>JAGSMR010000015.1:11062500-11662500 GCA_029286605.1 Sericinus montela
TTTTGAAAACCCCATTGGTATTAGCCTGCCACCTGGGGTCGAACTCGGGTCTAGTGTCTTGAAATTCCGACCACCAAACCACTCGGTTATCGTGACTTCAATCAAAGTGATAAAATAAACCAATCATAAATATTTGAAAAAAAAAACCTTATATGTAGATTTTCACAACGGAGAGGTTAATATTGAAATGTAATCGATATACATAACCTTTCAATATTATGTTATATGTTATGTTGTCATATGATGTTAGTGGGCAAATAACATACAATCTGTAATTTTATATGTAACATATTTTGTACAGAACATGAGATTAACTATATCGAATTAAATAATAATTCAATTTAGTATATACAACATAAATTATTAAAAACATGTTAGGAAAATATTTGATTAATTCTACATGTTATTTTTGATGTATTATTTGCGTGCAAAGGAAATGATGCAAGATGTTATATCAAGGATAACATTGTATTTCATTCCATAAACATCAAAAGGTACTCAACTTTATACTATTCTGATTATATTTTGTATTTCTCTCTTAAATTGAAATATGTGTTTTACTTAAGCTCTTCATCAGGAAGGATTTCAATGAATTTATCTTAATCTCAAATCTAAATTTTGGATCTTACTTCAAATTGTTTTCAGTATAATATTATTATTAAATTGATCAATACGTATGAACAGAGTTTGTAGAAACAAAGTTAAGAAAATCAAAAGTTCTTTGAACAATAATCAAAGAACATTTGATGCGCTTAATTTTAAAAACTTTCGATTGTTCTCTATGCGGATATTTTTTTCAGAATAATTGCCGGACGGAAAGTGACTTTTATAATCTGCACTGAATACTAAATATAAATGCTCTGAATTTATGTTGACTACTGCCATCACAGTACATGAACTGCACTTCTATAACTGTCTTAATTGATAAAAACCGAAGATATTTTCGAGAAAACGACAGGTGGTGAGCCCGTCGCGTTTTCTTTTCTTTGTTTTTAATATTGCTATAGCCTACATTTTAATTCATCAGTATACTTAATACAGGAACGGAGGCAGGTTTCTCCAAAATAGTTATTTCACGCTTATTGTATTTTTCATAAAAGTCGATTTAATTATCTTTTAGATTTTCTGTTCTTTGTTTAACTTTATTTAAAATGCAATTCAAGTGATGAATAAAGATTGCTATTTAAGATTCATAATTTGTGACAAATAAGCAATAATGCTAATTAAGTACTATCAACTAAAGTCCCACATAAATTAAAGAAAAAAAAATAACTTTTTATACTTTTATATCACTTATAAAACTCTCTTAAGCTAATTTCTTAGTTTTTTTTTAAGGTTGAAGTTGATTCGAGTCAAAAGACCCTAGTTCGATCCTTAGGTGGCGGGCTAGTACTAATGGGACTTTTCAAAAACTCAAGTACAAATTACATCGTCGGCTTGGACATAAAGACCGCAACGGGCTCACCACCTGCCACGTTGTTCCAAAAACTGGCTGCGGTGTCGAAGGTGAGTCCAAAGGACTTAATTGTCTTAATTGTCTAAACCTCTGTCTTCCCAGATATTAGGATGGTGGTATTAGGTGATATTAGGTGTTTTTATACATATATATGAAAATATTATAACACAGAATGTGCATACTTTGACTGTAGCGAATCCAGGCTGTTTCTAATTTTGCTTTTAAGATAATTGTTGTGTCGCGTAACGACAGAAATGTAAGAAATTATACACAAAGAAATGATTTAAAAGTCCCAATCTTCAAGCTTACGAGAATTTAGTTTCATGTTTTAATTATTTGTTACTGACATACATTTATATTTAAAATAACAAGTGAGTGAACAGTAAAAACTTTTTTACGAAATGAATATATATATATATATATATATTATTGAAATGTTCGTTTTACACTTACTGGCCGCATCTTAATTGAAAGAAAAATTGTCATTTTTACTTAGCGACAAAAAACTACATAATGATCTTAGAATAATGTTATTTAATAATGTTAAATAACGTAATTAAATCAAATGTCAAGTACGCCCCGTGCTTGACATTTAATTAAATTTGTCGTGTAGCATTGATATAAGAATAATACCGTTGGTATTAGTGTTATTAGGGTAAGAGGCGACTAAGAGCTTTAAAAAGGAGGCGGAATAACTAACATGAAAATACCAGACCTTTCAGCAGACCTATCTAAGGTGCTTGATTTCTGGTACTTCGATTGCCAATCTGTTTGTCAAGCGTTGCGAACAATGCAAACACTCCCGTGCGGGAAAGGCCTATGCCTTGCAGTGCCCGTTATAACGACGAAGAAGAGAGAATTAATGGGTCATTTAAGAGTCAGTTTTATGCTTTTTTCTATCAATTTTATACTTCAGCTTTATTTTCATCCCTTTATTCATTTGCTGTATTTTAAACATATATTTGCGCGATACCCATCAAGCTACATTCTTATTTGTGGCACAAAAATGAAAGATTTTTCAAAGCGACTTCTGATAAGCCCTTATCCAAATTGTATCAACTTCTGCCTTCGCCAAAATAACAATCTCTTTGTGATGAAACCGTCCGAATAAGTGAACTGCTCCGTAAATATTTTGAATATTCATGTACATAATCGTTTTAGGTCATCGTCTTACGTCACTACATCCGCCGAGTTGAAGATTAATTTTAATATATGAACATACGAACTACTTTATGACATATGAGTTGGTTTTAAAATTATTACAGGAAAAATATTATGTTCGTAAAGCTATGCTTGCGAAAACACTTTTTCTAGCACAGCAGCAAGCCTCTTAGCCTTCCTTGCATTCCATGCTTTAATTTCCTTCCTTGCCCAGCTTTTTTGACATGTCTTAGTTGTTGTATCGATATAATATGGCTAGCTAAAATACGTATAACGAAAACTCACCGCTCTTATGACCAAAATGTGCCTTGCTGCGAAGTTATAGTCCAGATCACGTGCGACGAGAAGTATATGTTACTCGCGTCTGCGGTCCAACGTATATAGGTATTAGGGAGGAGGTCAGGATACGTCTTGTGTTCTAGAGAAGTCATGTATGTCCGTTCTCCCGGCTAAGTTTGAGGATGTGAGCAAAAGCATCTTCAACTCAAATCAACAACATGTGACCAAGGAGGAACACAATTAATTAGTGTCCTTTTTCAGTTTCATCTCTGTACATAATACCTTCACGCATTTTCTAATACTTAGATAGATAAAGGTCTAGAGGATAAAACTCTTTCATATTAATTTGAGCAAAACATGTTGGTATACAATTTGTTATTCTATATATAGCCGTGAACAATTGTTTTGCCTGCTAAGCGATGCAAATTACATAACAGCAAACACAATTAAAATTTAAGTGTATGGAACAAGGCTACGAACACCATATTAATCCACTTATTATTCACTATCAATATATAATTCCAAAATACAACATTAAAACACGAACTAAAAGACATAAATAAAAAAAAATGTAAATATTTTTTTTATATTCAAACTATTTTTTATATAAAAATAATTTTGACTAATTTGTCGATGTAGTAGACTATAACTTGACAATTTAAATTTTTGTTTTGACATTATTATATTGTGCCAACGCCAAATTACGAGTATGTGTGTGGATTATAATGTTATTATATAAATATATAATAACATTATAATCCACATACATACTCGTAATTTGGCGTTGGCACAATTTTGTCGCTTATGAAATTAAATTGTTGGTTGTTCCCAAATTAATATGAAATAATGGCAATTTGCCGAATTCTATACAAACCCAAGCATTGTTTTTGGCAAAGAATTGAGTATAGATACTTTGAAATTCAAACAAATTTTTGGAAGTGCTATCACGAAAATAATACTATTTTAATTTTAAAATAATACGATTAATTGTAGATTTTATTTCGAATTTACTTAGTTTTTTAAAACTATTTTACTTCCCAATATTAAATTAAGTCCACGGCCAAGCATACCACTACAAGACCTCAAGTCACAGTGAGCGCGTTCTGCGTAAATCTGATCCAAATTAATAAATAAAAACTGGCTGTAGCCGAAGCTAACAATAACAGTAGGACGTTCCATACTTAAGTCCCTCTGTGACTAAGGATACGTAGTGTATACGTAGTGGATACGTAGTAGAAATATTTTTAAAAAGCTAAATAAAAAGGCAATAAAATCCGTAAAAAATCGTTTATTTCAAATGGGTAGTATTAGGGTAAATTTTATAAATTATTATGATTTGAAATAATAAAAATCCATGTGGATTTGTATTAATTTTAGTTACTTAAATATAATATACATTTTATTTTCTTTTATGAATACATCGTGAACATCTTAATTTAAAATGTAAGAATCGGCGGACTTAAAACCTTATGGCATCTCTATCGATCAATACTGGCCAAAATAGAGAATTAAGGGAAGTTGTGTGTGTTACGTCACGCAAAAACTGACTCAATGCTCTCAACGGAAAATGGCACCTGAGCAAGGTTGACGTTAACTGGTTAGCTGTCCCTGCCTCAGACATAAGCTGTACACGCGAAGCATTCTATGTTTTCGTCCATTCAGACGCATAACTCTGTTTCAATTAAGTTACCTGGTTTGAGGTGTCTTACGCCAGTCCTCCTACCTTCGTACCGCCCCAACCATGAGACGACTAAAAGAAAATCAAATTTCGCTGATATATCGGTTAGCTGAGACAATAGACTCCAAAACCCAAATGAATAACGTCATTCAACATAACTGATTACAGTCGATACATCACTGATATTAGACTAAATAGAGAAAATAAAATTGTTTATTGTCTTTTATTTTACTTCTTTTAAAAAAAAATTATGTAACAGGCGGTAAATGACCGCTACTGGGCAAAGGTAATCTCTCACATAATTAAGAGAGATTTGAACAGGGAAAGGTGCGCCACGATGTTCAGTGATTGTTGGCGGACTTCAGGCGTCTTCTAAAAATTCGATATATTTTTTATTATTTCTCAGACGTGCAGGTTTCCTCAGGATGTGAGAAAACCTACGCCGCGGAGCTCGTAGTTAATTCCGCAGTTCAAATTTGTCTTCTTTAACCATTTTAATGGTGCCGTCATGGGGATCTACCAAGAAATATATACATATACATATATAGGGGTAGACAGAGGTCTACTCTAGACAATTAAGTCCCGTAGACCCACCTTTCACCGAAGATATTTTCGGAACAATGTGACAGGTGGTGAGCCCGTCCCCGTCTTTATGTCCAAGCCAACGATATAATTCGTACATAAGTTTTTGATAAATTCATTGATATGAGCCTGCCACCTGGGGTCGAACTTGGGTTTCTTGACTCGAAATTTCGATCACCCAACCACTCGGATATCGTGACTTTATGTATTTTTTCAATTTAATACAATAATTATTACTTTTTTAAATAAAATTTATTCTAGGTTTTAAATACGTGTTTTTAAAAGCCATGTCATAGTTTATTGCTCAGGCAAACTTTTTTATCATTGTGAAAACCTCATCCTTATGGATTTTACTCTGATAAATATATAATTATTAGCATCCATTACATAATGTCACGTCACATAATTTTCATTTAAATACACGTGTCAAATACTCTTACTTGAATGAGATTGCGATAAAATTCAACTAACTTTTAAATCATTAAAAATTACTGCAATGTATTCACTTCTTTCCAGAGCTTGAATTCATATATAAAAGCGTTTTAAAAATAAATTACCTGTCACATGATGAGAGTTTGTAACCGAGCGGGGATCAGCATTGGGCCGTCTCTTCGGAAATGAGAAATGAATTATGGTTAGAGGTATGAGGATCGCTCCATCTGATATTTGTAGTCATTGGTATCAGCCCACATCTTTGGAATAGAGTTTGGAATAAAGAAAAATAATTGATGAAAATTTAAGCAAATTTTAACTTATTTTTTTCGAATTACATAGTCTTCTTTTAACCTAATATAATATGGTTTTAAACATCGTTTATCTTCTGTAGCCACAATTTGCAGATATCCAAACACAAAAGTATTTTATTGGACTACTATTATTATTGTGTGTGTGTGTGTGTGTGTGTGTGTGTATAAGTGTTTGGACTATGTTTTTCTATCACTTTACTTCAGTTATTTGTTAAGTTAATTTATGCTCTAAGTTTTTTTTTTAATTTATTTTAATTTTTGTTTTTAGAATGTATGAGGTTCGCGGTTTCTGATATTACGGTCGCTAATCCGCTTGCCAAGCGATGAGTATGGCGTGACTTTATGAAGTTATGGAAGAGACCTACGTCCTTTAAGAAGAATTTGATATTGCAGTACATATCAAAAAATCATCAATGTAATTTAGTATACTAAATTTCCAAAGTCCTAAGCAATATTGCGACAATCTGCATGGAAGAGAGGCGTACACATTATCATGGTCTCGCCAGCTCTGAAGTCTCGGGTTTGGTACCCTTCATTGTTTCTGATTTTATACTACAAATACTTAAGCTCCTTACTTTGGGATCAGAGCAATGTATGTGTGTTGTGTTATATAACTATGTATTTATTATTATTATTAAAAATATATATATATAAGAAATCTTGCACGTTACAGAAGTTAACATAATTTTCAGAAGGTGTGCTAGTTTTCAGAATATTTGGATTCCGGAATTGAATTTTGGAAAGCTCTTATAGTCTTCTCAAAGTCTGTTCTTCGTGAGTAGAATCTGAAGGGTAAGTTGCCTACTTCTGCGGTCGCGAAAATCCGTTTTTCCAGGCAAAGCGATTATGGCAAACCCTGCTTTCTACCTAACCCACCCCAATACTCCCTTACCCCCTTCAGGAAGATGGCTATGTCCTTCACAGGACTTTTGCTGGCGGTTATGGTGATTTAATTATAAAAACGGTACATTACCGACTTCTCTCAATAACGTGACCTCGTAATATATTATTATCAATAACAATATGTTTTAAACCGATATTTAGTAAAATATTGCCTACACTATTTTTCGATCTGGTATATAGAGTGTTTTAAATCGGAAGTCAAATTACCTCCATTAAAAGTTTTGAAAGCACTCATAGCTTCGATAAATTAGCTACAGAGTTTTAGATTAGAAAAGGTTGTTACATGTCTATAGATTTAGAATCTATTTAATAGTTTATTAAGTAATAATTATAATGTTATTTACTTGACAAATGTCTAGGATTTTATCAGCCAAAAAATTCAAACAATAAAATCTTTTTGATACGTACTTTAATCTAATTTTGTACGATTCAATAAAAATAACAGTCTTTTGACACTTGTCTGCCAGACAGCATCACTTGCGAACGGTTCGACCGAAAACAAAAAAATGTTGATTGAATATCTGGTTTATTAAAAGATATTTTTCGAATATCTTGTAGAAAAATAGGATTTTTTGAAACAAGCACTAATGTTTTAATCTAATAATACTTTATGTCCTTGAAATGCCTAGTGCTAGTGGAAAAGATCTGTGTCTTGGTTTTTGGTTTGTAAAGAATTTTGATTTGTAGTTATTGGTTATTAGTTTTAATTACATAATTATTTCCATATAATTCGCAGACGAAGGTGTAGGGAAATCTAAACAATTTTGGGCTCAATTAAATCGATTTAACTTTGAAAAGTTTAATTAAGAAAAAATTAATAGAAAAAAACATCGTAACTCAGTAACCCTTAATATTTTTGTACGGAAACTAAATTTACTTTGTAATGCAAATTTCATCATAATGTTTTAACACTTGCAACTCACAAATGTTAAAAACAACCGCTATTTATATTTTCACGGTACAGATATATATAAACGTCCAGCACTCGAGTGCATACGTACATATCCATCACATAAATGGTAGCCCATAGCGGTAATCGAACCGACGAACCTTAGCTTCAAAATCAGTGTCACTACCAACTGGTCTCGTGAAATATGTAGGTCGTTATTTACAAAAATGTTTTTAAAATAATAAATATTTAAATATCTTCATACGATTTTCTATACAAGGGTAGACAAAGGTCTAGTCTAGACAATTAAGTCCCTTTGTCGCACCTTTCACAGAAGATATTTTCCGGACAACGTGACAGGTGGTGTGCCCATCGCCGTATTTATGTCCAAGCCAACGATATAATTCGTACATCAGTTTTTGAAAAACCTGGGGATCGAACTCGGGTCCTGTGGTCGGAAACTCGAAGCGTAGTACCTATCTAGGTGTTTCCTTTTGTGCCTGTACGTTTCTTAATAGACCCATCTTGTTTCCTAGCGTGTGCCTTAATCAATAACGCTTTCCATTAAAGCGTAATATTGAGAAACCAATTAAATATGAAACAATGAACAATATTTCTATAAATAAACAAAGATAAATTAAAGTAGACCGCTAAAATTTAATAGTATAGTGTATACACATATAATAACATTTACCTGCTACCATATAAATTTAATAGTAATAAATAATTTATTAAATAACACAGTTCTGCCAGCTGAGGATTTGTTTCTAATTTCAGAATCAACTAAATATCGTTACTCTGGATAATGTAAAGACTCTAACAATTCCCATGCATAAAATCTACATACATCATTATTATCATAACTACCATAAAGGCCATCGTTACCAAAGTCCACCACATAACATAAGCCTCTATCGTATGTGTGGGTTTACAATCGACGCCATGCTTGGCACGATTGCACTACCAGACGTTTTGCAAACTTAAAGGCTGCTGCCCGTTATTGGTCTGCTGAATTTTTAATGGCTTGGTATTTTTCGAGATGGTTATTCCGCCATCTATCGGTAGCCAATTGCATTTTCAAGTATATTCTCTTAAGCGCAATTTAGGTTAGCCACGGAAAGAAAAAGGTTGGTACTCCGTACAGGAACTTAATAAAATTAAGTGATTAATTAAATTAGTAATTAACCACTTAAACGGTTTTTAAAGGGAGGATGCTCGAGTTTATGAAACAGTTAATTTTGAGGAAAAAGCTTCTGAACAACGTTGCTTTAATTAATTATTATTAAGCACGTTAACAAGTAGAAAGGAAATGAAAACTTAATAAAAATATGGGCTAAACAAATGTAATATACAAGGAATGATAGTTCTAAGAGAATCTGAAAATATTCTCAAAATACGTATTCTCCAAATAAACGGAGTTATGAACCAAAGTCGCCTCTCCAAATGAGTGTAGTACACTTCAACATCAATCGCTATATCGGTATAAATGTTATAAAGAAGTAGAGTATTCTATAAATATATCTATAAATATATTCAAAAAGAATACTACACTTTGTAATATTTATACCGTTGTTTAAAAGTAAGTTTTGCATATCTTTTTTAATATTTTTGATTACAATTTTGCAAAAAAAGTCACGATAGCCGAGTGGTTGGGTGGTCAGAATTTCGAGTCAAGAGACACGAGTTCGATCCCCAGGTGGCAGGCGCGTATCCCTGTATTTAGAATTGCGTGAAGATATTTATTTTTATTTTATGATTACAATAGTTTTATACGACATAAATTTAATACATATTCGGCCCAAGAGCAACCAAATTTAAAAAGACCGAGAAATATGAAGCAGTGTCAATCGCCGTATCGAAAGCGGTCCGAGACTGGGACTGCGATCGCCTATTTGCTTGACAAGCGTGGTCATTATGGCAAAGCACCCATAAGTGCCTCCTTGTGTCTATATACTGCGACATGTTTTTACAGACCGCTAAGTAAGTTATGTAATCAAAGACAGTTCGTAACTGTCTATATTTATGTTATAATAAGTTTTTTTTTGTGTATCTTCACGCATAGTTACTGATGGGATAACCATATTAATCGAATTACTAATGGGTTTGCCTTCGAAATTATGGGTTGCGGTTTCGATTCCGCAAGAGGCCAACGTTTGTCAACGTATGAATATTCATAAATAAATATTAGCCGTTAGCTTCTACACTAAGACTGCGAGTAGCTCACCATGTGTCACGTTATCCTACATAATCTTTAGTAAAAAGTGGGTCTTAATTGTAATCAATAAAAAATGTAATAAATAATAAATAATCTTAATAGTACTTAATTGTCAAGACTTAGGCCTACCCCAGTATGGCAATTGCGAGGAGTTTAAAAATATTATTTGAAACAACTCATTAACAGTCTCGTAACAATACCGTACATAAAATGGGCTAGTTGGTAGTCTTTATTTACTTACACCATGCAAAAAATTTATCAAAAATTTTGCAATTCTTCTTGAACAATTTTTATATAAGAATTCGAAACGTTCTAAACTTATAATTATATGTATATACATTCTTTATGGCGTTATATTATTAGTTATAACATAAAAGTTACATTTGTGCTAAGTAATTAAAGAAAAAATTAATTAATCTTTAAGTATAAGCGTCTCGATCAACAACTTTTTATCAACTTTGCTAGAATACTTTTGCTGTTGCAGTTTGTAGAAAGTTGCGAAGAAAAGCGTTAAAGATATTAAAGGAATTTTCTCTTTTTCTTTAGTTATTACTAATTCTTTCCCGATCATAGTCGATTTAAATTCGGGCTAATCATACTAATATAATAACTAATACTACAAAAATTAAGTGTTTTGAATTTGGTAAACTTTATTTAAGCTACTAAATCTAATAAAATAAATAAATAAATATCTTCACGCAATTCCCAATACAGGAGTAGGCAGAGGTCGAGTCTAGACAATTAAGTCCCTTTGACCCACCTTCCACCGAAGATATTTTCGGGACAACGTGACAGGTGGTGAGCTCGTCGCCGTCTTTATGTCCAAGCCAACGATGTAATTCATAAATAGGTTTTTGAAAAACTCATTGGTACAGCCACCTGGGGAACGAACTCTAGTCTCTTGACACGAAATTCCGACCACCAAACCACTCGGCTTTCGTGACTTTCAACTATAAAGTACAACTATAAAATAAAGAAAAGTAAAATGTAGTTTATTGTATACCAGAAAGAAATTTACAGTGGTATTATTACAAGTAAGTTAAGAGGAAAGATAATAAAGTTTTAATATATTTTTAAAGATAGAAAGAGGTTTAGATTCATTGCCTAGACCTCCGCCAAACCCCAGTTCGGGAAATTCCGTGAACATAAAAAACATCAACAACATTACGGGTTTATTTGTAATACGTCAGTACTGCATTTTAATTTGGTAATAATAAAATATTAGGTTTGTTTCTTATTATTACACAGACCTTAATTATTTTCACGGATTATATTTCTAGTAAGTTTAGAGTATTTTTAAATTCGTTTTATATTAGTGTAATTAAACTATCAACTCTTTATTTATCCAAGAGCACGAATTCTAATATATGAAGCCATACAATGGCTCCATTTGTATTTTTTTGTCCTTTAATAGATTTTGTCCTACAAAGAAATTATAAATGCAATGTAATCAAAATAAAATTTAGTACTGACAAAACATTAAAGTAATTTGTTTCATCGTTAAAATAATGGTTATTATTTACGTATATCTTTACGCATTGTCCCTGACCGGGTATCCAGAGAGTACAATCACCAATACCCTTCTTTTAAATTCATAATTTTCTTCATATACGCACGTTTTAGTATCCGAGTACTGTTGACCCTCCCTTATTCGAAGTATTTGCTCTAATGGTCTTCGAAAGCCGTTTTCGGCTACCTCGACCACTTTGTTGGTTAACTTTCGCTCTATATATTTCCTTCTACATTGCGTCTGCACTCATTCATTTAATGTGCCATAACCGTTGAAGCTCGCCAATAATTGCTGATATAAAAAAAAAGAAAGAGTAAAGGTTTTTTGACAGATGCAGAAAAGGTTCTATGTTCGTTTTATGTATTGAACATGCAAGTTATTGAACTGTATTGAACATTGTATTTATAAATCCTCAATTGAAAGCCAACTAGGAAGATTGTGAAAACTATCAAAGTTATAACAATTTACTCTCGAGGTGGTCGCGAATAAACTGTTGGAGGTGAAGGAATCTCAAGGAAATCAAGGATATTTATATGAATATTCTGATAATATTTTACTGCAACTCGAAAAATAATAATAAAACCAATCTAATAGACATAACGGATAGACGTCCTTTTTATAAATTACTATAACTTATAAATAATATAAGTGAAACTGTCGCGTTATTTAATTTACCATTTTACTACTAAGAAATACCTTCTGATTGTTACTAGTACCAAGAAAAAAGACTGCGTTAAATAACGCAAAGTTAAAAGGTTTGCAACCACGAGGAAATTATAAGGAGATTGCCTCATTATGACTGAAAACCGTGAGCAGCATTTGGAATTCTTGTAATTTTAAGAGACTAATATTAGATGCAGAAATAAATGCTTGAAAGCGTGATGACTGAATTAATTGACGTATTACGGTTGCGCTTTAATATTGTCCTTTTAAAACTAGTTTGTTAGACACATAAGTTAAAACTGTAACAATTAATATCTTTAAAACAAATCAAAATTAAAATAAATATTAATAAAAATATATTTTTTATATTATGTTAATTTCAAGTTTAGCGCGTTTCTTGAAATATTCATATTTTAATTTAATTCGATGGTTCTTGTGTATTTTAGAAGTTACTTCGAAATATAAAATTGAAATATAAGTTGCATTCATATTGCTTCATTTATTTATTTATATCTTCACGCATTTTCCCAATACGAGAGTAGAGAAGGGTCTAGGAAATTATGTACTTTTGACACACCTCTCCCCATTGCATATTTGGGCCAACGTAACATGTGCTGCATCTATCGCCGTCTTAGTGTCCAAACGAATGATTACAATATAATCACAAACTTTCACATTTTATATATATAGAAATTTCATATATGTACATATACACTTCTATGACTTGTTTACAAACATTCATATTCATCACGCAAATTGCCGTAAGCGGGACACGAATCCGAAAACTTAGCTTCAAAAGTCAATCTGTCACTACCTAGGCTATGGGGTCGGCGGTAGCTAGGTACCTGTCGCGGCGCAACAACGACAATGTTTAGACCTCTGACTACCCCTGTACGGGACATTGCGTGAAGACAAAATATTTATTTTGTGGAGTTGTAAATATGTAGTATACTTGATATTTACAACTCTACCTTAATATACCAGGCAATAGCAATTACTGTTTAAATGGTATCAATTGTTTATAATAAATTATGTCAATGTGAATTTTAATAAGCATAGAAAATCGAAAAATAATATGCTATTACTTTAAAGTTTACTAAAAATGTATGTCTAGAATTATAAAATTCCATTTTAGATATTTTATAAAATTAATTAAAATATGATCATTTATGTCTGCCTATAACAAATCTTTTAGATTTTGGTTTCCAAAGAGTCCGTTTTGCCGGAGGTGATAATTATTACTCAAAGGAGCAATAAAATCTTATTCAAACGAAGCCGAACCGAATACACGAAATTCCCGCTCGCCCAGACTTTCAGTTGACAAAAAAAAAAATAAAGGATAATGTTTGCATTCCTTTTCATAAAGATTTTTCTTTCAAAAGAGATAATTATCTTTAAATACTAGCATCCCGTTCGGATTTACACGGGTGGCAGGGTTTATTAACGTTTACATTTATTTTTTTATCATTTACACTTTTTTTTTCCTGTCACAGTGTCGTATTTAGAACATCACAAACTTCCTGTACAAGATACACTCCTTATTTACCCTCTTTTTTGGGAAACGCCGATATAACTGCATATTTATTTCTTATCAGTAATGATTATTTTCGAACATGGTCATCATTATAGAATGTTGGAAAATTTTGTAGAATATTCACGAATACTCTCACACAGTCTGAAGAATTTTAAGAATACCTTTTAGGGGAAAATTTCATCTCTTATATCTTAAAAAACACTATGTTCAGGTAAAAACGAGACCCTTCTTCATGGATAAGTGATAGAGGGCTACCACATCAAAATACGTTGATTGCATGGCGGCTTATTTCTAGTTCTTAACCACACGCACATTGGAAACGTTTCTTTTATATTTATTTTATATAGCGATACTCGATAAGAGTTTTTGCGTTTACGTACATTTACGATTTGATTTTCCTCTGTAAAAAGAAAAACGGATGAGTTGGTCATAATTTATTGCCTAAGACGAAGATGGGCTCACCACTTGTCACTTTGTCCCAAATAGGCTTATTTGAAAGGTGAGCCAAAGGTACTTCATTGTCTAGACCAGCGTTTATAAAGAATTTGTCTAATCGTAACGCGGCATTTTAATATTTTTTTTATTAAAAATTAATATTTGTACAAAAAAAATGGGAAAATAAAAGTTAAATTTATTATATATTTTTTTTTATTTTCTCTACGGTAACACTTTATAATGATTGGGTTAACTAGTTGTATTTATCTGCAAATTGTTGTACAATTTGAGAAGTCTAGAGTGAAGATCTTTTTTTTATATTTTGTAATTCAATTAAATAAATAAATATAAATGTCTAGACAATTAAGTCCCTTCGACCCACCTTCCACCGAAGATATGTGCGGGGCAACGTGACAGGTGGTGAGCCCGTCGCTGTCTTTATGTCTAAGCCAACGATATGATTCGTACATAAGTTTTTTTAAAAACCCCATTGGTATGAGCCTGCCACCTGGGGATCGAACTCGGGTCACTTGACTCGAAATTCCGGCCACCCAACCACTCGGCTATCGTGACTTTTTTTATTTACTGTGTAATTCAATTGATATAAATAATAAACATTCTGTTAATCCCTTTTCAGCTTCATGTTAAGACCGAGTTCGTAGTTTAAAATGTTGCAGACGTTGTAGTTGCAATCCTTGAAAATACGATTATATCATTATTTATTACTGCTAAATCACAAGTCAAGGTAGCCGAGGTTCTATGATCGGAAGTCGAGTAAAGACACCCGAGTGCGATCCCCAAGGTTCGTAACAACGGGTTTTTTTTTCAAAAACTTATCTACTATTTATACAGTGACTAGGACATAAAGATGGCGTCAGGCTCCACCGTTCATGTTGTCCCAACAATGTCTTCGGTGGAAGTCTGTCTACCCCTGTGTTCGGAATGGCGTGAAGTTATTTTTTTTACATGTAGGCTTTAAATTATTCGCCAACGTGGAAGTAGTGCGACTAATTTTAGCTTTTGTTATTTTAGTAAAATGAAACATATTTCCTTATATTTACATCAAGATAATGGAAATGTGTCGAAACAATGTCTAGAAAAGCGAAGACGAAGAGTAAATTCGGTCACTGCTTTTCAACTTGTTATTTATTTTCTTCAGTAAGGGGTACTGGACATAGTTTTCTATGCAGACATCTTAAATTAGTTAATAAATTATATATTTAGTAAATATTTTTGATAATAATGCAGGTGGCTGATGCTTGTGGCTGACCGTTCTTTGTGGCGATATCTAGGAGAGTCCCATGGTCAGCAGTCGACTCTTGATAGGCTGTAAAGAACAGATGTAGATATATACATACTGATATTTCCGCAGGGATCCTTTACTAGAGTAAAAAGCAACCTATAGCTAGTGCCAGAGTCCCCACACTACAAATCAGTATTCGTTAAAAACAGGCTTAAATAATCTTCCTATAATAAGACGAAAAGAAAAGATGTCACGTCAAGGCAGACTAGCGAATGCACCGTGAATGTGTCGTCCTGAGCGCGTGTATTTTAAGCGCGCGGGCGGCTTATCTGGATGCACCATAATATTCTACTACTTTTGCATTGTCCAAGAATTTTTTGGTCATTATGTTTGTAAGTATGAGAAGATGTCAGAATTAGACGGTATTAGCACAAGTAAAGTAACATTAGATAAAATATAGGTAAAACAAAAATAATGGCTTTTTATTCGTATAAATTCCAATCAAATGATACTTTTTGTTATGCAGTTTTATTAATTTTTAAAGCATATATATGCTGAACTTTTAAGTTATTAAATTAAAGAGGAAGAGGTAAGAGCGTCGCCACGGATCGGCGAAGGTCGCGGGGTCGAATCCCGCCCGTGTCAGTTGAAATTTTAACTTGTTTCTCTTTAATTTAATAACAAATAATACTTTATTGAAACAATGTAATTTTTTTATTAAATATTAATAAAACTAATGAAATAATTAAATGTTTGCTGCAATATACGTCATGTTTGGTTCATTCTTAAATTGTTATCCTAAGTTGTGTTCAATGGTTGTTTAAGTCGTTTTATGGTATAGTGCAATGCCTTGCTTCTCCAAATGTGTTATCAGAGGCGTAGCATGGACTAATATACACGTGAGCAAATTCACAGTAGAGTCCCATTTTCTTTCGTTCCCAAGTTAGACAAAGAAAGAAAAAAGGAAAGAAAGAACAGTTTGTTCCTAAAAGGGTATGATAAATACATACAATCCAGATAAAAAATACCAAGAAAAAAATACTTAAATTATTAACATACTAAAAGTGTCAAATTGTTGCTTTGGGAACTTGAGCCCACTCAGCATAATACTATGACATTTATATATGAGATATACAAGATATCAAATTAATTAGTCACCTGTAGGCCTTGCGAGTGTCAGGCCGTGGGCGGGAGCCCACATCGCCCACACACAACAATATCACAGTGTGTTAAGTATTGATAACAGAGCACATGCTACATTTACTATATTTATATAACATTTACTACAATATTAATAACCAAAAATAAGCTTCGGTAAAAAGTCAGTCGAAAGGACTTGTCTATACCTCTGCCTACTCTAGTAGGGAAAATTGCGTAAAGATTAAAATACATTGCATTTACGGAGAGAAACAAACACATTGACAAAATTTTCCTCCATTTTATTAAGAAAACAAATTTCAGTTGAAATTTTACCTTTTTTCTCTTTAATCTTTAATTTAATGACATTAAATTTCAGCATAAATATGCTTTAAAAATCAATAAAATTACATAATAACAACTAATTGATTAAAGTTTAATGAAAAGTAGATTAAAGTTAAAAAAAAATCTTCACGCAATTCCCAATATATAGGCTGACAGAGGTCTAGTCTAGACAATTAAGTCCCCTTGACCCTCCTTCCACCGAAGATATTTTCAGGACAACGTGACAGGTGGTGAGCCCGTCGCCGTCTTTATATCCAAGCCAACGATACAATTCATACATGAGTTTTTGAAAAACCCATTGGTACGAGCCTGCCACCTGGGGATCAAACTCGGGTCTCTTGACTCGAAATTCCGACCACCAAACCACGCTTTTTAATAACGTTTTTAAAATATTTTAGAAAAATATTGACAGTGTGATATCATTATTTTATAGTTTTTAACTGTGTATACAATAATTCGAACAACGAAGCGTAGTACCCATCTAGGTGTTTACTTTGTGCCTGCACGTTTCTTAATAGACCCATCTTGTTTCCCAGCGTGCGCGCCTTTATCAATTACGCTTTTCATTAAAGCGTAATATTGAGAAAGCCTTATGTGATTTTTTTACATTTAAGTTAATTTATATAAAGTAGTCAATTAGACGGGAGTATAATTAATGTTGCCAATGCCAAAAGAAAATGCAAAGAGGCTTACAGAGCCTTAAAATTACCACTAATGCATATAAGACATTGGCTTGTAGGTGAGTGCATCGCCACGGCACAACTGAGGTCGCGGGTTAGAAACTATCCGTGTCGATTGATTTTAAAATATTTCATTAATTTTAAACATTACTCTTTATAAAGAGTATATACACCCTATATCGCAATCTGTAGTCATTGAGTAAGTGGCATTCATATAAATCGATATTTTCCATTTAATTAGCCTTCAGGTGGAACGAGGCATTAAATAAACATTTACCTCCCATAATACGTGATCTCAATACGTCAGTCCAATTAGAGAGCATTGAATGCCGTTGGAACGTGTCGCGTCAGGAATAGTGCACTATTGAAGAGCCCTTTAAGACCCTATAAAAGGGCACTTACGATTAGTGTTGGAGATGTCTAAGAATAAGACATACTTGAGCTTCAAACAATTCGTGATGGTTTTATCTCCTTTTGTTATCGTGTAAGGCGTTAAACCAAGCATACTGTTTGGGCGAGATTTGATCCAATTAATATCTAATTAATGTTTTTATGTATTGTTATTATTAGAACCTCAACAAAAACAATAAAGTTATCTAGCAAGATATGGACTTGCTTTACTTAAAAACAAATTATTCTTAAACGTTAACAAAATTTCGATCTTAAAGAAAAAGAAAAAATGTAATAAAAAATTAAATTAAAAGATTTTAAATGAGGAGTGAAATGTACTAAAAAAAGTATCTTCACGTCAATCCTAGTACTGGGATAGACAGAGGTCTAGACAAATAAGTCTTTTCGACCCACCTTCCACGGAAGACAATTTTTTAGGATTACTTAACAGGTGGTGTGCCCGTCGCCGTCTTTATGTCTGTGGTTACCAAAAATAAGATGGAACCGCCTCGTTATAAGTAATTATACAAGCTCTCTATACCTTTCAAAACGAATGACAACAGTCGTTATACAGTGGCAGACAAGTGAAAGTATATGTGCTTACCCTGATGATTCCTACTAAGGATACAGTAATATGAAATAAATATCGCTATATTATCTTTTATGGTAAAAATATTATTCAGTTCATGATAAAATATGTGAGTAGTATATATAAGTAGTATTCTTTACTAATCAGACTTGCGAAGTTATGATAAAAGTTCTAAAACACACTCCTACATATTTAACTTTGGTAAACTTAACATGCATTTGAATAACCTAATTCTCGCCACGTTTTTCCTGTTCATTCATGCTCATATTAAATCTGTACTAAAGCTGTGCTTTCATATTATAAAGCATAGATGAATTGTGGTGAGCTTTCGTACTTTTCTTGAAAATTTGAGCTAAAATTAATTAACGTAACCTACATAATTTTATTTATGACCGATGCTGATGTTTAACAATATACCGGTTTATTTATTATTATATATTTTATTTATCTTCACGCACTATCCCTGACGGGGTAGCCAGAGAGAACAGATCGCCAAGTGTCACGGTCCCTACATATTTCTTTCGCTTCTTTCAGATTCATCATCTTCTTCACACATGCACGTCTAGGTATCCGAGTACTCTTGACCCTCCCCTCTTCGAGCAATTTGCTCACATGGTCTTCGAAAGTTAGTCTTGCTCTACCTCGACACCTTTTAATATTAACTTTCGCGCTATATATTTTCTTCACCATTCGGTCTTCACTCATTCGCTCAACGTGCCCAAACCATCGAAGCACGCCCTTATCCATTTTTGAGACAAGGTCATCTTTCAAACCTGCCATATTGCGAATCTCTTCGTTTCGCTTTCGGTAGGCCATGGTAAGGCCGCACATTTTACGAAGAGATCGCATCTCCACTGCATTCAACCTGCTTTTATGCTTCTTCTGGCATACCCAGGTTTCACTGCCATATAACTAAGTCGGTACCAACACTGCGTTATGTATTGCAAGGCGTGCACTTTTCACAACGCCTTGCCTTTTGATTAACGCAGTCAGGGCACGCCTGTCCACATCTAAATCACATCTTCTATCCCGGCTAAACGCACTCCCCAAGTATACAATTTCATTCACCTGTTCTAGACATTCCTGATTTACCCAAAATTCGCACTTCGTTCTTTCTTCGTCCCTTTCAAATACCAGAACCTTAGTTTTATTAGCATTCAAACGGAGACCATTAATTTCACATTATTCTTTCATACACGTGACTAATGCCTGCAGTTCTGCCTCTGATGGTGCAATAAGCACTGCCTCATCAGCATATAGCAGATAATTTACTTTTATGTCACCCAACTTCACACCCAAACAGCTATCTTTCAGCTTCTGTAAACAGCTGTCGAGATATAGTATGAACAGCCAGGAAGACGTGACACAACCCTGTTTTACGCCCGTTTGGACGCTAAACATTTTTTTTCCTTACAACCTTATCAAATGCTTTCTCAAGATCCACAAAAGCACAAAAAATCTTCTGGTTAGCAGCCAGAAGCTTCTCCGTGATCATGCGGAGAGAAAACATTTGATCCGTGCATCGTCTTCCAGGTCTAAATCCGCATTGTGCCTCCCATAGAAATCTTTCCGATTTATCTTGCATCCTACGTGTCAAAACCTTCGAGTAAACTTTACTTGCTAAACTGGTCAAGCTGATCGCCCGATAGCACCCGCAGTCATAATGTGAACCTTTACCTTTATATAAAGGCACAATGACCGCGGATTGCCAATCATCCGGAACAGCCCCTGTTCGCCAGCACAAATTGCACAGCAGATACATCTCTCTATAAAATTAGCTCCATCGCTGCATGACGTCCGATTTTTCTGAGAGGACGTCATTGGTTCCCGAAAGCACTTTATTCATTCTTAAGGCTGTCGCACCACTCCGGGTCCTTCCTACCTCTTTCCAGAAGAGTTTATAGTTCTCCTTGAAGTTGTGCGACAACCTTTCGTCCGCTTCCATTCTACTCCTTTCTCGCACTTCCTCAATCAATGCTTTCGTGTGAACTTTCTGGAGCTTATATCTTTCTTTCCTCTTCTCTCTCATATCCTTATCATTACTAGAGGCCAAGTAGTCTAACCATGCTTTCTTCTTCTTATTTACAGCTTCTTTCACTTCGTCATTCCACCATGCATCACCCTTCTTACTACTACCTCTTTTCACAGTTCCACACACGTCTTCCGCTGCACTAACCATTCCGTCTCTAAGGCTCTGCCATATTTCTTCTACACATTCTTTCCTGACATCGATGCTGTCCAGCTTTTCAGCTACTCTTGCTTGATATTTATCCCTAGTGTCCGCTTCCTGAAGCTACCAGCTTCGGATGCTACCGATCGACTGTGGTTCTGGTACCGCCGTCCGGTGGCGCCAACCCGCGAACAGACCCCTAAATCTAGTAATCACTAGATAGTGATCCGTTCTCAGGTCAGCACCCGGAACACTCGCGTATCCACCACCTGTTTTCGCAGTCGGTCATCCACCAGGAATAAATCGATCATACTTCTCGCATTCTCTCTTGTTCTAGTATACATATGGATTTTCTTGTGACTAAACATAGTGTTTGTCACAAGAAGACCCTTTTCCTTGCATACAGTCAGTATAAGCTTGCCAGCATCGTTAACCCTTTTATCACCAAACATTCCAAGCACCGACTCGTACCCTGGCCGAGCGGTACCAACTCATCCATTCAAATCACCACATACAACAATTCTTTCGTTTCCTCTAACCAAGTCTAGAACTTCTCTTACATTCTCCCAAAACTCCTCCAGCTCAGCTCTGGACGACGAAGCTACCGGCGCATAAATAGCCAAAAGGAATAACTTCGTCAGTCCCAATTTAAAGCGAACCCAGAGAAGTCTCAAGTTCACAACCGTATATTCAGTCATAACATCGACCAACCGAGACGACAGCAGCACCCCCACTCCCTGGCAGGCGCTCTCGCACTCCGGGACTCCGGACCATAGAGCTAACGCCCCGCCAGGGAGCTCTCCAGTACCGCTGCCCTTCCGCTTGGTCTCCGACAAACACACGACATCTAATTCTCTTTCTTTCATTATTTCAATCAACTCATTCGTCTTATCTCTCATGCCTCCTCTAACATTACACGTGCCAACTCTGCACTCCGTCCTCCACCTTCCGCTGTGTCGGGCTGGGCGTGACGGGTGGCGGTCCCCATCGCCGCTTTGCTCGCTGCATTCCACACCAACGGGGACGAACTGGTGTGCGTCGCCTTGGGGGGACGCCCTAACCCTCGTTGGCATGGGTGCGCAGCATTGTAGAATTGCAGCCCTTAAAAGGGCTGGCAGGGGTCGCGACGAGTACGCTTCTACAATGACCCCCAATATACCGGTTAGTACTCTGTAACCTATAAAAGAACAATTTAACTAATATTTAACATGATCTCTAACTAATAAGCCTTAACAATAAAGGAACTTCAGTTTTTGGTTTCACAAGGAAGAGGAAGCAAGAGAGGATATAGAAGAGGAGAAGTCCAGACCAGTTACCTCACAAATCCGCCAAAACCAAGAAGTACGGTTTGACATACTTCTCGCCAACACTTAGACTTTAACTCGGTCCAACGAACTATTCGTTTATCAAAAAATGCGTTCCTTTCATTCTACCGTGATCTCCTTATATTTTTATACATATTACTTTATTATTATAAGAAAAAAATAATGAGGAATAATATTTTATGAATCTTCTCATTAAATATTTGATAATTTAAAATATATAATTTAAGCACACTGCGTCGATCAATATCGTAATTGCGCCGTTTATCATACCCATGGCTTAATTTATTAGATACCACAGCATGCGGAATGGCTTAATTTTGCATCATTACAATTTCGAGAATATTATTCGAATCATTATAAATATTATTAATATTTTATAACAATATGGTATCTGAACTGAATCATGAGAATCTAAAACATCGTTCTAAAGTGCTATTTTATTTCAAGGGTTTTTTTTAACTATGTAGCAAGTCGGAAAAAAATATAAGTAAGATAGATAAGATGTTATGGATAATTGGTATTGAAAAATAAGATATAAAAATAAGAAAGCAGTACTGAAATTAAATTTACGGTTACTGCCACAAATAAAATATAGTAGCCGCATACAAGTAAAAAAGGCAAGTACGCTATTTAAGTTACATACAATTCCAAAGTAACAACAATGTATCCAAAGTAACATAATTAAAATGAAGTTAAAGATATGTTCGTCTTACCATTTACATTTTTTAATTAAGAATACAATAAATTAAAAATACAACAATAAGAGTTAGTTATTCTATGTTTTAAAACTAAAAGCGGAGGAATATTATTTAACTTTTCTCATATTTTATTTCGATACTTTCTAGAGTTTACCCCGTGCTCGTTTAAAATACGGTTCCAATTTCTTGTATACGTACATTAAGGTTATATTATCGCTGTAAAACAGCGGCCATATTGCGTATTATGAATAAGTATTAATTTAAACTTTTCATCTACAACATAATTCTTTATGAAATAAAAATTTACATTACGTGACATGTATAAACATACATAACTCCTAGAAAAGGTTCTTTGACGACAACCTATTTTTGCCAGTAAGATAATTCGGTAGCCATAACTAAAACACAGATTAATATGAAAAGGAGAAATTGCTACAGAAGAAAGGGAATCATGACAAAGCCCCTCATTCTTATATAGATAACACATGGCAATATAATTAGAAGTTAATACAAGTATAATCCAAGTGTTTAGTTTGTTATGATATTTTTATGAAAAACTTAATGAATCTATAAATGCATATAGTCCTTCCCTCAAATATTTGAGTTATGCCAGCGCCACGCGTTTCTAATGCGGTCTTCACTCGAAAATACACCTCAAAAATAAGATTTTTGATTGTTTCTCAGACGCGCACATTACTTCAGGATTTCTTTTTGGTTTTTTGACGCTAAGAACTACCGAATCTGTTTTTAAAAGTCTAGTATGTGTACAGTATCAGATTTCGGCCACAGCAACTTTGAATCTATGACTATTGCGATCGTTGTTCGTATGCTCGCAGGTGATTGATGTAACCGATTTTCGCGCTGAACGTTCGAGCACATTGAGCGCAAGTCAGCACACCTCCGATATACTCGTAATTGTAGGTGATGGCAGCGCGTCATTGCTCGAATAAAGTGAGGGTTTGATAATGTCTTTTAATTTGTAATTTATGGTGGTTTTGACATGCGTTTTTAGTAAAAAACTCAGTACTTTAGAAAGAAGTTAAAAAAATTTATATAGTGGAAATGAATACTGAAACGAAGATCATGTATAATATTTATCACCTCCCACAGCCGAAATATTTTTATTTCTCATCTAATAAACATTCATAGTCACTCAAGCATTCCAACTGGGCAGGATTGTGTTCGCCAAAAAATGTTTCTGTATAACCAGTATGACAGTTATCATATCAGTTCGCATCTTGACCGCATGCGTACTTCTTCCCGCCTAATCATCCGATCAGTTCCTTTCTAATTACTTGTGCACCTCGCGAGCAGCGCATTCGCCTTATCTGGACACCGCGCTGCTGTAGTGCGGTTTGGTGGATTTCACATAGACATATTAGCTCCCTACGATATTGAATCTTACGGAGGAGTACTAGCCTCGGTCATCGGAAACGAAGTACCAGTAGATTTCTATGTTGTCCAGGACTGCCATGCCTTGGTTAGCGGCAACGTGAGATAGGAAAATTTACTATGTTGTCTGCAACATGTCGCAGCTTTCGTTGGCGGTGGCGTAGGTTGCGGGACACTCTTCAGCGTGTGAAGGCCATACCAATAGTTGCGGGGAGTGACAAGGCGCACGGATGAAAATATATTCGAGTATCGTGGAGCTGATGGTACCAACACAAAGCGGCGCGCTCGGCCTGCTGTTAAGCATGTGGTATAGGATAAATTAGCATTGACGATAATAATCCTACAATGTACATAACATATGTATAGGTACATCAAAGATTAAAATAATAAAAATTGCCGAAGTTCCTTTAGTGAATGTTATAACAGACCAGACATTTCAGAAAATAAATAAATTACTTAGTTTTATAATAAATACTCCCGATTTTGGCATCTTGGTGAAACTTCATAGTTTAATGTGTGTTTGGAGTAAATAATGGGTAAAAGTGAAATTGAATTGATATAATGAGTTTTAGTTTTAATTTTCATGAGCCTAGACCCTGCCGACATCGTCGTCCATCATCATTGATTTTATCTCGCTAAGAAAGGAATAACAACTAGACTTTTTAAAGCTCATTGATTGTTTTCATGTTAGCTATTTTTATATGACATGGGGATTGTGAGTTTATGGGTAATGCTTATTTTTAAGTATTCTTACAAAGATATTCATACTGTCGTGATGCAAATAAATCTGCCACCTCCTTCGGTAATTTCTGTAGATGTCAGCACGATCTGATTAACATGATATTTTATGTTTCTCTTCATGGTACTCTCGTGGCGAATTCATCCCAAATGTTGTAATATTGAAAGATCTAAATGATGACGATGACTAGTGCACGCCTTCCGATACATAACATAGTTCTGGTACTAACTTTGCTATTTGGTAACGAAACCTATCCATGCTAGAAGAAGCGTAAAATAAAGTCGAATGTAGTGGAGATTCGATCTCTTCCTAAAGTGTGTGGCTTTACCATGGCCGACCGAAAACGAAACGAAGAGATTCGGATATGGTAGGTTTGAAAGATGACCTTATCACTAAAATTAATAAGGGTGTCTTTCGATAGTTTGGTCACGTTGAGCGAATGAGTGAAGACCGAATAGTGAAGAAAATATATAGCGTGAAAGGCAATATTAAAGACTAAGACTAACCGAGGGTCAGGTATACTCAGATACCTAAACGTGCATGTATGAAGAAAATTATGAATCTCAAAGAAGCTAGTGGTATGTAAGGATCGTGACTCTTAGCGATCTGATCCCTCTGGCTATCCCGTAAGGGACTGTAAACAATAACTAGCTTATTGCGCATGTAAGAGGGAATTTACTTTTTCCATAAAATCTTTCTTCCAACCCGAGCAGCACTTGGCATCAAACCTTTTTTGGTAAATTCATTTCATATACAATAAAAAAGACATAAAGGCAAAGTCGGCTATGGTTAAAAAATGATAAAAACTTTTGATTTGTAAGCAATACGAAGCAAGTGTCCGATAAAGTACAAATAAAAAACAGCATTCTAGTGAATATCATTTATCAGTACACTTTCACAACACTGCCATAGCATCGTTTGTGTCAGACGTCGCTCTGTCTGAGTCTCGACTTCGTGAAGACAGCCGTAAAATTAAAAAGCAAACATTTATACATGTACAAAGATTTATTATTAAAAGATTACATTGTTGTGTAATTTCAAGTATTAAAATTCAAGCAGTAAAAATGTGTTAACATGCGTGGAGTATGAGAAATTCTCAGTTTATTTATATAATAAAATGAAAGTCACTCTCCACCATCACTACAATCACGTCGTCCCAAAATAAGTTCCGTTGAAATATGGATCAAAAGGTCTAAAATGTCTTGTCCTCTGCCTACCCTGGGAAATTCCATGAAAATACTAAATAATAAAATTATCAAATAAATGAATATATATATTCTAATCAGTTTATTGTTATTACACAAGAGGAGTACTCAAAGGTTCAGTATTACATGTAATTTCATTATCTTTGTAATAATTATTTTTATTTTACATCCGACAATGAAACTGAATACATCACACCCTCATTTTGCATTGATGGAATCTTTTGTTGGTAGCCTTTTTATGTTGAGAACGTGACAATGGAACCCAACGCATTCTTCCGAATTATAATGATGGCATATGAGTCGATAACAATGGTAACGAAAATATTTTTGTTGAAAATTTTTTCACATATTGCAACAGTTAAATTAAATTATTGCTTTAAAATGTGGAATAATTGTGATGGTTAGATGCTAAAAAATATCTCATAATTACGCGTATGTAGAAAAAATTATGTATAGAATAAGCTACATAGTAGCCTATTAGTTGGGTGATGCAGATTCGAGTCGCAAGACCCGAGTTTGATCCCCAAGACATGTCCCAATAGGTTTATTCAAAAACTTATGAACGATTTATACAGTTGGCTTGGACACAACGGCGACGACGGGATCACTACCTGTCACGTTATCCTAAAAATGGGTGTAAGGCTGGAACACAAGAAATGAAGAAGATGTATTATACTGGTACATTTTATTACTTATTTTAATTTCCATTAATGAAATAATGGAATAAGTCACGATAGCCGAGTTGTTGGGTGGTCGCAATTTGCCGTCAAATCTTGTGTTCAAATGACAAATAGTACTCAATAATATGGCAAAGAGTTCTATTTAAAAATTTTATACTTATTCTATTATATTCCTAAAAAGCGGCCAGTGGCATGCTAAAATTCCTCCTGTAAAGGAATTCAAAGCTTTAGAGAATAATCCATTTCATTTTGCAGAAAACTGTGGAAGTAAAGGTTAAATTTTAAATACTATCATGGAAAAACCTCAAAGACATAATATTACAGAAATAAAAATTTTTAGTTTTTCTGAAACTGACTATTCTGATAATTTTTTAAAATAAACCATAAAAATTCTTTGAATTTATAAACATAACAGCTAACGATAATAAAAAACGGCTAACTATGTCAAATCGCATTCGAGTAGAGTACCTATGGTACAAGTGACACTCAATTTATGAACAGATTACATGGATTTTATATAAAAATAGAGATTTTTTTTTTTCAAGTATAATATCATTACTTTACTCATAAGAAACCAATGGTACAAGGCGATAACGGGATCAATAAAATTGAGCCGACCTAAGTTTGACTTACTTAAATTGCTTATAACTTCTACTTTACATATCGCAAAAATAATAAACGGAAGCAAAAGAACTCATATATTTTGAGATTTGTTCATTCAATAATATGATTGTTTCTTTAAAGTTAACAATTTTTACATAAAAGAATATTAATTTACTATTATATCAATCGATTTGATAATTGAATAAATCATAAATTTGGTAGAAGCGAAAGAGGCATATAAGGATCGTGGCACTACCCGATCTGTTCTCTTTAGTTACCTCGTCAGTGATCTAAATTGAAGACATAATAATAAAAAAGTAAGTATCAACGATTACACTCACTTAGACGAGAGTAACATTTATTCAAGCATGGCATGCTAACATTTGTCAATACTACCATGGAATGATCAAGCATATGGAAGCAATATATTTTATATAAATATATAAAAAATAAGCAAAATATAATTGATTAGAATAGTCCTTTGATTAGTCATATCGTTCGAGAATTTTAAATTGCTTAACGGCATAATTACCGAGAATGAATACATTTTAACCACGTATACCTTTTTCAAATGTAAAACTCTCTAGCTAAATTATCCAAGCTACGAGTGCTTTCAAAACTTTTAATGGAGGCAATTTGGCTCCACATTCAAAACACCCTACAAGTTGGATTTGAAGACAGTGAAGCAAAATCAAATATAATTTTTTATAGTACTCGTATTAGTTAAAAACATAAAAATGTATTAAAAGACAGATTGGATAAATATATCTCTTCTTCTTCCAATTTACA
Organism: Sericinus montela; assembly: GCA_029286605.1. Classification (NCBI taxonomy): domain Eukaryota; kingdom Metazoa; phylum Arthropoda; class Insecta; order Lepidoptera; family Papilionidae; genus Sericinus; species Sericinus montela. The sequence continues at coordinate 11,090,537 of JAGSMR010000015.1, forward strand.
GCCTATCAAGACTCCATTGTTGAAATTGGCTCTAAAATTTTCCAGAACGTTCCTCAGCCACCTGCATTCACGGTCACCGCAACATTTTGCAGGTTGTTATTCCTACATAAAGTAGTACTACTTGAAGGGTCTTTCTACATGAATTTTTCCTAAACAAGGATGCCACTTGTAAATTTTTTTTTTAAAATTGTTAGCTACCTAATCGACCGCTCTCTTTGCTACGTCAGTAATCTGTATTCCGGGACTGGCACAACCAAAATTTTTATTATTATTTTATATGCTAAATTTACTGGAGCTCAGAGATATAAGAAAACATCTCGTGGAAATACATATTATCGCGAAATATTAATTAAAATATATGTGCATAAATAAACAAATGCATATTGTTTCGCGGATGAAGTCCGCTTACCCGAAAAACAGTAGCGTGGCGGACATTCTTCTGCTCCTAGCTTGACGCACGAATATTTGAGAGAATGTATTTGTCCAGATATCGGAATATGATAGACTGCTATTTATTTTTATCATTTGTTTTGTTTCGTTTAATCTGAGCAGAAGACACACATATTACACGCCAGGATTTGAACTTTGACGGAAAACTGAACCGACTAAAAGCGGTTAAACTCTTTTGGCTCCGAGACTTACTGCTTTGTCTTAATAGACGTGCTAGAAGAATACCGGCAGGTAATAAAAGAGAGCAACAGTCCAAAAGATAGAAGGATCTATGTCAACCCTAACGCCTCGCTAAGGAGATTCGAAACTAATCGCGACTTTCTAGTAGTAAGCTTACAACTTAGGTCGCATTAAGAAAACGGCCTTGGACTCGATTTAATATCGTGTATTTTTTTATAGAAAAAGGGAGGCAAACGAGCAGGTGGCTCACGTGATGGTAAGTGATTACCACCGCCCATGAACACCCGCAATACCAGAGGCTTAGCAGATGCGTTGCCTCCCTTAGAGTGCCCCCCTCCCCCATAATTGGGGGAGGAGAGTGTGTGGGCCACCAGTTACCTGCACTCACCAGACGAAACGCTGAAGTTTGTTAGACTTCTACTTTACGCCGGTATTCTGTGAGGTCGTGGTACTTCCCCGTACGAGCAGGCCCATTCATGCAACAACAAAAGTTGATGCGTGGCTCTACCACTGTTATGTGTATGTCGTGTTGCCTTTGTTTCCAAAGTGTCGGTAAGTGTAGGCATAAATATTGGCGTGACCTCGTACGCATGGTGACGTTTCTTTTTTGCCATTTTTTTTTTCGGATAGATATATTCGTTAAACGCACGTTTTTCATCATCATCAGCGTTTTTAAACCGATTGAACCGAAATTGTAATGATCTAGACAATCAAGCTCTGTCATCCCACCTTCCATAAAAGACATTTTGAATGAAAGGAAAAGGCCAGCCCGTCACCGTCTTTATGTCCAAGCCAACGTTATAAATCGCACATAAGTTTTTTGAAAAACCCATTACTACGATCCTTGGGAATCGAACTCGGGCCTCTTGAATCGAATTTCAATCACCCAACCACTCGGCTATCGTGACAAATGATTATGTTTTGAATATGCTGACAACTATTGTGAAAATAATGTGACTAGTGCGTTTAATGATTATATAAAGAACGTGTTAGTAACTTACGAATTTATAAATGTAAGCTTAAATTCATTTCAAAATCACTTTGTCATAAATAAAGTTAGATTTGTCAGTGCATACGTAAGTATCCTTAACTCTCAGCAACAGCATTGTGTGTTTTTACTTTTTTGAAGTAGTTAAATATTTGATATAATAAAATATTTTCATCTAGTAGTTAAATAATTTTAATTAGCAAGCCATAAAATTCGAAAATGGAGACTTAGCAAAAGATAAGTAACAATATAAACGGCAAAAGCAATACAAGCAATTTTATCTTAATTGATAAACTGATAAAACACTTCTTAAAAAGTTTTACGGCATCTCAAACGTTTCTATTAGTAAATCTTCAAGCGTAAACATCAACCGCAGTAAATTTATAAGCCATTAAAGGAAAGTCAAAGCAAGCTAATATTTTAGTATAGAAATTTCATTGCTCCGCGCCCAGGTTTCCTGCAAACCGCGAATCGATTTACAAGCTAATGCAAACATGTTTCAAATAATTATGAAATAGTTTCTTAAGCACTGGCTGATATTTCATTATTTACCCCTAAATTAAAAAAAATTATAAAAATAAAAATTATAAAAATACTTAGATTATTTATATTATTTAAAAAACATTTAAATCTTTATATCTCAGAAATAAAAACGTTATATTGACATCGGTAATTGTACTGTTGCACAGCATGGTTACTCTTGTTCTAATATTTTTACATTACATTAGATGATCTGAATATTTAACTGATATCTCAAGTAGTGACAGCGACGCCACAATGCGGCGGATTGGAAATTTTGTCCATTTCAATCGATCACTTAGATATTTAATAACAATATTAAAGAGTGTGAATATGTCTTTAATTTTCTTGTCTCCGAGAGGGTGATAGGGGAAACCTATACAAGTCAAATCAAATCAGATTTCAAAATCAAAACTTGTCAATATAATAAATATAAATTATATCCATCGATCATAATTTTTAAGCTATCGGAGTTTGGAAATGATATTCCTCTAGTGGAGAAGAAACAGGCGAAATAAACTCATAAATATCCTCTTTTTTTAGCTTTTTTGACAAAGCTGATACAAAATTTAATATTCATTTAATTATACACAGCATGCGAGCAATCCACTCATTCTCAGGTGTTACTATCATTAATACACTAATTTATATTGTAATACCTCTTTTTGTACACTTTTTCCTGTTTGCACCTTCCACCGAAGACAATTTTTGTGACAACGTGATAGGTGGTGAGCCATGCATATGTGCGTGTGTGTATACGATTTTGTTATAGCAACGTTTTGCGGTTAACATGATCTCTACCAATTTTATAACCGAGTTAATAATCGGAGGTTTTTAGTGATCTGGTCGTTGTGACGTAAATTGGGCGGCTTCCAGAGTAATTTAATAATTTTCAACGCCCTTGTATGCTGTTTAAATAAATGATGGTGAGGTACTAAATTAATGGAATGACTGTAAAACAGAATATTATTTTGGTACTAGTGGCTTATTTGTTCTTATTACATTTTTCCTTATATCTTAATATTAACCACGTTAAACTTGATGTTAATCACAATAACTGTACTCGGTTGACGCATCGAAATGCAAATCCGGTAGAGACTGTGTTGTATTGCCATCATACAATACTAAGACAAAGACATACCTACAGGCCTACCGTCTATCACATTGTCCATAATAAACTGCGATTAAAGAACTCAACTATCTCTCGGTAATGGAAATGCGTAATGATTTAAAAAATATCTCTTAACTAGGTGTTTTTAGTTATCTTATTGGCCTGAAAACAGTTTTTCGGCTTCGGGATAGCTTAAACCTGAATTATAAGGAAATATTATGTATTTTAACTTCGCCTGGCCAAAATTGAGCCTGGCTCAAAGCTATATATTATTTCTTATATCTTATTATTATTTCTTTGATTTCTTATATCTTATTTCTTTGAGCCTGGCTCAAAGCTATATATTATTTCTGCTATTGCAATGTAGTAGTAGAAATATCTACTAGAAGTCTACATGAGATTAGTTGGTTAACTTTCAATCATTACGATTACAACATATTCTTTTGAAATTTTGATAAGAATAGTATTAGTATAGTATTTAAGAGGGAACTCTTAAATTTACTAAATATACTGACAGATAATTTTAAATTATTTTTATATATATATATATATATATATATATATATATATATATATGTATATATATATATATATATATATATATATATATATATATATATATATATATATATATATATATATATATATATATATATATATATATATATATATATATATATATATATATATATATATATATATATATATATAACCGCTAATTATTGTGTGAACAATAAACAGTGTTAAGCTAGCCAGCGATCGTTTCACTTGTCCGTCCTGATATCTAACAGTAGCGACGAGCTACTGTTATAATCATCAGCTGTTTTTTTGGCAATTGCAATTGATTGGGTGTGTAGCATTGCTGAAATTTATGTTATTAAATTAATGAGATTAATTTCATAATAAGTGTCAGTTCAAACATGCATCAAATAAATCGAATATTTTTTGAGAAAAAAGTTAATAATTTTATTTTAATCTACTGTATTTTGGACTAGTATTTTTGAGATTGTATTCACCGTACCATCTATGTATATGCATTTTCAAAGTTCTGCCCTTAATCGCCTGTTAAAATATTCACGATACCAATGGATGTGGTAGTCTTGCGCTGTAAAGACAAATAAAAAAAATATTTTACTTGTTGTATATTATTATAATAACTTAGGCCTCAATAAGGAAATTAATGTGACAAATTCTTCTTCAGATTTATAACTTTTATCTGCATTTATACTTTTGCTGTTGTATTCCGCGAAAAGTTAAAGAATTTATAATAATAGTCAATATGCACCTGAAAAGATTTTAGTTATTAAATTACAGTATCTACTTGATTCGTTAAAAATCGCATTCGAATTTTAATCAAATTATTTTATGCTGGCATCAGTTTAAATATTTTGTAAGCAATATTAATATATTCCATATTCATAAAGGCTTCATTTACCTCATTAATACCTTGCTTGCCAAAGTAACGATGTCCGCACATTTTAGAGATTATTACATCCCAAATATTAAAAGTATCAAAATTCTTTAGAAGCATTTGCTTCACACACGGTTTTGCTTAAATTTTTAGTTATTCTACAAAGATTAAAATTAAAGTAGTAATTTTTCCCTCTCTTCCCGAATATGTCGTAAGAGGCGACTAAACTTCTTGAATATCGTTATGGTAATCGATAGATAGCGGGATTACCATCTCTAAAAATATAAGACCAAAATAATCAAACCGAAGATCTAAGCAGCGTCTAAGGTGCGAGTGGTCTGGTACTGCCATGCGCATGCCATGCGTGGCGATTATGGCAATTCCTCTCTATGGGAGAGGCCTGTGTCCTGCAGTGGACTTTAACAGACCGTTATGTATGTATGTATGTAATATTAAGTAAGTTTTGTTCAGAACGGTTGTAATAACTTAGTTTTTTATTATATTTTTTTTCTTTCTTAAACTCACAACTTATCGGAATTCGAGTTGAGAAACCCGTGTTCGATCCCCTCGTACCAGGCTCGTACCAATGGGTTTTTTCAAAAACCTATATTTGACTCATATCGTTGGCTTGGACTTGGCATAAAGACAGCGACGGGCCCACTACCTGTCACGTTGTCCCAAAAATATCTTCGGTGGAAGGTGAGTCAAAGGGACTTAACTGTTTAGATTAGACCTCTGTCTACCCCTGTATTGGGAATATCGTGAAGATATTTTCTAACCGAACCCACTACTAACCTTTAAACTTATGACTATGATGTAATTCATGACCTTGTTGACCTAATTGGTAAATTATTCGTCGTGTATGAAGAAACTTAATCAGTCTGGTACCGATCGAGAGTTACTAATTAATTTACTTTGCAACGAAAAACCAGCCTCGGTTTCAATACTGTTAACTGAACTGAGAGATAAAGCAATAAATAAAGTAAATTGTTAACTATCAAAAATGCTTTACACAAAAAATTTAAAACTAAAAATACAAGAAAGTTGAAAATGTCTTATTTCTAAAATATGTTTTGGTGGTTTAGTAAATCTTACCGTAACCCTAGAGAAAGAGTACGTAAGTAAACAGTACGGTTGATTAACCATTTTACTAGATGATGGTTCATTTTTTTTTTGATGGCGAAAATGATAATTAATTGTAGGAAAGGAAAGATCGTGGCTTAACCGCTTTTTTTTTAATTTCAAATCCAATTTTTTCTTAACTTTATTCATGACCTTTACGCTCGAAAAGTATAGACTACATTGGCCATGTCCAGATATTTTCTATTTTTAAGATGGTTTTCAATATTTATATTTGTAGCTATTCCATTTACAGTGACATTCTGAGTCACAAAAAGTCACAGACTTATAACACTCTTAAAAGTGGTCATAAGTTGGTCATGTTATCCTCGGACGTGATGATGTTCAATATATAGAATAAATAATATTAATGCATTATCAATCACTAGCGATCATATCTGATCAATCCTGTGCAAAAGTTTGCAATGGTGCCAATTTCCATTGGATGTAAAGGGGCGATGCAGCTAGTGTGCTGGTTAATTGATTGAATTTTTAATTATTTAAAGTATTTTCCAATACCAGAGCATAGATAGTCACGATAGCCGAGTGGTTGGGTGGTCGAAACTTCGAGTCAAGAGACCCGAGTTCGAGTGGCAGTACTAATGAGTTTTTCAAATACTTATATACTCACATCGTTGGTTTGGACATGAAGACGGCGACGGGCTCACCACCTGTCACATTGACCCGAAAATATCTTTGGTGGAAGGTGGGTCAAAGGGACTAGACCTCTGTCTACCCCAGTATTGGAAATTACGAGAAGATTTTTTTTAAAGCATAGATCTAGAAAATTTTAATTTTTTCGCCTTCCTTTCACCGGAGCTTATTTTGGGACACGTGACAGGTGGTGAGCCGGTCGCCGTATATCCCTGTTTTAATTTATTTAATTATAGAAATTATATCATACGTTGCACTTTATTATATTATGCAAATATAGCTCACCCATTTGTTATCTGTCATAACTGTTTCTACAACTTTTCTTGTTTTCATTTGCGTGATAAACTATTGCGATAGTGGCAAAGTTAGAAACAAGCAACACGTTATTGGTTGTAGAACATAATATTATTCAGAATACGGAATCGTTATAAAAGTACATTACAATTGTTCTATTCGTTATTATTGTTCATTTAGCTGTTAAAAATCAAAATAATGTTATTTTGTTTTGTTATACACACATACATATATTCACGCCTCTTTCCCATAGGGGTAGACAGAGACTACTTCTTTCCACTTGCTACGATCCTTACATACTTGTTTCGCTTCGTCCACTTTCATTATTCACTTCATACATTCTCTTCGATTTAGGGTACTCTTGACCTGGCCTTTTTTTAGGACTTCCCTGATTTGGTTCCCTTCCTACACTACCACTCACACACGTCTTATACACTTTTTTCGTCAATCGTTCTTCATTCATTCTCTCGACATGGCCAAACCATCCTAGCATATCTTTGTCAATTTTAGTCACTACATCTTCTTTCAGACCACAATCTTTCCTTATCTATTACTATTCCTTATCCTATCACTCAGTTTAACTCCTATCATATTTCTTAATGCTCTCATCTCAACTGCATCTATTCTGCTTTCATGTTTCTTCTGCCATACCCAACTTTCACCCGTACATGAGTGTTGTAACCAACATTCTTCTATGCACAGCCAAACGAGCCTTGTTAGACACCTTCCAACTGTTCATAAAGGAGTGCAGAGCTCTATTCACCATGTTTCCTGCATTCACTCTTCTTTCGATATCACTCTCACACTTTCCATCTTTTGTAAACTTTGAACCCAGATACACAAACTCATTCACCTGTTCAATTTGTTCATCTCCAATCACGATATTGCAGTTTGTCATTGCCTCATCTCTTTCAAACACCATCACTTTCGTCTTCTTTACATTCATCTTCATCCCCTTTCTAACAAAAGCTTCATTCATAGCAGTTACCATCTCCTGCAATTCCTCGGCTGAAGACGCAAGTAATACTTGATCATCAGCATAGAGAAAACATTTGACGAGTAACTCATTCATTCTCAACCCACTATTCAGTCTTGGGGTGGTGCATCTCGGACATCATTTCTTATCCTCAAGAGAGCACAAAGGGCTGTTCTAAATGTAATGTTGTTTAAAAATTATAGATATGCTACAGCAAAATTATACCAAGAAGCGTCTGTTCTAACGGTCCGACAGATTTTTATTAAATCTCTCATAATTAATCAACATAAGGTGCCGCCGGACCCACAAATTATTGGGAAAAGGCGGCATGACATAGTATATAATACTTCACTGTGCAAAACCCACTATAGTCAGCAATTTTCATCTTTCCTTGGACCATTTACATATAACAAAATTAGTAAAAAAATTAATAACAAAATTAATAAAAACAGTCACGATAGCCGAGTTGTTGGATGCTCGGAATTCCGAGTCGAGAGACCCGAGTTCGATCCCCAAGTGGAGTTTCATCGTAGGCTTGGACATTAAGACGGCGACGGGCACACCACCTGTCACGTTGTCCCGAAAATATCTTCGGTGGAAGGTGGGTCAAAGGGACTTAATTGTCCAGACTTGACCTCTGTCTACCCCTGTATTGGGAATGACGTGAAGATATTTTTTATATTTTTATAAAAAAAAAATTTCAAAATTATCTAAGTTTATATTAAAAATTAAAATAGATAACTTTTTAAACAACTACTTACAAACAGAGAATTTGCTTACTTTTTCTAGATAGCAGTAAAAAGAAAAAAAAATGGTAGTAATAAATAACTACGTATATCTTACTAATACACTATGTATAAAGGGTGGCTTCTTCGAATACACACTACATTCACCACACACACTGACAGACACCCACACCAATAATAGTTATGTAATTATATATTTTCTATCTTATTTATAATTAGTGTTATAAGCTTTCGTTTTAAAATATTTTAATTAGGATTAAAGTAATAAAATAGAAAAGGAAAAAAAAGAAGAGCTTCGTGTGTTTTTGCTTATACTACAATAGAATGAAATAGCATTGTTGCGTTTAAGGAGGAACACTGCGCCTGCCGTCACACAGTGCAAACTAGTACGGAGGGTAGTGATACAACTTTTTCGTGATCAATGTTTACACTAATTAAAAAATATTTCATAGGTATTAATCGTAATTGTATTCAATTTATTTACATTTATATAAGCTTTATTATTAGGAACGAATTGTTCTTACTTAAAACTTATAATAATAAAGAAATCAATGTACAAATAAATTAAAATATGTGATTAAAATATTAAATTATTTTTATAGCTATTATATCGCTTTGATTCTGTAATTAAACATCAACTCTAGGGATATTTTAGTTTTAACATGTAAGCAGCAATACAAAAACCAGAAGATTGTGTAAATAGTTATAATGAACAATGTCATTTATTTATATGTATAATGAATAGACACTTTTCGGCTATGCACCGCATGGAAAAGACCTGAATCGTACACCCCATTCCCTTTCTAAACCATACTTTATCGTCTGTTTCATTCACAACCCTTTCAATCAATACTTTAGCATACAATTTACCGACAACGCTGAGAAGGCTTATGCCGCGGTAATTTATACAGTCCTGCCGTGACCATTTATTTTGTTTTGTTACTGTGATAATTATCGTCCCTTTTTGTTCCTTCCTTATGTTTCCTTATGTTTTGTAATGTTTGTCACAATAATGATTTCTTCACAACCCCCCCCCCGCTTATATATATTATGAGTTACGGCCGAAAGAAACGTAAACGTGACGGAGATTCATGAGGGAGGATGTGTTCTTTTCTGAGTAGTGGCTGGCTAGGGTGGTAAATACGAGTATAAGGGTTGAGTAGTTTTTTTTGGAAATCTTTTCTGTGGCCATGTGACGCAGGCGCAACAACGTATTGCACAATTTTTTTATAGGAAAAGGGAGGCAATCGAGCAGGTGGCTCACGTGATGGTAAGTGATTACCGCCGCCCATAAACACCTGCAATACCAGAGGCTTAGCAGATGTGTTGTCTCCCTTAGAGTGCCCTCCTCCCCCATAATTGGGAGAGGAGGGCGTGTGGGCCACCGGTTACCAGCACTCGCCAGACGAAACGCAGAAGTTTGTTAGACTTCTACTTTACGCCGGTATTCTGCAATCGGCCCATTCATTCAACAACAAAAGTTGATGCGTGGCTCTACCACTGTTAAAACATTTTCTTGTCGAGTATACCTCAAAGACTTAAGACAAAATTATGCAACCATTGCGTGTTTTCGTTGATGACATATGGATCTGAGACGTGGTCCCTCACTGCTTGCCGTATGAGGAAGCTCAAAGTTGCTCGGCGTGCTATGGAAAGGGCTATGCTCGGTATTTCTCTGTATGATAGAATCCAATAAAGACATTTGCAGTAGAACCAGAGTAACCGACATAGCCGTAAGGATCCGCATGTAGAAGTGGCAATGGACCGGCCACATAGCTCGTAGAACTGACAACCATTGGGGAAGAAAGATTCTCGAGTGGCAATCTCGAACAGGTAACCGCAGTGTAAGACGATCCCCCCACAAGATGGAGCGACTACCTACAAAGTGTTGCAGGGAGTCGATGGATGCAGATGGCACAGGACCGCTCTGTGTGGCAATCTTGGAGGCCTATGTTCAGCAGTAAACTTCTGATAGGCTGATATGATATGGCTGAATGAATTTAAAAAGAAGCGAACAGAAGATGTAAGGATCTGTAGACTTCTATAAAAATTTGCTTTAAATAACTATAAAAATTTGCTTTCAATTTCTTGTAATAGTTTTTGCGTAATGCGGGTATCAATATAAATATCGACAAACATTATTAAATTGCTGTTGCTGTAGTGAATCTTCAGTACTAATAAAGACCCCAGCATTATTTATTGTACATGCATAAGACTTGAATTTTTGATAATTGATTCCTTTTATGATAAAACAATCTACTAAAAAGGATTTTTAGGTCGAATGCGGGGTTGTTTATTTATTTGGAAACACGCGCTTTTTAAAGGATGGAGCATAAAGTGTAATAAAAGGTTCTTAAATATAATATACGACACGACGAAAAAATGTTGTTTGTATTCAAATCAAATCTAATGAAACATTTTTGTTGCTTTTCACATAACAATTAAGTTAAATTTTTAATTTTTTAAATTCCCTGCTACTCATGTAAAGCCGGGGCGAGTAGCTAGTCTCCTATGTACAGACATAGGCCTATCCATTTCCCAAAGGCCAGCAACGCACTTGCTATTTCTCCGGTATAACAGGTGTTGTTCATGGGCGGTGGTAATCACATACCATCACGTAAGCCACCCTATTCTATAAAAAAAAGACGGGATAATATACAGATATTACAGTTTTTAAGTTAAGACTACAGAATATTAGAAAATTGATCGAAATCCGTCCCAGATATTTCGCTGCATGTGTCCCACAGAACCTATTATGTTTCCGAGATAAAATAAACAGCAATTTTGTGATATAAATAATAAGATTTCACACTTTGGAAACAAAGTCCAATTTTTGCTTCAGTAGACTATTCATAGTAGATATAAGTCACGATAGCCGAATGGTTGGGTGATTGGAATTTCGAGTCAAGGGACCAGAGTTCGATCCCCAGGTGGCAGGTTCGTACCAAAAGGTTTTTCAAAAACTTATGTACGAATTAAATCGTTGACTTGGACATAAAGATGACGACGGGCTCACCACCTGTCACGTTGTCCCGAAAATATCTTCGGTGAAAGGTGGGTCAAAGGGACTTAATTGTCTAGACTAGACCTCTGTCTACCCCTGTATTGGGAATTGCGTGAAGATATTTATTTATTTATAGATTATTCATAATTTACAAAAATAATTGGTCCATTTTAACTTGACGTTTTGGCTGTATGATAAGTCGTGCTTTAGAGAGCTCGAGCTGTGTTTTGTAATACTTCAACGATTTCAGTAATAATTACACCAGTTTGTAAGTTGGAAAATAAAACATTTATCAGTGGATACCATATCAAAATCAGTGCACAAGTTTAAGCGCCAACCCCGAAAATTTTCATAATTTACAAAAAGAATAATTCCTTTTAACTTGATCTTTTTGTTGTATAATGACTCTGTGCTAAGGAGCGATCAAGCTGTACCTTTCGCATTACTGAAACAAATTCAATACTCATTGCACCAGTTTTTAAAATGGAAAATATGACACTGAACCATGGTAACAGAATCAAAATCCGTTCAGTGGTTTAAGCACCAACCCCGAACAAACACAAAACAGACAACAGTTCTAAAAATCATTATTTTGGTTTCAGACGCGACCTAAGAACCTATTCCGCTTTGTTTCACTCAAATATCTTCCATGTTCAAACAATCCTTTACAATAATTTTATAATATATAAAATTTCGACCCTTTACAATTTTAAATTATATTATATAAGATTTCGTTCCATAGTAACAAAATTATTAAATATGTACGTTAAAGTATCAAAACTTGATTAATCAGATTTTTTCTAATGTTAGCATATCTTTTCTTGTCGATTACTCGCACAGAGCTCTGGCAAAACTTTAAATAGATTTATATTACTTAACACGGTATTGAATACATCAAAAGTTATGATTTCGAAGTTACTTGAACTGCATTTATGTAAAAACGTGAGTAAGCGTTTTAAATTAAATATGTATTTAAAATAATAACTTCTCGTGGCGATACGTATTAGTAACCATAGCAGAAGATATACTAACCATAGAAGGGGGATATATAGTATTTATTATAAAATATTTTGGTCTTTTTACAAAATTAATAATGAATTGTTCCAATCGTTCACACTTCGACTAAGTGTTATATTGTTATAATACTTGGTCGTTCGATTTATTCTTATTCGATCTACTTCTCTAACACAAGCTCTAGATTTTGGTACTGCACAAGTGGACTGGCTTGATAAAGATAGTTCTAATAAAATTAAACTTACATTTTGTGAAGACGTTCGTTATTTCATAAAATTAAATTAAATTTTGTTGAAATAAAGACGCAAAAAGAATTAATTAAGCAAATAAAATAAATAGAACTTAAAGAATAAAAGCAATCAGGAATAAGCTCTCAATTTAAATCGCCCACTTAATTGAGCACCGCAATCGATTGCTAGTGACATTTGAAAAGACACCATTCCGTTCAATTTTTAAAAGAAAGTCTCGACTTTAGTCACTGGCATTGACGTAACCATCTATTGTTCTTAAAATAAAATTTCAAAAATGTTTTCTATACAATTGTGAAAATCTAGTAGTCTGTATTCTTGTGACTCTACTCTCTCTGCCTAGGTCCAAGAAATCATCGTCTCCTGATCCTTTTTTAAAATAATGATGACTACTTACAATATGAATTGCTATCTTCGAAAACTTATTACTCACTGTAAGATATTATTTAAAAAAAATAGAATACCTACAAATAGAAAAACAATACCTATAGAGTTTCTTTCATTGACGTCTTCACATTCAAATGAACCTCGTAACGAAATTCTGACTACTTTAAAAAGGAATTTTTAACAAGTGCATTTCGAGTTCCTATGTCGATTTTAATTACGATTTTTATCCTGAGTGTGATATGTTGTAGACATTAGAAGACTAATGCGTAAGGTTTTACCTGACTCCAAGCAAACACAAAAATGTATATCTTTGATGAAATATGTAGGGAAACAAACACATTTTATTTTGGTATACAATACAGAACAAAAAATATGTAACTATCCAGCTTTACTCATAGTGCATATAATTTTCAAAAAATGACATTTGCATAAAATACGTATCAAATATTATACTTTGTGTCTTTTTACTTCTTTGCTGTAATTCAAGTTATCAGATAGTTTTCACACTTTCGACCACAAAGTGAGATTGTTAATGAAAATAAAATCGAGTTTTGTTTAATTGAGATTAGTTCTCTTGTTCGGTTTGTACGGAGTTCAATTAGGATTTACCAGTTCAATTCCGTTTGCCGTTATCCCGTACACATTTGCAATCTAAGTTTCTATCAGTACAAATGTGTTGAATAAACATGTAATAAGATAAATAACTCAGAAAAATTTTGAATATTTACTACACACGTCGTTGTAACCATAGAAAGTTCATTTCCCGCTGGGAGAGTTTGACGTCATCTTACAAGTAGTTTTATTTTTCATAGTAAGAAGTGAGTGATTTTATATTGTAAAATATATATATTAAATAAATTCAAAAAATCAGGAGTGTGTGACACAGTAACTTTCTAAAGTTCGGTTGTTTGCAAAATACTGTTTTATGGCACAAAAATCAAGCAGGCGTCAGTTAAATGAATATTTGTCATACAAAAAAGTAAAACAAAGTTGTGATAACGACCTATTGATGAATTGGCTAACCCAAACAAAAAATTAACGTAGAATTAATGGTCTACGTAAGCAGCGAAAGTTGAATGTAGGTTTCAGTTTCACAACTGTTGCCCGAGACCTCATTTGCATTTTTAGGATTTTTTTTTGTTCTATTAAGTGTTCACTGCGGAACATAGACCTCCTATAAAGATAGTCCCAAAAAAGGGTTCTTCATCACCTGCATCCAGCGTCTGCCTGTATGTAATGTATGCATTTTGGGATAAACACAAATATTTCGGTGTTTAGACTTAATCTAATACTATAGTAAAAACGGTGTCGGTAAACCCTGTCATGCCAATACCAAACCTTACTCCCTTTCTTATCGCGGATGAACTACTGTTAGAAGCCACGATAATCATCTCAAAAAATGTCGGCTCAGATTAAGCAGACTGGACGGCAGCTCGCGAGGTGCCTTATACCACGATGACCAATCCGGTTGCCAAGTTTGAGGGGTGTTAAAGTAAAACCAAATAACAATTTGCCATAAAATCTTTAACGAAAATGTATGTATGCAACGAAGTACACTCGCACTCAACCGGTTATTAGGTCATGTTGGTGATATTGAACTATATCTTTATTAAGTTTTCTACTTCCTGCTAAATTAATTTTATATACAGAATACATAATTTTGATAAGAATAAAATGTTTGCTAATATAATGCTGTAAAAAAGAATATATAAATTAGAGACTAAAAACTAAAAATTTTAAATATTTTGTACATAGAACATTGACACTTGTATTACTCGAATAATGTAAATACCGCTTACGTTATAGCATCGTCAAAGGTGGAAGTTGCGGTTTAAAAGGGAAATTTACTTGAAGATATGCTGCAATCATTCGAGAAAGTAAGGCAGTAAATTCTTGCTTTAAAAATAGATAATCTTGTGACACTTAAATTCTTTTATCTTAAATAAATATCTTCACGCCATTCCCAATACAGGAGTAGACCAAGGTCTAGACAAAGTCCTTTCAATCCAACTTCCGCCAAAGACATGTTTTGGGACAACCTGACAGGTATTGAGCCCGTCGCCGTCTCTTAGATCCAAGCCAACGATATAAATCATGTACAATTTTTGAAAAAACCCACTGACACGACCTCGGGGATCGAACTCGGGTCTCTTCACTAGAATTCCGATCACCCAACAACTCAGCTATCAAAATTACAATATAAAACACTGAAATGATAGTCATGTTATCATCTCCTCCGTGTTATACTTGACTTGTTGGCTCTTATATTATTTAATTAGGTTTATATCTATGTAGTATTTATAAAGATATTTTTTTCAAATCATCAACTGGTCTAAACATACCGCTACATTTTTGGTCCCTGATTTCATAGACATGTTGGGAAATAGAAAAAACTTTAACAAGTTTCTAAAAAGAATTGATGACATCGATGGGAGCAAATCAGATACGTCAGGCACGTCCTTGGTGGTCTGTCTTGTTTGGTTTGTTGCTCATCAGTTATGACACCTGTAGAAAAAATAATGAACATAGATTTAGCAAGAAAACTTATTTAATTTCATAAGAAAGATTTTAGCTGCGGAGATATAGGCGAATGAATCTGCCACTAATTTTTCCCGTGGGTATCATTAGAGGCTACAAATGTAAGAAGGCAATGCATCTACAACGTAATGTTGTACCTTCTATACTGTAAGTTGTCTGTAGTATACGTTAATACATAAAGCATCTATATTTATTAGTTTGTAAGTCATGTGGAGTGGAGATAGTCTAGAGAACTCAATTACGCACAGGCGTATGAAAAAATGGTGAATTTCAAAAAGCAAAAGAGCTGTGCAAAGATCGTGACACTTGGCGTTCCGTTTTGTCTGGCTATCCTGTCAGCGACTATGTATGAAGTATTTATTTAATTTAGTTTATTACTCAAAAATTTTGCCATCCTATGCGAAGATGACAGGGTACTATTGTATGCCAAATAGGTTTATACAAATACATAAAAAACACATGCATAAAAACAAATAACACAAAAAAACCCGAATCCCTAAAACATAAGTAAAATTCTCGGATACAGAAGCCATTGAAATTACATCATATAATGGACATGAAGGGTTCATTTTGCGAACGAAATAACTTTAAACATAATAATAAAACGATGGAATAAAAATTTTCGTAAATACGAAAAATATTTTATCCCAGAACCCAAACAGGAGTGCTTAAATACATAACTGGTTACAGAGAACGATATTCAAAATGCGGAATAAAACAGACTCCATTGAAAACTTTTAAAGCACTTAAATCCCAGATAAATTGCGAACCAAGTAGTGCTTCGTATAATAGCATGAAAAGAACAAAAAGCTACAACTTAAATATTTAGCTTGATGTTTGAGTTAAGTTTATAACCATAGCTGTAAATGCTTAATGTATTGTTAAATTAAAAAATACACAACGTCTTCACGATTGTAGGAAATCGTAGTTCGTAGGAAAATTTGTAGGAAAATCACGTAATCCAAAAAATTTCTTCTGTGAAAGGTGTGTCCAAAGGACTTTCACAGCATAGACCTCTCGCATGATTTTTTTTAAGATTTTGGTTTAATTCAAACAATTTGTATCTTCCATCCCTACAAACGCTGTCAGAGATCAGAGAAGCTTCCATTCAACTGTCTGACTGTTGACATGCTGTAAATATGCTTTGGATCAAGTTATACAAGTTACATATAAGGATTGTAGTGTGTATTTTATAATGCGTACTTATATTCGTTTCATAAAAATAACTTGTAAACATTGAAGTTATATTAATTTTAATTATTCATCCTTACGCTATTCAACTATACCTACACCATGAGCGACATCATGACATCATGACATCTAGTACGTGGCTAGAATAATTTAAAAACTTCCTTCATTCCGATCAGCACTTTGCGCATAGGGGAGAAGTTAAAAATTAAGATATACTTTTTCTTCAAGAAGCTTGAAAAGAGCTCGTATTGCAGAATTTGTCGGAACTTGTTTAACTTTTAATATACTAAATTTAATATTCGTGGTGTTAAATACAAACTTCAAAGGTTAAAATTTCATAGCCACTATTAAGACCCGAATGAATTTTATATATTCAACGATAACGAACGAACTCGGGTCTCTTGACTCTAAATCTGATTACCCAAGCACTCGGCCATCGTGACTTATTTTATGTATACTGCGTAATATTATAAATGCCAAAGTTTGTCAAGATGGATGAATTTGCATTTCATACATATTATATATACTCGTATATCTTGGCGTGCGCTACTGAAACCGTTGGAGTTACAGGAAGAAATGGGCTTACTTAACATAAATAATTCTAAATAATAAAGCTTACGACCTTTTGTGCAAAAACCAATATACGAGTATATCCGAAATTATGATCTATAAATATTTTTAAATTGTTTATGTTTTGACATTGCACATTTTATAGTATTTAGCTTATTCTTATCAAGATTTTTACATTTGGCGCTTTCAGTATTTAAAATAGAAAAACGTTTCTTTTAAAATAAGTAATTTATACGAATATTTAAAAAATAGTATAACATAGACTTGACTGTAGCGCCGTAAACGCTTACTATAAGTCGGCTCCGCGTGGCGTATCAGCGCCGACAATAGCATTAAGTAAATAGTTTTTTTTTTTGGTTTGTTTTATTTATAGGTTGTACAATCATTTATAACAAAATTATTGTATATAATGCTATATTATACTGCAATGTACAAACATATACGTAACGGCATGTAATATGCCGCTGCTCCTGCGCCGTAGGAGAGTTTGCCGTTTGAGGGCTTTTGGTTTCGTTTGCTCCTCTACAAGCGGAATTGCGATCGTAGTACCAGATATCTTGCACCTTAGAAGTTGATGCCCTTCATGTCTGCTTATTTTGGACTGGTATTATATTTAACGGTTTATTTAACGGTTTATATATATATATATATATATATATATATATATATATATATATATATATATATATATATATATATATATATATATATATATATATATATATATATATATATATATATATATATATATATATATATATATATATATATATATATATATATATATATATATATATATATATATATATATATATATATATATATATATATATATATATATATATATATATATATATATATATATATATATATATATATATATTTATATATATATATGTATATATATATATAAATATATATATATATATATATATATATATATATATATATATATATATATATATATATATATATATATATATATATATATATATAAACCGTTACTTCAATATTACAACAGCCCAATTTTATTTATATGTATTATTTTCTTATTATTATATTATATATATTATGTTCTATATAACAGTGCTGAAATCTAAAAATTACTATTGCATTTCATGACCTTATTAAAGTTACCTAATATAATTACTTTCTTTAACCTCTACCACGCATTACTTAAAATATATTGTTTAAAATCATATACCAAAAAAGTCATGAAACTAGTTGTGTTCATTAAAAACTATGTCAAAGAAAGGCAATGTTTGAAGGAACACAGTTTTCATAATAAGATAATTCCTTTTCAATGTTACTTAAACCTCACATGTCAATTAAAATAAAGTAATTACGCCCAGTCTGTTACGTAGTCGCTTTTATTTAAATAGACTAAAATTAAATAAAACAATTTAATATCAATAATCAAATCATCACTTTATAATACGTTTTGATGCTAATACCCTCAATATTTTTATATATATTTGCATTTATTTCGTACTCTTGATTTTTTATCATTATAAATATGCCATATATTGTAAAAAGTCACTATAGCCGAGTGGCTGGGTGGTCGGATTTTCGAGTCAAGAGACACGAGTTCGATCCCAAAGTGGCAGGCTCGTACCAATGGATTTTTAAAAAACTTATGTACGAATTATATGGTTGGCTTGGACACAAAGACGGCGACGGGCTCACCACCTGTACTTTGTACCGAAATGATCTTCGGTGGAAGGTGGATCGAAGGGACTTAATTGTCTAGACTAGACCTGTGTCTTCCCTTGTCAGTGAGCATTAGAAATCACTTAACTTCACCCTTTTCAAATTCCTTGTGTTATCGTTGCTTTCTTTCTTTATATTACTGATTCTTAATGAGAGATGCGATTGGTTTTGACCTAGAAACACTTATTGGAACGAGTTTTTCAAAAGAGGGGAGACAGGTGTGGTGTGAACATTCAACTTGACTTTCAATGTTGCGAAAAAGGGACCTACCTTTAATATTGTTAAGAAGTTTTGTACATTTTGAATACAAAACGTCACCTCAGTCGCAGTCGACTAATCAAGAGCGTAAATAGAATCATGATATAACAAATAACTATAAATTGTACAATAAGTATAAGGTTACATAACGAATACTGTTCTTAAACGCAAGTTTATCGACAACAGTAAGTACGTTAGCAAGTGACTGACGAC
The DNA here is from genome assembly GCA_029286605.1 of Sericinus montela. Lineage (NCBI taxonomy): Eukaryota > Metazoa > Arthropoda > Insecta > Lepidoptera > Papilionidae > Sericinus > Sericinus montela. The sequence continues at coordinate 11,110,118 of JAGSMR010000015.1, forward strand.
CTCCGCTCTTATTGTGCTCAAAAATCCACACCGCACTCGCTGTCGTCTTGAAAGGTTTTATAGAAAATCTATGAATGTAGCATTTCCACCCTGCTGTTAACTCGCTGTAGTTCCGCTTCCACCCCGCTTCCGTTGTCATCGTGTTTGCGGTCCACTGCATTTTGTATTAGCGTGCACGTTTATTACAATGCTATGCACTTCGGCACGCCATAAACCCTGCTACAAAGATACCTCAAAATATATAAATCTGTAAGCTTTGTTACGCAAGGAACACACATAAGCGTCGCTGTGGTTTTGCAGCTGAAGTAGCTGCTGTTACAATATTTCGCATTACTCTTAGCCGACATTTTCCTTCTTTCTTAACCCTTTAACTTTGTGTTGTGTGAAGTGAAACTATTTATAATTTTATTTAATTATAATCATAGTGACTCTTTAGCATTAAAGAAAAAAAATAAATTTTAAAAGTGGACTGATATGAGAGAGATTTTTTAAACAACTTCAAAAAAAGAAGAGGTTCTCAATTCTTTGGGATCTTTTATATTTACGTATGTTCCTCGATAACTCGAAAATGCCTGGACTGTTTTTTATTGGAATACTTTCTAGGTGGTCCCATGATCATCAGGTCAAAATCTGATGATGGGTTTCCAAGAAAATCAAAAATTTTCTTCAAAATCCATCATGTTAATAGTTTTAAACATATTTAAAACTGTTAACATTTTTGTGACATAATTCAGTCATTTGGTGGAGAAAATATTAATATTAACCACTGCACTCTTTAACGGATATAAATTAGACACTAATATTGATTTGTCGACAGAATTTTCCCGGATTGTATGATAAGATACGAATTTAGCATTTCATCGTTATTACCAAGTGGTGAGTAGTGATTTTTTTATTATAATTACAAATAAGGTTAATGAATATTTATATTTATAAGTATAATTTCACTTTAAATAATGAATAACGGTTTTTCGTTCGTTTTCAATTGAATAAATTAAAGATTATTAATTCGGATACATGTTCGATATTGTAATAATGCAAAATGAAGCGATCAATTTCGCATGCTGTGGTCTCTAATAAATTAAACCATGGGTGTGATTAACGGCGCAATTACGATTTTCACTGATGCAGTTTGTTAAAATTATACAGCGAATTATCAACAGTCGAACGAAAATATTCCAAATTATTCTAACGCATGTGTGTTCAAAAATAATTATGCTAAAAAACGTAAATTCAACTTCAATGTAAACAAAATAAATATATGAGTCGTTATTCGTAGTGCTAACATATAAACACTTGCCACTAGCCGTTGAAGTGTGAGATGTAACATATGGGACGCAAACAGTTCAAGTAGTCAGGATAAAATTCCCTAAAACAGCATACAGTAACTTTACCGATAGAAAGAAGACAAATCATAGAATAGCACTATGGATTTGGACTGAATTTATAATAATCTTTTGTAGCAGTTCCTGTTCTCAGTAGGGAATGTTAAATGCTGAATAAACGATGATTTGGTTTAAATATATATATATATATGTATATATATATATATATATATATATATATATATATATATATATATATATATATATATATATATATATGTATATATATATATATATATATATATATATATTTATTTAAAGCAAATCATCGTTTATTCAGCATTTAACATTCCCTACTGAGAACTGATACAAAAGATTATTATAAATTCAGTCCAAATCCATAGTGCTATTCTATGATTTGTCTTCTTTCTATCGGTAAAGTTACTGTATGCTGTTTTATGTGTATATAACTTATACACATATCATGCAGTAGGTGAAGCCACATATATATATATATATATATATATATATATATATATATACAACACAAATTGTTGAAAGAACAATTTGTGTTGTAGGGCCAGTCTTCGTGCCCGATGAAGTCGATTTGACGCGCCGCCAGCCAGCCTTGTGTGCTCTTCGCTCTATGAGCTGGCGCCGAATGTTGTTGGAATACCCAGTGCCTGTTATTGAACATGGTTCCATGGTTTACACCTTTCTCGCAAAAATGTACCTCTGTTAAGCCCCTATAAGAAACTCCCAAACATACCATGAGCGAGGATAGAAAATGACCTCGTTGGACACGCGGAATACGGTTGCTCGCTTCTTCACTACTGTGTGCGTACACCTTATCATTTTGTTTGTTGTAGCTCTCTTCTACGGTAAAAAATGTTTCATCCGAAAAAAGAATTTCTAGTTATTTTTTTCCCGCGTACCGCTTAAACAAAGCGCGGCATCTCTTCAGTCTTAAGTGCATTAGACGAGCATTCAAACAATGTCCTGTTTTTCTTCGATATGCCCGAAGCCCTAAGTCTTCATTTAACACCCTTTTCATCGTGGTTCTGCTTAACCCCATCTGAAGGGCCAACAATTTCTGCTTACGTTTGGTATTTCTTTGAATTCGAGCCTTCACAGCTTTTATCACTGCTGGAGTCCTAACAGACCGAGGGCGAGAACTTCTTGACCTGTCATCTACACTAGAGTCTTCATTGTATCGTTTGATGGTACGATAAACGAATCTTTTGGTTACATTACAATTTTCCGTATGTCAAAAACTTGAATTGGCGCGTAACCGCAACGATGCAACGTAATAATTGAATCACAGTCTTCTTTAAGCGTCCACTCCATATTTAAAAATAAGTAAAATTCTAAAAAGTATGTAGTTGTATTTTCATGAACAATTCGAATTCAATAATTTTTTTTGAATATAAATTACTACATTTCATCACAAACGAGATGATGTTATCTTTTCTTAAAACGTTATAAATACCTCATTTATTACTAAAGATAGTACATTTTTTTATATGTCTTATGAATATAATTTAATTACATCATCAGACAAAATAAATTAGAACATAAAACAAAAGTATGCCACTTTTGTTTTATAATGTAAGAAAGTGACAAAGTAACACAAACTAATGGCGAAGAAATAAGGATTTACAACAGAACACTTCCGTTGTAAAGGGAGCATAAATTATTACAAGAAAGCTTACTTGATGAAGGTGCTTCCAATTTTTTAAAATTTGTTAGTCACTTAATTTTGTCAATTTACATTAAATTAATATCGGAAAGAAGCTATTTTTAGAGCATCCTCGTCTCTTAAAAATATGTACCCATGTTAATTCATACTTCATCAATCCACGAAACTACATTAGTAATTTACTCTAAAATTATAAATATTCTCCTAATACGTACTGGTGCGATATTTATAAAATGTATATGTACTTATTTCTCAATTCAGTTCAACTTTAATCTTTGAACATTACGATATAACTAGTGGATCCGATCCATATTTCTGATAATATTTCAATTAGTTTTTTCATCATCATCAATACTTTTGTAAGCCTTTGGAGTTATTGGAAGTAGTTAAACGAAGAAAAACACAAAGAAATAAGCATTTTCAATGTCGATTTTTCAGGAAAATATTTCTTTTATAAAAACTAGCTTTTAACAATTATGAAAACAACTAAAAATCAGCGATATTGATAACGACGTTGGGAAGTAGTGCTTTGCCACGGATGTGACATTTTTTAAATTTATGTTATTTAATTTATTTTCATAAAATAAATAAGTTATATATTTGTATATAATAAAAGTTATTTAATTTAATTAACATATAATATTTATTTATTTACGAGTATGTTAATATACAATAAATTATTTTATTTATTATAAATAAGTATGTATGAAATTGGTCCTTCCTACTTAACCTTTATATATAAAACATTTTAAAACAACTTTACAAATTTTAATTGTGTAAAATCACGATAGCCAGATTCTGTAAAACACGATATTCAGCAGTCACGAAAGTGGTTGAGTGATCTGGATTCGAGTCAAAAGACCCGAGTTCGATACTCAGATGGTAGGCCCGTACCAAGGGTTTTTTTCAAATACTTATGGCCGATCTGTCTTAGGTTTTCAGTGAAAAGTGGGTCGAAAGTTTTAATTCTCTGTCTACCCCAATATTTGGAATGGCGTGAATATATATTTTATTTATTTATTCTGTAAATAGTACTCCGGCGAGACATTTTGTGATACGTTGTAATAAACCACACGCTGATAAAGCACCTCATTATAATGAAACACGCGTTGTCAATAAATATTTACAATTCGTAGGCATAAAATTTTATTACAAATCTGTGGATACTACAATTAAAAACAAATATTAACTAAAGTACATACACTATAATCTTGTATTTCATTTGTCTATTTTTCATCAGCTTTGCAATGGACTTGATGTAGTAACATGAAATTAAATATCTGTACTAATATGTCCGGCCCATAGTGCCCATAGTTTTAATTAAAAACTGTAAAGGGAGTATAATTATGGATATATAAAACGAATTATGCAGTCTTTGGTGTTATCACTTCGCTACTAATACATAACCTGTAACCTGTCTCGTTACACTATGTATATGTAACGAGACGTACATAATTGATTCAATTCCTATAAACACATAGGCCGCCCAATTGTCTTGATTAACCTATGTTCATACCAGAATAGAGATCAGAACGATCCATACATTGTAAGTGATTAAATGATCGCATCTCATAATTTATTACCTAATTATATTTGTTAAAGTCACGATATCCGAGTTGTTGGGTGGCCGGAATTGCGAGTCGTGAGACCCGAGTTCGATCCCCAGGTGGCAGTACCAATGAGTTTTTCAAAAAACTTATGTACGAATTTCATCGTTAGCTTGGACATAAAAGACGGCGACCGGCTCACCACCTGTCACGTTATCCCGAAAATATCTTCGGTGGAAGGTGGGTCAAAGGGACTTGTCTAGACTTGACCTCTGCCTACCCCTGTATTGTGAAGATATTTTTATTTATAATTATAATTGTTCCAAATTCGTAACTTATAAATGATATGAAGAATTCATAACAAATATATAGCGTAGTATAATAAAAAGTCTATTATTATTGTACAAAAATTAATGTATTAATTTTAGACTACTGACTAATTGCTTATCACTTAGTGACAGTTATTAGAAAACATCGATTTTCATTATTGTTTAAAATGTAGTTAATCTTAGATCTAAATCCCATCAGTTTTCCTCTAATTCAAGTCATTAGGTAGTTTTTAAAAATTGTGAGCATCCAGGCTAGTAGTCTAAAAGAACAGTTATCTCGTGACTATGACAGTGTTTATTCATAAAAATGTTGATAAAAAATTTTCTACAGAATTATATTAAAATCGAAATATATTAAATCTTCAAGATATTTTAGCGCAAGAAAATGTTGTGGTTTTGCGGTTTATGGGCTTTTACTGTTACTGTTAGTTTGGTTTGCCATTTGCAAACGGAAACACGTGTTTGTGGTAAGTCAGGAAAACAAACTTTTGATCACGTTGCCGCATTTCAAATAAGCTACGCCGGACTGATTTTTTAATAAAATAAAGTGACTGTTTAAAAATCTTTTCTTAACACTTTCTCATAATAAAAAATATCTACACGCCATTCCCAATACAGGGGTAGACAGAGGTCTAGTCTAGACAATTAAGTCCCTTCAACCCACCTTCCACCGAAGATATTTCGGGACAACGTAACAGGTGGTGAGCCCGTCGCCGTCTTTATGACCAAGCCAACGATATGAATTGTACATAGGTTTTGAAAAAACCCATTGTTACTGCCACCTGGGGATCGAACTCGACTCGAAATTCCGACCACCCTTCCATATATCTTTTTATATATATATATATATATATATATATATATATATATATATATATATATATATATATATATATATATATATATATATATATATATATATATATATATATATATATATATATATATATATATATATATATATATATATATATATATATATATATATATATATATATATATATATAGTAGCGGCTAAGGTGTATGGTGTCTGATGTTGCAATCACCAATCCAAGTGATTACGGGAAATCCGGGAGCGAACTTTTGTCCTGCAATGGAATTTTACAGGCTGTTATAATAGGGGCGATGATGATGGATTTTTCATTTATCTTATATTTATACAGATTTTTGATAAATTTATTAATAAGATTACATTTATTAAATATTTATTTATTCAAAAAGTCACCATAGCCGAGTGGTTGGGTGGTCGGGATTTCGTGTCGAGAGACCGGGATCGAACATCCCCAGGTGGCAGGCTCCAGTACCAATGGGTTTTTCAAAAACTTAAGTACGAATTACATCGTTGGCTTGGACATAAAGACGGCGACGGGCTCACCACCTGTCACGTTGTCCCGAATATATCTTCGGTGGAAGATGGGTCGAAGGGACTTAATTGTCTAGACTAGACCTCTGTCTACCCCTGTATTGGGAATTGCGTGAAGATATTTATTTTATTTTTTATTTATTGAGAAGAATTATTTATCTTTAAGAAACACAGTAATCAAAACTCATTGTAGTTTTGATTACAGAAAGGTCTGAATCCTCTATTGAAAACAATTGTCTGGAACCGCGTCAGACTTCGTATAGAAATTTAATTTAGTGCTTCTGTCTGTTAAGTATTCAACCCGACTTAGTTGAACCAAGCTATATGCTACAGTAGAACTACTTCTGAAATAACCAAATACTGTTACAGTTAGAACTAAAAACACTAAACTAAATATAGAAAAAATTACTCTTATACTTGCTGATGCCTCAATAGTTCTAGTTAAAATTGTCACAGATTTTTTTTTTATTTGAAACTTATTTTTATACAATCCTGATTTTTTTTATATATAGAAAATAACATTGTTAACAATCCGAACAATGTTGTTAATCATATTAGCAAGTCAAATCAAATTAAATCATTTATTCGCCGACATAAGAATGTACATTCGTTTATCGTTTCGTGTCGTAATCTACCACCGTTTCATAACAAGGTTCCCCTAACGGAGAAGAAACAGACGAAAGAATCTTCATTGGTATCCTCGTTTTTTGGTCAATATTTTTTTTAATCTTATTTAAATATGAGGTGATATTTTTTAGAAATAGCTTCGATTACTTCATTCGATTTCTAAAAAATATATTTATTTATTTTATTTATCTTCACGCACAATCCCTGACGGGGTAGCCAGAGAGAACAGATCGCCAAGTGTCACGATCCCTACATACTTCTTTCGCTTCTTTCAGATTCATCATCTTCTTCATACATGCACGTCTAGGTATCCGAGTACTCTTGACCCTCCTCTCTTCGAGCAATTTGCTCACATGGTCTTCGAAAGTTAATCTCGGTCTACCTCGACACCTTTTAATATTAACTTTCGCGCTATATATTTTCTTCACCATTCGGTCTTCACTCATTCGCTCAACGTGCCCAAACCCTCGAAGCACGCCCTTATCCATTTTTGAGACAAGGTCATCTTTCAAACCTGCCATATTGCGAATCTCTTCGTTTCGCTTTCGGTCGGCCATGGTAAGGCCGCACATTTTACGAAGAGATCGCATCTCCACTGCATTCAACCTGCTTTTATGCTTCTTCTGGCATACCCAGGTTTCGCTGCCATATAACAAAGTCGGTACCAACACTGCGTTATGTATTGCAAGGCGTGCACTTTTCACAACGCCTTGCCTTTTGATTAACGCAGTCAGGGCACCATTGACTTTGTTCCCGGCAGCGACACGCCTGTCATCTTTCAAACCTGCCATATTGCGAATCTCTTCGTTTCGCTTTCGGTCGGCCATGGTAAGGCCGCATATTTTACGAAGAGATCGCATCTCCACTGCATTCAACCTGCTTTTATGCTTCTTCTGGCATACCCAGGTTTCGCTGCAATATAACAAAGTCGGTACCAACACTGCGTTATGTATTGCAAGGCGTGCACTTTTCACAACGCCTTGCCTTTTGATTAACGCAGTCAGGGCACCATTGACTTTGTTCCCGGCAGCGACACGCCTGTCCACATCTAAATCACATCTTCCATCCCGGCTAAACGCACTCCCCAAGTATACAATTTCATTCACCTGTTCTACATTCCTGATTTACCCAAATTTCGCACTTCGTTCTTTCTTCGTCCCTTTCAAATACCAGAACCTTAGTTTTATTAGCATTCAAACGGAGACCATTAATTTCACATTCTTCTTTCATACACGTGACTAATGCCTGCAGTTCTGCCTCTGATGGTGCTATAAGCACTGCATCATCAGCATAAAGCAGACAATTTACTTTTATGTCACCCAATTTCACACCCAAACAGCTATCTTTCAGCTTCTGTAAACAGCTGTCGAGATACAGTATGAATAGCCAGGAAGACATGACACAACCCTGTTTTACGCCCGTTTGGAGGCTAAACATGGGTGACAGGTCATGCCCTACCCGCACACAGGCTTTACAGTCACAGTAAAGTGACTCCACAGACCATCCACACCATACCCCGGCAACAGTTCCCAGATTTTCTTCCTTACAACCTTATCAAATGCTTTCTCAAGATCCACAAAAGCACAGAAAATCTTCTGGTTAGCAGCCAGAAGCTTCTCCGTGATCATGCGGAGAGAAAACATTTGATCTGTGGATCCTCTTCCAGGTCTTAATCCGCATTGTGCCTCCCATTGAAATCTTTCCGATTTATCTTGCATCCTACGTGTCAAAACCTTCGAGTAAACTTTACTTGCTAAACTGGTCAAGCTGATCGCCCGATAGCACCCGCAGTCATAATGTGAACCTTTACCTTTATATAAAGGCACAATGACCGCGGATCGCCAATCATCCGGAACAGCCCCCGTTCGCCAGCACAAATTGCACAGCAGATGAAAGCTGTCCCAGACGCGTGGCCCACCATACTTGACCATTTCAGCAGTAACTCTGTCTAGTCCCGCAGCCTTACCACATTTCAAACTTCTAATCGCACATTCAATCTAAAAAATATCACCTATTTATACCAAATAAATTGTAGTAACTCTGGGAATGAAGTAATCGCTATCATGGTGAAATTTTTTAGAGCGATTACTTCGTTCCCAGAGTTACTATAATTTATTTGGTCAATAATTTATTTTGTCTGCATACGGTAATATTAAAATAATGACAGAGTATATTACTTGTCTGGAAGTAAAAAGCAGCACCTCATATCTTCTATAATTACATACAGTATCAAGTAAAATCTTTAAAAAAATGCCAACACTACGTCACTGATTAAATTCTATACGTCTTTCTTCTTGAATCAAGGTGATATGTCGGCGATTAAAACATGCATAACTGAAAAAACAAAAATAAAAAAAATGACAACTGCAAAGATTTTTAAGTATTCTTAACACAATTTTTTATTATTCTAGATTCTCTGCTCAGAAATCTACTGGTTGAATACCATACTAGTGCCTATATCGGCAAAAAAATATAATGGTTAATGCTTTTGATATTTACTGTATTACAAAGTATTAGAAAAATACATTTACAACAGGCATAACATTATATATACAATTACTCCATAAGTAATAATTATATAGGAAGGGAGATAAATGTGCCAGAAGCTGAGGTGACATACGAGTGATTACTGATGATTACTGCTATGATATATTGAATTTTGGTGGAGAAATATGGTGAAAGCAAAGAAGTCGATTAGTTAAATAACGGTGCGAAAACTAAAGCACAAAAAAGAGAATTAATCAAAAATTTAAGAGATATTACATTACTAAAAATAAAACCGATCAATGATAACATTACTCATAATTAAATGTGTATTTTGCCGATTCGCTAGTTACGGAAAAGATCAATTACAGTTCTTGTCGGCTGATTTTCACTCCTCTTTTTATTTTTCATATATTGAATTTTGGTGGAGAAATATGGTAAAAGCAAAGAAGTCGATTAGTTAAATAACGGTGCGAAAAACTAAAGCACAAAAAAAGAGAATTAATCAAAAATTTAAGAGATATTACATTACTAAAAATAAAAACCGATCAATGATAACATTACTCATAATTAAATGTGTATTTTGCCGATTCGCTAGTTACGGAAAAGATCAATTACGGTTCTTGTCGGCTGATTTTTCACTCCTCTTTTTTATTTTTATTTATGAGGAAAAATCTATCGGCTACAAAATTAAAAAAAAAACAGGGTAATGTCTAGCCATTTTCTCTTTTAAAATACACTCCGTCTGGTCGCATCTCTTTCTGTTCAAAGACGCTTATTAGACGTCTACTAAGATCAATTTAGATTTCTACTAAGTACAACAATATACTCAATTAAACACGAAAGCAATAAAGACTTAATAGGTTTATTACGTACAGTCTCGTACTTTTACCTCCAATAGTTCTAGTTAAAATTGTCACAGATATTTTTTATTTTTCATATATTGAATTTTAGAGAATATTAGAGTCACGATAGCCGAGTGGTTGGGTGGTCGGAATTTCGAGTCAATAGACCCGAGTTCGATCCCGAGTTGGTAGGCTCGTACCAATGGGTTTTACAAAAACTTATGTACGAATATCGTTGGCTTGGACATAAAGACGGCGACGGGCTCACCACCTGTCACGTTGTCCCGAAAATATCTTCGGTGAAAGGTGGGTCGAAGGGACTTAATTGTCTAGACTCGACCTCTGTCTACCCCTGTATTGGGAATTGCGTGAAGATATTTTTTATTTTCATTACTAAAAATAAAAACCGATCAATGATAACATTACTCATAATTAAATGTGTATTTTGCCGATTCGCTAGTTACGGAAAAGATCAATTACGGTTCTTGTCGGCTGATTTTTCACTCCTCTTTTTTATTTTTATTTATGAGGAAAAATCTATCGGCTACAAAATAAAAAAAAAAAACAGGGTAATGTCTAGCCATTTTCTCTTTTAAAATACACTCCGTCTGGTCGCATCTCTTTCTGTTCAAAGACGTTTATTAGACGTCTACTAAGATCAATTTAGATTTCTACTAAGTACAACAATATACTCAATTAAACACGAAAGCAATAAAGACTTAATAGGTTTATTACGTACAGTCTCGTACTTTTACCTCTAATAGTACACAGATACTTTTCTGGTCTAACCGGCTTCTTCGTACCACAGAAAAAACGGCTGTTTTGCTTTGCCTCGTTGAAAACTTTTTAACAAATAAATAAATCAGTTAAAGTTCTTAGACTTTTCTAGTAGCTGTTTATGTTTCTTTATATCATAAGGATAAGGGTCTATGCAATATCTAGCAAAAACCTGAAATAAGGTGTTCATGTTTTTATTCATTCATTACGTATCTTTATAATTCTAAATACTATATGCTATAATTGTTAACATAAGCATCCAGACTCGATACAGTGCAGAAAAAGTGTTTTTTTTTTTCATTTAATCCAACTAGGAATCGAATCCCAGACCACAGAACTGACGTTACCATGAAAACCCGTGTGTTCCCCATTCGTCCACAGTCGGTCTATCATCTCAAAACAAAATACAATGAGCTCCGTGCTCTTTGTGGTTATGTGTGGTGGGAGCTCTTAGATTTCGGGTTCGATTGCCTGAAGAACCTAGAAAACCATTTTTTCTCTAAGGTTTCGGGTGTCAGTATTTGTAGTACCTTGGTTATTTATATTACCATATTTGTGATTGAGGCTATGTATGTGATGTTATCCACACGTTTATTTACATAAAGCATAAAAAATTTTTTTTTATTGCATAGTGTTACAATGGTTGTAATGTGATAAAATTAAAACTTTTTGTTATTTATGCAATACTAAACAATAAGCTGATGGCTGCATTTAACTTCGTCCGAGAGTGGTTTCTGGAGAATAGAAATTACTTCACCTGACAGTGTCGCTTTGAAGTTCTAGCTGAATAGTTTGTGTTCTTAGTCTACACAAAGTTAAGGAACAAAGGAGGTATTACGAAGCTTTATTTCGTTTCTGTAACAATGTCTGGCTTCTTGATCAACGGATTTTAATAAAAAAACAATTTATTAGTGCCACTAGGGGAGACTTCTTCTTTCTACACTCTATTAAAAGTCAACAGCTGATTATATGCCTTTCCCACCACGAAGCACGGTTCTCAACCACGTACGTATATTGGATCCCCGCAAAATTATCCTAGTTCTTGTTTCTTCTTGTTTGTTGTCCAACACTGTGTTTAATTGTACGAGGTATTCACGATAACATTTCTTCCTCATTGGTTGTCAGTTTTACGAGCTGTGTCCGGCCTCTATTAGGCGGACCGTTAATTCATGGCGCTGTGACAGTAACCATAGTTCTGCTGCGGATGTCTTCATTGCAGATTCTTTTGTGTTGATTCTAGCGCGCAGAGCAATTTTTGAGAATCCTCATTTGCTGCTGCACAAAATCTTTTTAAAAATAATTGAACCGCCTTCAAAATAGCACAAAAAAAGAGAATTAATCAAAAATTTAAGAGATATTACATTACTAAAAATAAAAACCGATCAATGATAACATTACTCATAATTAAATGTGTATTTTGCCGATTCGCTAGTTACGGAAAAGATCAATTACAGATTTCTACTAAGTACAACAATATACTCAATTAAACACGAAAGCAATAAAGACTTAATAGGTTTATTACGTACAGTCTCGTACTTTTACCTCCAATAGTACACAGATACTTTTCTGGTCTAACCGGCTTCTTCGTACCCCAGAAAAAACGGCTGTTTTGCTTTGCCTCGTTGAAAACTTTTTAACAAATAAATAAATCAGTTAAAGTTCTTAGACTTTTCTAGTAGCTGTTTATGTTTCTTTATATCATAAGGATAAGGGTCTATGCAATATCTAGCAAAAACCTAAAATAAGGTGTTCATGTTTTTATTCATTCATTACGTATCTTTATTTTTTTTTTATTTTATTTTATTTTATTTTTTTTTTTACGTATCTTTATAATTCTAAATACTATATGCTATAATTGTTAACATAAGCATCCAGACTCGATACAGTGCAGAAAAAGTGTTTTTTTTTTTCATTTAATCCAACTAGGAATCGAATCCCAGACCACAGAACTGACGTTACCATGAAAACCCGTGTGTTGCCCATTCGTCCACGGTCGGTCTATCATCTCAAAACAAAATACAATGAGCTCCGTGCTCTTTGTGGTTATGTGTGGTGGGAGCTCTTAGATTTCGGGTTCGATTGCCTGAAGAACCTAGAAAACCATTTTTTCTCTAAGGTTTCGGGTGTCAGTATTTGTAGTACCTTGGTTATTTATATTGAAGACAGGTGCTTTGGTTACCATATTTGTGATTGAGGCTATGTATGTGATGTTATCCACACGTTTATTTACATAAAGCATAAAAAAAAAATTTTTATTGCATAATGTTACAATGGTTGTAATGTGATAAAATTAAAACTTTTTGTTATTTATGCAATACTAAACAATAAGCTGATGGCTGCATTTAACTTCGTCCGAGAGTGGTTTCTGGAGAATAGAAATTACTTCACCTGACAGTGTCGCTTTGAAGTTCTAGCTGAATAGTTTGTGTTCTTAGTCTACACAAAGTTAAGGAACAAAGGAGGTATTACGAAGCTTTATTTCGTTTCTGTAACAATGTCTGGCTTCTTGATCAACGGATTTTAATAAAAAAACAATTTATTAGTGCCACTAGGGGAGACTTCTTCTTTCTACACTCTATTAAAAGTCAACAGCTGATTATATGCCTTTCCCACCACGAAGCACGGTTCTCAACCACGTACGTATATTGGATCCCCGCAAAATTATCCTAGTTCTTGTTTGTTGTCCAACACTGCATTTAATTGTACGAGGTATTCACGATAACATTTCTTCCTCATTGGTTGTCAGTTTTACGAGCTGTGTCCGGCCTCTAGCAGGCGGACCGTTAATTCATGGCGCTGTGACAGTAACCATAGTTCTGCTGCGGATGTCTTCGTTGCAGATTCTTTTGTGTTGATTCTAGCGCGCAGAGCAATTTTTGAGAATCCTCATTTGCTGCTGCACAAAATCTTTTTTAAAAATAATTGAACCGCCTACAAAAATAGCACAAAAAAGCAAAGAATAACTTTATTCATGGCTAAACTTGTTACTTATTACTTGTTACGTTTGTTAATTAAAATTAAATATTCTAATAAAACTACTTACATGTTCAAATGACTATCGATAGATTTTTTGTGTTAACAAACCTAAGTACGTAGTGAATTCGATACGTAGTGTATACGTTGTATAGATAGTGATACGAGTACGAAAACTAATTACATACAATCGAAATGAAAACCTCCTTTTTTTTATTTATTTATCTTACTTCATTCATATGATAATGTATAGGCGGACTTAATGCCTGAAGCATTCTCTACCAGTCAACCTTTGGGTGATGCAGAGATGAAAAGAAGTAGGTGAAGGTGATAAGCGTGATGGTAATGAAACTATAATACAAATGAATATAAACGACATAAACATGAATATATATATATATATATATATATATATATATATATATATATATATATATATATATATATATATATATATATATATATATATATATATATATATATATATATATATATATATATATATATATATATACATATATATATATATATATATATATATATATATATATATATATATATATATATATACATATATATATATATATATATATATATATATATATATATATATATATATATATATATATATATATATATATATATATATATATATACAGAAACAGTTGTCAAGAATATTCTGCCAGTGAATGAACAAAGTCAGAGCTGTGGAGAGGGCAATGAAGTAGGAGATTGGGATTGAAATTGGGAGGACAAGTAAGAGGGAGCAGTTGGAGATGTAAGGATAGAGAAAAGGGCTGTGAGAGAGAGAACCCCGTCGGGACTATGATTTTTTTGAAATCGGTGAAAAAAATTGCCGTGTTAACATTTAGCCATTGTTGTACAATGGCACAAGCAATGGTTGTTCAATTGGGTTTTCGTTCATTCACTCCCTTATCCTCGCCCTTGAATATTATTACTTGATTTAAAACAAAGCATGTAAGCAAACTTTTAAAAATTACATTAATCACTGACAGATTTTGAAAAATAAAAAACATATCTCACGCCATTCCCAATGGTAGACAGAGGTCTAGACAAATAAGTAAAGACATTTTTTGGGACAACGTGACAGGTGGTGAGACCGTCGCCGTCTTTATGTCCGAGCTAACGATATAAATCGTACATAAGTTTAAAAAAAACCTATTTGTTCGAACCGATTAGGATCGAACTCAGATCTCTTGACTCCAATTCCGATCGCCCAACCACTCGGCTATCGTGACTACTTGAAAAATACCAGACCAAAATTAAGCGGAATGGTGACGGTTAACAGCGTAAATAATTGATAAATGTCTAATACTGCAATCACCCTCGCCAAGGGTAGCGGCTAAGCCAAAACATCCTTATAATAATAATATAATTTGTTTCGGGTTACGCACCCATACTGTGTTATTCATTTATAAATGTATAATGTCAATTACCAATTAAATTCTTAATAAAATTGACATGGTTTCTAACTACAACTTTTTTGCTTAAGAATAACTTCGTCCACTTCTTTTCGCAAAATTAATTTTAAAAGTAATACTTTGGTAGTATAATATGGTAGTGGAAAAACTTAATTATTCTCGTGGATGTCCTAAGAACGTCTAAGAGTAAAATCCTAGAATTGTTTTTTTTCACACTGAACCGCCTTAAAAATCTAAAAATCTAAAAATAACTTTCTTATTTAAAAAATAACGAAACATAATCAATATATGAAATATTTTAATAGAAAAGTCACGATAGCCGAGTTGTTGGGTGGTCGGAATTGCGAGTTGTGAGACCCGAGTTCGATCCCCAGGTGGCAGTACCAATGAGTTTTTCAAAAAACTTATGTACGAATTTCATCGTTGACTTGGACATAAAAGACGGCGACCGGCTCACCACCTGTCACGTTGTCCCGAAAATATCTTCGGTGGAAGGTGGGTCAAAGAGACTTAATTGTCTAGACTTGACCTCTGTCTACCCCTGTATTGGGAATTGCGTGAAGATATTTATTTATTTATTATTTATAAATATTTTAATAATTTCTACCAACTATTATGGTTGAAATCGGCGCCAGGTTTCGGTAAATTTTTATTATTTGACATTAAAATAATATTCAGTTACAATACGCAGCTATATCGCTGTCATATCGGCACCGACTTCGATCACATCATTAATTCATCGCTCATTGCTTTTTCGTGTTCTTTTTGAAGGCGATTAAAGTTTTCAATTTTTTTTTTTACCATTTTTAGTACAGAAGATAGTAAATACGCGTGCGTAGCAAATACGATAATACTTTGACGTTAAAAATTTCGGGAGGCCTATCCCCTTACCTTTAGTAGTTATAACTGGTGTTTTTAATAAATAAGTTACGATAGCTGAGTGGTTGGGTGGTCGGAATTCGAGTCAAGAGACCCGAGTTCGATCCTCAGGTGGCAGGTCGTACCAATCGTTTTTTTTTTTCAAAAGAAGACATTCAACCGATTTGAACCTCTTCCTTTTTTGAAGTCAGCTAAAAAAATGAGTGCCGATGATTTTTTTCGTCTATATAGTTTAATGCTAATGATACCTAAACATACTATAACAACACAACGTTGTTAACTTCAGTCCACCCCGTGACCACGTAAAAGAAAATCGCCCAATGTATACCGCTATGTCCAGATTCATACACTTCAAAATAAATGTTAAACGATATTTTTAGTACGAAATAAGACATATCAAAGTAACTAGAGTTTTTGGTGACATCACTACAAATAAACTTAGTTGTCTCTAAGCATTAATTAATTGCATAAAAGCTTAGTTTCGTTCCATAAAAGTTTGTAAACTTTCTGGATGCAGATAACTAAAGTAGATAACTTAGTTAGTTACGTGTATTGAAGGAGTTACCGGTTGCCTGTGGCGACTGGTATAACATTAATTAATGAAGCAGCTCTCAAGTTATTAGATTTTGTATAACGGACGTAGTGCATTTATGGCTTGTATTTATTTTAGACTTCCAATCGTTTTTGATTTTAATAATTGGTACGGGGAATATTGTATTATTTTATTATATACTCGAATCGTATATTAACTGTCTACTTCCTCTTTGTTTATTCAAATAATTAATTAAAAATAATTTATTAAAATAATGATTTTGAATAAAATAGCATTTTATGAAGATATTGATTTGTTCGCCCCTTTATTTTAAGATTTTGTGTTATTCGCTAATATTTCTGTATTCGTTTCTGATGTATGAAACAGATAAATTTTCGAAAAAACTATTATAAAAATATATAAACTCGCATATACTTCGAGCATACCTTCGCAGACTTAGTGTCTAAATGGTTAATCTTATCAGTGTTGAGACCAAAATGTTTAATTGAAAATAAATAAAATTTTTCTTTCCTAATATAAAACGTTCATTCTAAATTTATACACCTGTCTGACCGCTTCAAGTCAATCTTACTTTGCATTTGGGGCTCGGAATGCTATTTCCATTACGTGTTAAAATATTTTAATCGTAATTAACGGAGTAGATAGAAACGAAAGGGTTTTATTTAAGGCTATAAAATATGTAATAATTCAGTTTTTGTAAAGAACATATAATCGATCCATATTGCACTAGTTTAAATATTACATAAAATGCTATATCTATCGTATATTATTGATTAATGTCACAAGATTCGATAAAATTGTAACTAGTATTATTTTAACTTTCCGACGTGTTCTTTTTTAAATTTCAACTACTTTCCTGTATGTTAGAGATTGGCAAAAAAAAATTGGCAAAAAATCTATGTGGTTCTGTATGTCTTTCTCCTAGATTATTATTATAAAGCTGAGGACATGCACGGCGATATGTTAGGGCTTAGAATCTTTACCTTTTTCGCGGTCAAACCAAGTGCCATTTTTATTGTACTCAAAGGTTTCCGTTTAGATTAGGACAAATGAAAAAGAAAATTCTAAAGCAAAGCCCAAAAAAGCAAAATGTTGCTAATGTGAATGTGATGTGGCAAAGTGACGTTTCCTCTTCCTCCATGCACGCTCGGCACAGAGGACTGTCGGTAACACCTAAATATGAAAATAAGAAATATATTTTCCTTTTAAAACTTAATATAGTTAACATGTAACTGTTATTTTCATTTATATTCTACGTATGCACGACTCGGAAAAACATTTTCAGCGCGACAAATGGTAAGTATTTTCTGAGAGCACGCGTTTTCATAAAAATGGAAAATAAATATTAACACTGACGCGACACTGGTTTAGATATTCTAGAAAAACGTAATAAGATGTCTGTTATAAAAAATTATTTATTTCAGAATATTTTGTTGCAATAATTAATAGTATAGTGTTTATGTGTAAACAGATAATTAACTTCATATAATTTTCATAAAATTTCAAGTATTTACTTAACAACTAGTTGATCAGGCAGCCGTCATATCTAAATATAAACACAGGTGAAAGGGAAAAAATGTTTCAGAGTTATCATTATTATCCATTTATAAGTGTCTACTTCCAGTAGACTTTTGAAAATAAAAAAGTCATTTTTGTAAATAAGTGTAAATAAGATCACTCTACCCACCTTTCACCCAAACCCCATATGGAGACACCACGATATTGATATGTATTGGCGACCAAGGCGATGGTACAATATACTGTAATTACTTATACTATAATACTAGAAGAATTCACAATGACCGAGTGGTTGTGTGATCGGAATTCAAGTCGAGAGACCCGAGTTTGATCCCCAGGTGGCAAGATGGTACCAATAGTTTTTTTCAAAACCTATGTACTCTTTATATCGTTGGATTTGAAATGAAAGACGGCGACGGGCTCGCAACCTGTCACCTTGTCCCAACATATCTTCGATTGAAGGTATATCTTCGAAATATCTTCGAAGGGACTTAATTGTCTAAACTGGATCTCTGTCTACTCCTGTATAGGGAATAGCGTAAAGATATTATTTTTTATAATACCAGAGTCTTATATTTACAAAATATAATATTCATTCATATAAACATCCAAACATTCATATTCATTATACAAATGTTGCAATGCTAATACTCTTTAGTATTACTTAGTATTAAGAATTTCATTGTACAAATCTGTGTTTGGTCCTAATGTATTTGGTAATAAAATATCAGTAATAACATAACATATCTGTATTTAGAAATAACGTGTCAGGCCTTGGCTTGTCAGAAATAAAAGGTTCTATCATACATTTAATCATAAACATTTATACACGCTAAAAGACACTTCGCCTTTGCCTAAATAATAGTCTATATAGTTGGGAGGAGGGAGTTGTTTTTTTTTTTTGCATCTCCTTTGGTTGTTTCCTTTGCGTTCCTTTTTTTTTTCCTTTCTGTTGCTCCTCTCTGCACCTCCTACAGCCGAGGTGAAGTCGCGGTTGAAGAAGAGTAAGTTGGCTGTACTTACTCCTCTTTGCTGTATTTGCAATACTCTTTATCTTCCGTGACTCTGGGCTAGGCAGCACTGCTGATATGATGGGGCCTTCCTCAGCCCCAAGGCAAACACAAAATTACAAAAAATGTTTTTGAAATCCTCACATCAAATTCTTTATTTTGATATTTAACAATACCGTTTGCCAATTTTTTTTTTGGAATTTTCTGTCTTGCCCTCCAGAAGTAACCTTTTTATTCGCGCTACATTTCTACGGTTTTAATCATAGAAATCGATATGTGTACCTAATATTTGTAATTTAATATTTGTAAAGAAAGCGTCAATAACTAAATGGTTTAGGGTACGGACTGCGAAACATAAAGTTCGGGACCGCCATTCGGCTATTATCTTGAAGCACTCCTGATGAAGGATTCCAGCTTATTTGTAGTGGATAACCTTCCCTATAAACTTTTACCCCTCACTGATCTCCAGTATTTTTATCTGTTATTTTTTGAGATGCTTATTCCATAATCAATAACATAAATTTTGCATTTAACGTGTTTAAGCGAGTGAAAGTACTCCTGCAAATTTAATACTGCCTTCCATAACATATTAATTATTTATACTAATAAGTACATTATAAATATATTCATACAATAAAATATATTAGCATGAGGAAACCTTTGTATTCAACACACGGTGTTCATAACGTTTAATTACTTTGTAAGGAAGACGATATAAATATAATAAGGCTTACAAGTGAAAACAAAAATTTAATTATGTGATATTTGTGATAAATTGAAGAAAAAGTTGTGTACTGTTCACATGGAATAGAAGTAAAAATTGAGAGAAGGCAGTGTTTCATTATCTGAAGAGCGACAAAACTTTATCAGTATCTGATATTCTTTTTGTAAAGTCCCTTTCTCATTACGACAAACTCATTTTATATATTTTTATGAAATCGCAACGGCGCTCGAGATGTTTTTACTTCAATATTTTTATCAATAAATAAAAAATATCTTCACGCATAGTCCCTGACGATCCACTTCTTTTGCTCCTTTTAAATTAATAATTTTCTTCATATATACGAGTGTATATAAAGAAAATGATGAATTCTTACAGTCTTGCATATCTCATTCGCTTCTTTCAAATATATCATTTTCTTCATACACGGACGTCTAGGTATCCGAGTAATTTTGACCAGCAATTTGCTCATGGTATTTGTAAGTTATGTAAGTAGGTACAAAATAGTATTTATAAGTTAGTCTCGACCTTTCTCACCCGTTTTTAAATCAGAAATTTCAATATTTTGCTTTAAAGAAACTACTTATTTCACATGGTTAAATCTTTTAATTGATACGAAAATGTTGTAACAGGACACAGGATAGTGCAATTAGAGAACAAACCAATAAGGCATTAATTGGACTGTCGTGCACAGCGCTATCCAATTGTGCCTGCCTAGTGTAATTCAATGAAGCATGAACAGTAAACTGACGTTACGTTTAAAGAAATAAACTGGCTTTAAAGAGAATCGTTATATTTAAATAAATTTAGCTTAAGTTTATCTATCCAACCATCATTTTATGTAAAAATCTTGTGGTTGTCACTGTAATCAACTAACTTCATTTAAAGTATATCTTCAAGAAGGTACAAGTATACGTTTTACTTTATTTCTATAAGTATTCAGATATTGGGGAGCAAAGTCTACATGCAAAGTGTCAGGTATTATGATTGACAATTTTCTTTCCGAGAGTATCGATTATAGAAAATCTTCTTTAATGGAGAGACTATGTATGCTGTGCTATTCGTGAATCCATAGATTCAAGGTATTCTTACTTAAACAAATTAACAGCTTATCGGTCTTATTAATGATGTCTCTCGTACATTATTTAAAATTAATCAGTTTAATTACTTTAATTTTTAACAGTATGTAAAAATCCATTTAAAAATATATAAACAAAATATAAATAATCCTATAGGACAACTTCACATATGTTGCCCTGATCCCAAAAATATATATCTTCTCCGCAACGAAGATTTGTTATAATTCCCACGCTTGGCAAGCATATTGGCGATTGCAGTTAATTACGATTTATTTTACATGGTGTTGGTAATAATTGGTCAATTTCATTTTGCTTTAATATTTTTGGTAATGATTATATCAATGTTTTAAGACTTCTTTCTTTCCGTAAGGACATCGACGGTTAGAAATTTGGGTGTTTGTGAATTGGGGTGTTTTATTTTACGCTGATACTATAAAGTAATATTACTAGAGACTTTATGAGAATATTGTGAAATCAACTAAAGTCTATCTTGTGAAAATTTAATAAGAAAGCAACAGCTGACATTTCTCCGATAACGACGTAGAGAACACAATAAAGCAGGATTGAAGCCGACTTATGAAGTATTGTAAATTGGCAATTCGTATAAAGCGGAAGCTATTTTCTAAACCCAGAAGTATATTTCTTTTTGAAACAATTTTTCTTAATATTATTATGTACTTGAAAATTTTCTTTTCTTTTTCTTCTTATCTAAATTTATACCCTACGTTAATATCTTATAGTCTGTCTCAGAAACTATGCTAATGTCAGAGAAAATTTTGCAGTAATTGTTATGCCTTGCATGCTAATCGGCAGTTATGTTACCAGACATTGCACACCTTAGCCCCTGTTGACATTTTTGGTTTTAGTCGTGTTAGTCAGTACCACGTTGTTACTGCTTTTACTGCCAAATATCTTACTGTTGTATTGAATTTTTTATACTTATTTATTATACTTGAATTACTGTTGTATTCCAATATATATGGTGTAATTACAGGAACATTCAGTATACAGCCTAATTCGTCACTTTATAAGGCACTCCATCTAGGTCTTCGGAGCTTACGGGAATTATTTTATTTGAATGATCTATTCTAATGGCCTATTTATGGACTGCTGTTTTCACTCACCAATATGTCGACTGTTTTCTCTGTTTTCACTCAAATCACATGAAAAAGAATGCTTGTATTTATAAGATTCGTAAATTAAATTGTAAATTAATGTAATTGTAATTAGTGTTCTTACGTTAGCGTTTTTTACCGGGCTTTTATCGCTTTAAAATATTTTGTCGTCTTTTCATTCTAGTTTGCAGAGCTCTACAACGATATTTTGAATGGTTGGATAGCACTTCTGAGCGCACGTTTTATGTTGTTGGAGAGAGAAAGTATAGAAGTACACCATCTGAATATTATACAAAGGTAATTAATTATATGAATAAAAATATGTGGCATCGAAATTACCGGAACTAAAATCAATAAATAAAATTCCTAATACTTTGGCTAGGCGTCATTTAACCCACCTTGTTTAAAAATCATCGCTGTCGCTGAATAAGTATATGAAGGGGACATAATTCCATTTTCATCCTCTTTGGTGCGAATATTTTTTACCGGGATAACCGTAAAAATTTACCATCAGGCACACTATTTAATTATACCAAACGATTTAAAAAAATAACACATATTTTGTTGACATTTTTAAAGTCAAGTTCAAAAGTAAAGTCTTTCAAAATTCAGCTCAAAACATCTTTTACTTTCAAACGAAAGCTACTTACACTGGCTAATTTTTATATAAATGTATGGATTGTCAACCCTAAAATTCAAGTAAATTAAAGTACGATAATGTTAAGTTAAATTGGACAGCTATTATTTCGGAAGAAATTCGTTAACCTAAAAATAAAACTGTACTTAGAATTCGAGAGTTTATAACCTAAATAACCACAAGGATAAGTTTACGCGGAAAAAATCATTGTTCTTTCGCGCCGTTTTTACTCCGGGAAATTATGAAATACGTCGGGAATAACGCGGACAAAGTCACGAGCATCTTTGTAAAAAACCGATAAACCTTACTACACCACCCAAACCTTGTGATTTCGTACACACACGAAAATTTTTCAACGAAATATTTTACCTATGTAATAAATTTCACCCGCGTTAAAGAGTTGAGCCACCTGTGGGTACTAATAGATTAATTATCGATACAGTGTGACGAAAACTACCGAAGTCATTAGTGATCGTTAATTTTCAACATAGGCCAATTAGGTGAAATTAGTAACCCGTGTTGCAAATTTAATTAAGTTGAAAATTTAGAGCTGTTTCTGTAATATTTCTTGATAATGAATGATTTTTTGTATACAGTTTTTATACAATTGAAATGCAATTTATGTTGATGCAATTTTCATTTCAATTTATACAATTGAAATGAAAACTTAAAATATTAACTAAATTACCATTTTTATTTTAACCCCGATGGTTGAGTAATGGGATCGGAATCATACTTGTTAAATTTATAATAAAGGAAAAAATCTAATTTTTGGCTGGAGCACTGAGATAACGACAGGCTTATCACCTGTTGCGTTATGCCAGTGAATGTGACGTGGATGTCCGTACGTCGTTTCATATACAAGCCCACTGTAAACCAGCTCTGTAGTCTCAATTAGACTATAGCATTAAGCTGAGTGTGGTCTGTTTGCCATATGCGCCGCTTAACGTCTCATGAACTTATCATCATTATTTACATTAATTGTTTTAACAATTGTTTGATGAAACTCATGATGACTGCGTTGTTCTTAGTTTTGTATGTAGCGTATCTGTGCAGTAAATGTTTCTTTCTTTTTTTCAATAAAAAGATCCTTAAAAAAAGTTTTAAAGTAGATAAATTGAGAATTTAAGTACTTGCATTCGAATTCTACAAAGAAATAGCCTCATGTTGAATTCTTACAGTCTTGCATACCTCTTTTGCTTCTTAAAGATTCATCATTTTCTTCCTACATGTACGTCAAGGTATCCAAGTACTCTTTAGAGAGTAGAGAGGAAGATTCCTCTCTTCGAGTTGCTCACATGGTCTTCGAAAGTTAGTCTCGGCCTAAATCGTCACCTTTTAATGTTAACTTTCGCGATACGTATTTTCTTCACCATTCTGTCTTCAGTCATTTGCTCAACATGCTCAAACCATCTAAGCTGCGTCCTTATCAGTTTTAGTGATCAGGTATTTTTGCCAACCTACCATACCATACCTACCAAGGCGTGCACTTGTATACATCTCATACTCAAGTTATTCTTCCAAATAAACCCACTTGTATCCATCAGACCAGGAAGGAAAAAGGAAAAAGGTTTATTAAGTATTATCTTGAATTAAGTGTTAATTTTATTAAAATTATAAATAAATATATAAATATCTTCACGAAATTCCCATTACAGGGGTAGACAGAGGTCTTTTCTAGACAATTAAGTCCCTTCGACCCACCTTCCACCGAAGATATTTTCGGGACAACGTGACAGGTGGTGAGCCCGTCGCCGTCTTTATGTCCAAGTCAACGATGTAATTCGTACATAAGTTTTTGAAAAACCCATTGGTACTAGCCTGCCACCTGGGGATCGAACTCGGGTCTCTTGACTCAAAATTCCGACCACCCAACCACCAGGCTATCGTTATTTTTTTTAATTAAAATTAACTGTAATATACTAATTATGAAGACTAAATACAAAGCTATATTTATAATATTACGCATTAAAAGTCACGATAGCTGAGTGGTACGGTGTTCGAAATTTCGAGTCGAGAGACCCGAGTTCGATCAGGTGACAGGCTCGTACCAATGGGTTTTTCAAAAACTTATGTAGGACTTATATCGCTGGCTTGGACATAAAGACGGCAACGGGCTCACCGCCTGTCACGTTGTCGCAAAAATATCCTCGGTGGAAGTTGGGTCGAAGGGACTTAATTTTTTAGACTAAACCTCTGTCTACCCCTATATTGGGAATTGCGTGAAGATATTTATTTATTTATAATTTTTTCAAACCTATTCGAAAATTAAAAAAAAACCACCCAAGTTACGTGTCACGTTATAAATTATAAAACTTGTTATTTATAACATGTTTTCTGTACCTTCAGCTAAATGCAACATGATACTGTACGCGAACTCTAAATCGTAAATCAGTATACGCTGTATCCGAATCTGATTCCGGTTATATTGATCACAAGGACTATCGGATATGAGAAAGTGAGTATGAATGAATGTTTCCGTGTCACTGAAATGTGTTCTTACAAAACGGATCCACTATATAAGTTTTGAAATGCCTTTTTCGAATTGCGCTCAACTCTTGTTACATAAAACTACTACAATAAATTGCATATGAAATACAACTGTCAGCAACAATAAATATTATTTATGAATGCTATTTTAATTGTTTGAGCGTAATTAGAGAAGATATTTTGGATCTAATGGTAATAATAAAGAAAGTTAGTTGTACAAAACGGTCAGACCGAATCGTATTAGAGTAAAACATGAAGAATGTATTAAATTGTAGAATGAATGTAGCATAAGTGAAGCACCTAATCGCAGTAAAAGATTTTATTTTAGTTTGGTTAATTAATACCTTACCTCCTGCAATGAGAGATTTTTGCCCAGCAGTTTTAGTATTTTAAATTTACACAGATATCGCGTATCTACTTGATTTTTTTTATAGAAGAGGGAGGCAAACGAGCAAGTGGCACACGTGGTGGTAAGTGATTACCGCCGCCCATGAACATCTGCAATACCGGAGGAATAGCGGATGCGTTGCCGGCCTTTGAGAAAGGTATAGGCTCTTTTCTTGAAGGTCCCTAAGTCGTATCGTTCCGGAAAAACCGCTGACGGCAGCTCATTCCACAAAGTGCAAGTGCGTGGCAGAAAATTCCGCTAAAACGCACTGTGGTGGAATGCCAAGCATCAAGGTGGTGTTGATGAAATATTTGGTTATGCCTTAAGGTGCGATGGTGAAATTCAGCGGCTGGGATTAATCCGAACAATTCCTCGGAGCACTCCCCGTAGTAGATCTTATAGAAAATGCAAAGAGATGCAACATCTCTTCGCAAAGCCAGGGGATCTAGCCGATCGGATAGAGTATGGTCGTCGACAATTCGAGCCGCTCTTCTTTGGATACGGTCAAATGGAAGAAGCTGACACTGGGGTGCCCCCGCCCAGAGATGAGAACAGTACTCCATGTGCGGCCGAACCTGCGCCTTATAAAGTTGCAAGTCGAGATTTTGTCCAACAAAATCTCGATATCAGATACAAGTTTGTTCCGGTAATCATCGACGTGTTCCCGAGAAATATTGGCACGGCCGGTATAAAGGGCATCACCAGTGCTGTCATCTGCATAGCAATGAATGCTACTAATTTGTAACAAATCATTGATATGCAGAAGAAACAGGGTTGGCGATAGCACACAGCCTTGTGGGACACCAGCATTCACAGACTTGGAGTCCGAGCATGCACCGTCAACTACGACCTTGATGCTCCGGTCTGTGAGAAAACTAGTGACCCAATTGCAAAATTTCTCGGGAAGCCCATATGACGGAAGCTTTGAAAGAAGCAATTCCCAATACAGGGGTAGACAGAGGTCTAGTCTAGACAATTAAGTCCCTTCGACCCACCTTCCACCGAAGATATTTTCGGGACAACGTGACAGGTGGTGAGCCCGTCGCCGCATTTATGTCCATCGACGCAATTCGTACATAAGTTTTTGAAAAACCCATTGGTACGAGCCACCTGGGGATCGAACTTGGGTCTCTCGACTCGAAATTCCGACCACCCAACCACTCGGCTATCGTGGCTATATAAAGAAGCGCTTTGTGCCATACCCGATCAAAGGCTTTCGCTATGTCCAAACTAACTGCCAGGGCCTCACCCTTGCTCTCTACTGCCTCCACCCATCGATGAGTGAGGTACACAAGAAGATCACCAGCCGAGCGACCCCGACGGAAGCCGTACTGGCGGTCACTGATCAACTGGTGCACCTCTAAGTACTCAAGAGCTGGCAGTTTATAATGGACCCCATTATTTTGGAGAACAAGAAAGTGATGGCGATCGGTCTGTAATTACCTGGATCTGAGCGGTCGCCCTTCTTAGGGATCGAGTGCACCAAAGCTGTCTTCCATGTCATCGGGACGACGCCTTCAGAGTAGGAGTACCTAAAAAGACGCGTTAGAACCGGTGCCATCTCTGGAGCACACATTCTCAGCACAATAGCGGGAACACCATCGGGCCCACTCGGCTTCTGGATGTCCAGGGAGAGGAGTGCTTTTCGCACTGAGCTCTGAAAGAAGTGGATGTCCGGCATGGAGCTCTCACTGCACAGGATGGTCGGCGGTGAGTTCCCCCTGTCATCGAGAGTCGAGTTGGACGTAAAAAGAGAACCTAGAAGATCGGCTTTCTCTTTTGCGTCATGGACCAGCGAGTTGTCCTCCCTGTGCAGAGATGGTAGTTATGGCTGACTGAAATTCCCTTGGACAGCCTTGGCGAGGGACCAGAGATCGCAAGAGTTCCCGAAGGAAGACGAACTAGTTTCTCGCCAATTCTGCCAATGTGCTCGGACTTTGCCGCAGAAATTACTCTTTTCAAGGACCTGGCGGCAGAGTTATACTCCTTCTTATAAACGCTAGTTTTTGAATCCCAAGTACCACACACGGCGGTGGCCTGCATATCGCGACCGCTTTACTTTACTCCGGATAAGGCAGTGGTCCGAAGAACCCAAAGGGGCATCAACGGAGACCACATAACCGTCCGGATGAGAGGACAGCAGAAGATCCGAAGGAGTGCCGAAGGTTTTTTGCTTCGTTTGGCTTGAACAGTATGGGAACGGAGCGGAACTTTGCCCCCCCCCTCCCCTCCCCAGAATACGAGGGGCAGCCTGAGCATCCACACTCGGGCAGCGATTGGTTGCGGGTGCCCAGAGGGGGATTCTCCAGCACCGGTGGTGCTGGTACCCCCCCGGGGTAGATTTTTTCTTCCACTACCATGTTTTGGGGGAGGGGGGTATGTGGGCCTCCGGTTACCTGCACTCACCAGACGAAATGCAGAAGTTTGTTAAACTTCTACTTTACGTCGGTATTCTGTGAGGTCGTGGTACTTCCCCGGTCGACCCGGCCCATTCATGCAACAGCAAAAGTTGATGCGTGGCTCTACCACTGATTACTTTAACGTCTAGACGAATAATTGTATTAAAATTATTGGGTCACGATAGCCGAGTTGTTGGGTGGTCGGAATTTCGAGTCGAGAGACCCGAGTTCGATCCCCAGGTGGCAGTACCAATGAGTTTTTAAAAACTTATGTACGAATTTCATCGTTGGCTTGGACATAAAGACGGCGACGGGCTCACCACCTGTCACGTTGTCCCGAAAATTTCTTCGGTGGAAGGTGGGTCAAAGGGACTTAATTGTCTAGACTTGACCTCTGTCTACCCCTGTATTGGGAATTGCGTGAAGATATTTATTTTATTTTATTTTAAAATTATTGGGTGTTTGTAACATAAACCATACATGTGTTTTCCTTTGGCCGCGAGGCATTTGTACATGATAAGAATATCACAAGGGACACATAAGTAGAACACATTTAGTCGAAATTTAACGACACAATCGAGAGCATATGCGTTTATGATACGTAAGTAAAACTGTAACTTCATAAACTTAATATTAAGTTTATACTTAATATTAACTTTACAGTATTTCCTTATTACACGATATCACGATAGTAGAGTGGTTGGGTGGTTGGAATTGCGAGTCAAGAAACCCGATTCAATCCCCAGGTGGCAGTCTCGTACCAATAGGTTTTTTTAAATTTTGTACCAATATCGTTGGCTTGGACCAAATGGAAGATAATTATCGGTACAGGAAAACTATGATTTTATTTTAAATATTAAAGTTAGACGTTAGCACTACTACCAAAACTCAATATGTTGCCAATAACCGTCTATTCATATATAGTGCTATGCAATCTGTGTGTTCATTGGAGTACGTAACAAAGGCTAATGGGAAAGACGTACCATACCACGGAGAACAAAGCAGTTCGGGTTAACCCAAAGTAAGAATACATACGTACATACACAACGGCTAGCAAAAGTTCACGGGAGATCACCAAATAACGTGAACATGAAAAAAATTGGCGGTATGCCATAATCGCCAAGCTTGACAATCGGATTAGCGATGACAGTAACATACACTGCGCTTAAGAAGCTCCTGTCATCACCGGTCTGTATTTTCAGGTGTAATTTCAGGTCTGGGATGATTATTCAGCCGATAGCTAATAACATATTAAAGGTTTTTCTCTCTATTGCCTTTTACTATACAACGGGAAGAGAAAAGCAAAGTAAGAAATATAAGCACTTTGTTGTTTGAATTAAGTTTTCATTTTATAATGCATTGACACATTATAAAATGAAAACCTAATTCAAACAAACAAAATCAATAGCGGTGCCTTAGTAAATTCTTCACTGCTTAAACTTAAATCTGTATTTATTTTTAGTTCACAATCCATGACAAGTTTACCTTTATTTGAATTTAATTTGAATCCGATCTTCCCTAAAGCATGATTAAGCAACAAACACCCAAAACATGCAAACTAGCGTCATGTTTACTTTCTGCCGTGTAATTCCAAATACTAAAAATAACTACTCGAACTAACTTGTATTTAAATAAGACTAAGTTGTTTGCTTGAATTAAATTGCAATATGAGGGAGCTTCGCATGGTGTCAATTAATACCGCTGTAATAGCGGTATTAATTGACACCATGCGAATTGTGCTTATATTACAAATATGAAAGTAACTGTATCCGTTTGTAGGTATCTTACTTTTTTTCATGGTTCAGCTACCACACACTGTAAATTCAGCTCACACAGTAAATATCGATGAAATTTTTATTGGAACTTGCATAAAAAAAAATTGTTTAATTAAAAATTGCAGCGTTTTATACTATCGCAACATAAAATTTCTTTTAAAATTATAACTGTATAAACCTAAGTAAAATAAAATACTTCAGCGTCAGCCCTAATAAGACGTCGTCTGAACAGAAGATACAGAAATTAGAAAGCGAAAAACCAATTACGACTTTAATGCGCTGTGATACTCTCTGTATCTTGTATTAATGGCTTAAGCACAAAATTGCCATTTTATATAGGCAAGTAAATTAGAAATTACATATTTATTAAATTAAACAATGTTAAAAAACTAGTTTAGTTACAAAAATCAATTAGTATACGTGTATATATAATTAAGTTTTTTCTTCTTCACTCTTTGATGTCGGCAAATACCGGTATAGGATCTAATAGCGATGTTGCAGTTTCAAGAGCATAGCGATCTAGTATTAGTCCCGTATATACGGGCTATCTTATCTTATGTTTTATTTATCTTAGTTTTCAGATGTGATGCATAAGATTGTTTACGCATGAGAAATGAAAGGTTTTGAAAATGGTGTAAGTTGTTTTTGTCCATGATTATTTACTTATGAAGGTTTTTACCACGTCTTTTACTTCATTCAAGTTAAGAAGAACGCTTATCACAAATAGGGCATTTTGTTTTGAACCTAAACAGCTACGCGCTTACGTACGTAGATTTCACAAGCGAATCAAGATATTTATTTAAAATTAGCGGGTCTGGCAGACGTAGCCCTGCCTTGGAACTAACAAAAAAATACGTGATAATGAACGTGACACGAGAATAGTATAAAATAGATTAGACTTTTGAAACTAAACAATCACCTGGACTTTCTATCCGTGTCAAATTTGTGTGCAGTCGATTGAATCCTTAAGCCACGTAAATGTTGTCCGTTGAAGATTTTTAGACGACGTATTAAAAATAAAATTGTGCAATAGCTTTTCCTTGAGAAACGCCACCTAAGAAAAAACAGTCGTTTTAAATCGCCGTAATTTAATTAAAAAATAAAATAATTTAATGACATTTTATATTAAAAATAACAACACCACAAAATACAAGAGAAAAATAAGGTTTCATTCTCTATTGATTTGCATATTGCAGTCCCGAAGCATTCTCGACGTAAATGAGTTTTAAAAATCTCATTTGGAGAGCAATGAGCGAGACTATTTCTCAGAACATTACAAGAGATTCAAGTAGGAGTGAACTGTGCTCTAGTATTAGAAACTAAATGCAGTTGAAGGAAAAATCTTTATTTTTCTCACGTCGTTTGAGTCATACGCGTGATTTTTTCTTAAAATTAAAGGTCAATCACGCAGTTAATTACCATTATCAAGCCGAAACATGATTTATCGAGATGCTTGTATCATATCAATAGTATATTCCTCCAATACCATATAATGATTTTATATTTCTGCCTATAAATAGCTAATTCCTTTCCAAATGTGGTGATTGCAAATGATAAATCATTATTATTTGCAATATGGCTATATGAGTAACACTCGTTTTGCTCTTTTTAATATATTAATTAAATTTATTAACGATTGACGTGACTTTCATTGATTCAACTTTAGATCAACAAACAACAGCAATGTTGAAATTAGAGCAGTATCATTTCTGGATCGCTGCTATAGAATAAGCAGCTCATTAATTTTTTTTTAACAAAATAACCCATACTGGAACTAGGAAAAGGACTTAACAATGAAGTCCATTTAACCCACTTTCCATCGAAGCTTGTTTAGGACAACGTGAAAATGTAAGTACAATAGGTGAAGGCAATAGCCTCACCAGAACCTATTACCGTCACCTGTTGTGAGAAAAAATAAACAAATCGATTAGGTCTGACTTCGTAATAGATTATAGTTTAAGAAGTGTATGGGAAGAAATCGCGTCTGAAAAAATAACTAATTAAATAGGTTAGATGTTTTGATAACGGACTCTATATTCCGACATTAGATGAAACAGCTCGTATTATATTTCATAAATAATTTTACTATGTTGTAAGAGTTTGAGTTTAGGTATATTGTCTAGGATTTCTTAAATGATATGAGTCAAGGTGCTTAAAATATATATTTATGTCTATAAGATAAAAACATTGCTTAAAGTATATTGGCAAATTACCTTAGTACAGTAGTTATCTAATCCTTTAGTGTGCTAAATGTTACAGAAATTTATACTCGTAACTTAAGGCTAACGTTGCAGAATAGTTCAAATTATCTGAATATCGACGCTAAAGTCACGATGTCGTTTAAGATGATTGCGGCTTTGAGAATTCCCGTCGCTGTTGGTTCGAGATTTTAATTATTTTCTTTTAAATAAAGACTAAAATATCGCACAAAGAAAATATTTTTGAAGTTCTGGGCCCAAACCTTTACCAGAGTCGGGCATCAACGTAATTCGCTATCACTTTCTTCCCATTAGTGTCCTAAGGAGCACCTAAAGAAAGAGCCAATATCCATCCAAACACCGAGCAATCATATCAAAGTTTAACATTTGGTAATAATATAATCCGCCCGGAAGTATGCATTAAAATTATTAGAAATTGACTTACCTCATTAGACTAATTCTAATATAATTCTAAATAAATCACGTAATTTTGCACGGTCTTTTATTTAATAACTTTAAAACTAAATATATTGGAAATCTATAAAGTCAGTTCCGAATGAAATTCTTCTGCTGTCTCATAAAAATGATTTAGTTTCCAATATTAAACTGCAGTTTTTCATAATACTGAGGACTCTTATTACAGTGTTCATAGAAATAGACAGTTACGCTCTTTATGAGATTTATTAGTCTGATAACTGAAGTTTTCAAATATCGGAAAATACAAGTACGTCCATGTGAACCTCTATTTCAGTAAAACTTTCCCCGAAGTAAGCAAAATTAAAACAAAAGTAGCATAAGTATAAAAATAAAAGTATATGCATATTATGAATATATACCATGCATATTATGAATTTCATATCGTATAGGTGCCAAAATTATAAAATGTAAACTTAGTTAAGAAATTGCGATCATTAATTATAGACAAAATATGTTAATACGTTGGAGATTATATGGAATAACGATATAATATCTGTCCCTCACTCACATTGCCACCAAAGAACATGAATTTTTAGTGGCATGTTATAATATTAGTTTATTATTATTCATATTTTTATTATTTTATTTCTTTATATTTATGTTTATTTCTAGCCACTCGCATAATAATTTTCATTAAAATATGTTATGTACTAACTACTGGCGTGTTTAAAGCCATAATCAAGATCGAAATAATTCTAGCGACATAATGCGCCAACTGCATCCGCAGAATCGATTTCTTCCGAATGATGTGCAGGAGGTCACTCCACCTTGTGGGGAGTCGTCCTTCACTGCGTTTACCGGAACGTGGTTACAACTCGAGAAATTTTCGTCCCCAAAGGTTGTCAGTTCTTTGAGATGTATTTTCGGATTATTGACACTTTGAGTAGTTCATAGTCGTAGAAAGAAACTCTTGTACCATCATGAATTCAATCTATTCTAAGGTGACACAAATATTTTGCAGGCAGTATTACGTTTTGGGTGAAGAACGGATCGCTTTTGTATATAGGGCACTGGTACGGCTGCAATATTATGAAATGAAAATCTGTTTAAAGAACATACTTGGTATGCATTTCAGTAGGATCAGAAGCAGTATACTTTAGCAATATTTTAACGATCTTATTCTGAGAATGCCCTAAGTAGGTTGATGTGTTATGAATTTCATGAGAGCTTTTACTGATTATAATTAACTATTAATTAATAATTGAGGTTTTATCTTAACTTTCAAATTTTTTACTTTTTAAATTAAAAATGAAACTTTCTGGATGAAACTTAGAAGAATGAAAGGTGGTAATCATGTGCTGATTTTAAATCTCATGGACTAAAATAATGGGAAGAAGCATCGATAGTTAACAGTTTTTTTTTCATTAAATGTGTAAACAAAATCGTTTACATATTTTAACTGTGTAACTTTCATACGAAAACTCTATTTATAGTTAAGCACTTATATTTAAAAAATAAAAAGTGAAGCTCTCAACCAACTCCACGCCGGTAATAGCAACAAATACTTGAAAATATAGGTTAAGCACCTATACTTGTTTACAACAGAGAAAATACTATTTCAGTTAAATAGAGATTATAATTTACATTCTGATTTAAATCAGATAAATAGTTTGGTGTTTTAAATGTGGTTACTTAACATTAAGCAGTAAGCCATCTATTAAAAGTTTTAACAACACTAAAAGTGGTGCTCTTCATTTGAGAGTTTTCAACATTGTTTATTTTAAAATCTCTGCTAGCCGCCTAATGTTACGTTATCGAGGTGTAGAAAGTTAAATAAAGCTTAAGCGTGTAATGATGCTCATTTATAGTGGACCAGCGGTTGCGTTACTTTAGGTCCATCTCGTCCCTCTATTTGTACAAATCAAATCATTTATTTATGGACATAAGAATGTACATTCATGTATCGATAGTCATTTTTAAACTACCACCGATTCATAATGAGGTTCCTCTAACGGAGAAGAAACAGGCGAAAGAAACTCCGTAGGTATCACCTTTTTGGTCAATATTTTTTTAATATAATGTATTATACAAATGTGATGTGAAATTGTCTACAAATAGCATGGTTTTCACCTGTTTCGGTCTCTTCAGAATTCTTTAGGCAGTGTCAGGTTAACATCACGAGAGGACTGCCAAAACCAATTGTCGCGGTATTTTGATCAGAAGCCCCAAAATTTCTATAGCAATGGGATCATGTATTTACCTACAAGATGGCAAAAGTTATCGAACAAGATGGTATCTACATACTTTAGTTTAATGTAAATAAACTATATTAAAAATGATGTTCATTTTCTTAAAAAATGCGAAGAAACTTTTTCCCCAAGCTATTATGTGTTTTCGTAACTCGTACACATATATATTATTTGAAATAAATAGTTAGTTAACTTTAAACATAAATAAACATGTTGGTACGCTTATGATGATATATTCCGAAATAAAGCCGTGTTGCACTCAGCCAACTACAAAAAGTCCATTAAAACTTCTTGCAACGTTTATAATAGTGCTTGGAATTTAACAGCTAATCATTTAACAGCTTAGAGTCTCTATCCGCATACTTTATTATACACAAACAACTAGAATACAACAACAGCCTTTAATTTAATTTTTTAGGTCTTAAACATGTTAAATTATATAACATATGCCAATGATTAAGTATTACGAAAAATTTCAAATAAAGATACGAACCATGACGATACAAAACATACCGAATTTATCAAATTCATGATGATTAATTCAAAGGAAGCGAAAGAAGTATGTAAGCATCGTGATACTTGGCGAGCTGTTTTCTTAAACTGTCAGGAACGGTGAGTGAACATAAGTAAGTAAAAGCCGAATGTTGAAACACCCTAATTATGGTGAAAATTAAAATATTGTAAGAAGATGATGCAAACTTAAAGCCAACTACGCTTGTTAAAACGCTGTAAAAATGCTGCCTCTCGAGAATCTTTCGTTCTCAACGGTTGCCAGTTCTGAGTGCTATTGTGGCTGGCCCATTGCCATTTTAGGTTTTTAATGGTCGTTCCTTAACGTAACTTTAGCCTGATCTTTATTGATTATGACGAGTACGCTAATTCTGCTGCGGATATTGCGTGCGTGCGTATAGTTGCATGCGGATTCTGTCACTCAGTTAAACACTGCATATTCATAAGGTTTTGAGGGATTTTCTAAAAGATATGGCATCATTTTCTGACCGCTGCCCAGCAGAATTGGATTCGTTTATTGACCTCGGGATTGAAGTTTGACTTATCTAGTTTGACAATTTATCCCTTGTATACGTATCAAGAATTACCTTAATTCTGTCAACATAAAGGAGTTTCCATGATCTGTATGAATATAGCAAGATAGAAAGTTATTCCAAAAATAGAGAATAAGTCAGTCAGTCACTTTATAATTGTTTGTACGTTCTGTTATATCTGGACAGGCATAGGCAAAGGGAATCTTAAGTATTATCGATGATTGTTACAAGATATTACTTGACTTAGATTTAAGAGGTCCAATAAAATAAAGTTCAAGCCTTTCAAAAGGATTTAAAGCCTTAATAAGTGTTCCTTTATATTTCATAAATCTATTCTTAATTTCTGCACATACTGGGCACGATGAAACAACTTTTTTAAAATCATCTGTAGAATAAGGTAGATTCATCATCTGTAGAATAAGTAATGTGTAACATTACCCAATGCATGAGGCGCGTAACACCAGGATGACAAAGAGCAGCTTGTATAGATGATAATACAGGGTGGGCCAAGAATTCGTTAACATTTAAATGTAACTTCCCGATCAAACTATTGCCGCGCGGGGCGCGGGCGCGGGCGGCGGCACTAGCTCGCTTCTTGCAAATTTAGTCGCAATGGATCGCTTCACGGGGCCGCAACGCGCTTACTGCGAGAAACAGTTTTATTTAAACGACTTTTCATTTCATGGCCCACCCTGTATATTGTCATTGAGGCCCATGTTAGTCTAAGTCTCAGTGCATACGCTACAGTATTCTTATTAAGTGGTCTATATCTAATATCAAAATTATAATTCGATAATTCTAATTTTTACCTAAGAGTGCGTGTAATTTAATGGCTGTATCTAGGTTTAACATTACAAAATTATTCTATTTGACATTAACACGTGGCTATATATTAATCCTTCTACAACTTCACTTATACACTTAAATATACGTAGCATTATAACATTAAATTTTTACATTAACCCATTAACCCTGAGGTTAACGTTATTATTTTGGAATGTGATATTAATAATGTGTATCGCATATTAAAATTGTGTAGTTTTTATGACTGACTTAATTTAACATCAACAGCTGAATCATGCAGACCTTAATCGTCTTTAACAAAATGTAAAATCAAAAACCTATTATACAGCGTTAAATCACGTGAATGTAGTATGACAAATATGTATTTTACACCAACTTTATGTAATAGTTATACTATAGTTGTCAGTTTCAAGTACTGAAATGATTACTAAAATAATGCTTTGTTAGAAAAACACCAAGATAAGGGATACTTTTGATACACTCTACTACTCACTTTGTATACCAACTCACTTAAGATCTAAATTTTTTATGCGCTCATTGCGTCTTGCAAGTAGGTGTACACCAAACATCTACAAATCTGTAAAAGTATGCATTTTTATCTTTGTGTACTATCTTTTCGATTACATCGGTAAATAATAAAATTAAGAAATATCTTCACGCAATTCCCAATACAGGGGTAAACAGAGGTCTAGTCTAGACAATTAAGTCCCTTTGACCCACCTTCCACCGAAGATATTTTCGGGACAACGTGACAGGTAGTGAGCCCGTCGCCGTCTTTATGTCCAAGCCAATAATATAGATTCGTACATAAGTTTTAGAAAAACCCATTTGGATCGAAACTTTTTCGAAACATTCGATTACACTTTCTTCCATATTCAAAATGAATTGATACAAAATTAGTAAAAATAATAATGCTGATATTTATTACGATTTTGAGCATTTATAACTCCATATAGCTGAATATGCTTTTTATTAACATTATTTATTCGAAGAAAGTATGCTGTACAGCAGTATTAGAAATTAGTGTCGAAACAACTAGTCGAAGTAATATAACTAAACTAAAACAATTAAGGTCTACATAATCGGAAAGCTATAAAAAAATTTACACATTTCTTCCACATAGGGTCGTTCACTAGTGGCTTTGTGCTGCCATCTAACTAACTACAACAACAATAGGCTCCTTGAGTGAAATCATTCGAAGGGCTTCTGTTTCTATAAATATTCCTTCGAATGAGGCCGTTGAAACAGGTAAGTGGCGTAAATATGAGTTTTTGATAGGAGTTTATGTATTTGTTCCATTTGTCGTAGACACGATCGGCTCGTGGGGTCCCCGCGCGATGCACTATTTAAAGGAATCCGCGACTGGTCAAATACCATAAAACATATTTTTTTCTTTCAGTAAATATACCTCTATACTGGCAACTCTACTAACTGTCGCATCTGTCAATAGTTTTATTATTTTGCTTTGGCGCGCCGGGCATTCGAATTCATTGTTATTATTTTAATTTTACTGATGTATTATGACTAAATTAAATACATTATTGTCGTCTCCGTGTTATTAAAAGTTGATATTACTTTACTAGCAAATTTGAAGATTTGACAGAAAACTACAAATATACGAGCCCTAATAATGTCTTACGGTCCTTTACATAGGTTTCTTTTGAGATCCCTTGCTAGTCAAGGTGTAATCTCTATGAAAGAAACAGAGAATATAATAAGCTCCTTTCCAGGTAAAAGTTCTATCTTACGGCTGCAATGTTAGGCCTTAACCTTGCTTACTATAAACGCCTAATTTTCTGTTTCGAGTTGTCCTATACCTTATGACACGATTTATATTTTCAGAAAACCCTGGTGTGTCTGCTAAGGATTTAATTAAAGATATT
Source organism: Sericinus montela (assembly GCA_029286605.1). Lineage (NCBI taxonomy): Eukaryota > Metazoa > Arthropoda > Insecta > Lepidoptera > Papilionidae > Sericinus > Sericinus montela. The sequence goes on from JAGSMR010000015.1 coordinate 11,148,687, forward strand.
AATGAGAAAATAAGACCATACCAACAAACAATCAAAATCACAAATGATGAGCTAACATCTGAAGAGGTTGTTATATTCTTGTCTCTTGGATATGATGATGCTACCAAGGCGCAGAACATATTCTCGTCAACAGAACTTGAATACTTCAGAATTGTGATTGAAGAAATTATGACTACTGAAGCTAGACAAATTACTGGAATCCATGCTATTAATTTAGTGAACAAGATGAAGAGCTCTCTCACTAAGACTGATGCACAAGTGAGTTGAATTTTGTTGCCTTTGTTTGTCTAAAGTTCTGTTTTTATTTATTTCAAAGGGATCCCTAAAACTGATGTATAAATATTTATTTATTTATTTATTTATGCTTTATTGTTAACACCTTATTAAAAAAAAGGGAACAAAAGGCGGACTTAATGCCATATGGCATTCTCTACCAGTCAACCTTACTTGATGAGGAGAAATTTTATGGTAGGTGCATTAAGAAATGGGGTATATACCCATTAAGTTAGAATTAGTATGAAAAAAATTACTACAATAGACTTAAATACACATACATAGACATAAACATATAAATATGTATATAAAAAACATATATACACATACATATACATTCATACATATACATACTTACATACATACATATGTATACTTATATACATACAGAAGTCAGATGAACAACACAGAATGTTATTTGCAAAATAAATTTGAGTCACATAAATGCTTTCTGAGCAACCTTTTAAAGGAAACTTTTGGGAGCAGCCTTGACGTCATCAGGAAGAGCGTTCCAGAGGAGTATAGCCGTAACTGTGAAAGAAGAACTGAAGAATCCCGTGCTATGCTGCGGGATGTGAAGTTTGTGTTTGTTTAATGAATAAGGTTCTCGGTAAAGAGTAGAATGTAGATTTTGAAAATTATCCTTTAAATAGGATGGAGAATTAGGATCAGTTAAAATGGAAAATAATGTTAATAAAATTCTGGAGCTACGCCTTTGACGAATAGTGAGCCATTTGAGCTGAGAACGATAGGAAGAAACATGGTCGTACTTACGTAAGCCGAAGATATAACGTATGCAATTGTTAAGTAGGCGCTCCAACTTATCAAGAAGATTTTGCGGTAGGTCCGGGTAACACACATCTGCATAATCAATTATGGGTAATATTAAGGTATAAACCAGCGTGAGCTTTGTTTTAAAAGGTAAAAAAATTTTAAGACGACCAAGTGAACGCAGAGTGGCTCAAATCATACTCTGATCCATATGAAGGCCAAGATTTTTTACAGAACTTGAGAATGGAATTAAAGTTCCATTGTAAAATAGAGGAGAAAGGCTGCCGTAATCAACCTTGGCCAACAACTTTGGGCTACCCATAATCATTGCCTTACATTTAGACGGATTTACAGAAATCCCATGTCTATGTGACCAGTTACTGATGGCTTTAAGGTTATCATTAAGATTTTTAACAAAGTAGTCAAGTTGATTTAAATTTGACTGCACATAGAGTTGGAAATCATCAGCATACAGATGGTACGGACAATTGACAATTGAAGTGATAGAGTTTATAAATAAAGAAAACATGATAGGAGACAGAATACCGCCTTGCGGCACACCGCTGTCAATGTCAGCCCAGGAAGAGAACTGTTGTCCTACACGAACTAACTGCCGGCGTCCGCGAAGATAGGATGAGAACCAATCCAAAGCAGGAGAAGAAAACCTAAAATACTTTAACAAGGAAATGAGGATGTCGTGGTCAACTGTGTTAAAAGCATTAGAAAAGTCTACAAGCACCACCACAGTTAGCTTCTGTTCATCCATAGCTTTTCTTATATCATCGGTGACCTTGATTAAAGCTGTGGTAGTACTGTGACCTGGACGGAACCCAGATTGAAAAACATTCAATAGGTTATGTTTAATCAAAAACTCAGAAATTTGCTTGTGAACACAGGCCTCTAAAATTTTAGACAAAAAAGGTAAAATAGAAATAGGATGGAAGTTATTAGGTGACGATTTGGAATCGTTAGAAGTGGTAGGACAAAGGCTTTCTTCCACAAAGTTGGGTACTGGCCAGAATCTAATGAGTAATTTACAATGTGTGTAATTACTGGTAGCAGACTTTCTAAAATCAAGGACACCATTAATTTGCTAACTTCATCAGTACCAACTGCTTTGGATTTGATTGATAACACAGCTTTATTAATTTCTTCCATATTTACTGGTGAGAACTGAAAGTGTGGAAATTGAAGAGGAGGCAAAGAATTGATGGAAGCTATAGTCTGTGAGCGAACCGTGGGATCCATTGCAGAAGAAGAAACAAAATGACGATTTAAATCATTTAAAGAAAATGGTGGTCCACAGTCTGCTGAAACAGGATTGCAGAAACCAAGTGTCTTAAGAAATTTCCACACATCAGCAGAGAAAGAGTTAATAATGTTGTCATGTATATATCGGCGTTTGGCGTTCCGTACCATCTGATTGCAAGTGTTTCTTAATAATTTAAAACGGGACCAATTTTCTTCAGTGCGATTTTTTTTAAATTTCTGGAAAGCACCATCTCTCCTTGACATTGCCACTCGCACGCCCTTGGTCATCCAGGGAGCGGGAGGACGCTTTAATCTTACATGATGTACGTGTGCATGGATATTATACAAATCAAGAACTAATTCGTTCAGAAAATATGTGCATAATTAATGGCTTATAAAAGCCCACTGCACATAATTGGTCTCTCCCATAAAGATTTTCCTTAGTCACCATGCTTGGAAACATGATTGCAGTTCCAAATTTTATAAACCTTAGATGCTGCTGCCTATCATCAGTCTATTTATATTTGAAGTAGGATATTTTAAGACAGTTATCAAGTCATCTTCTAGGTGTTACTGAAAGCTCAAGCTGATTTTTGGATTGTATTAAAAATCCAGCTATTTTTAAGTTCAACAAAGATTTCTTACAGTGAAAACCATGTTATAATTCAGTAGTTTATAATAACTACCAAAAATTAAAAAAAAATTACAACTGTAATGGTAATACCAATTAAGGATTAAAAGTATAACAGATTTATTGTGAAAAAAATTAAAGTTATTACAATATAAATTACTTTCATCATCTGTATAATAAAAGAATTTATGACATACAAGCTTCTACCTGTGAATTTGTCTGTGTGGAGATTAGAATTAGGTTCAAGAAAAAAAGAAAAATGCTCTCCGCATTAAAACTGTATTGTGCTTATAAAATACTACATATAAAGCATGGAAAGAAGTGGTCTCTGCCTACCCCTACGGGAAAGAGGCGTGATTATATGTATGTATGTATGTATATAAAGCATATATTGAATAATTTTGTTTGTAAACAATTTTCTTATGTTAAAAAAAAAATAAAAATATTCTTTCAAAACCTATACACAGTAAGCCAAAATTAAAAAATAGAAAACATCACACATAGGGTGCAGTTTATAGTGATGTGGATGGATAAAAAATAATCTAATATGCTTGTGTAAACATTATATGATTTATTATTCTCTGCTAATACATGTAAATTTCACACATTTGATACTCTTGAGCATGCAAAATATAATTGACCATGGGGGAAGCAAGAAGTTTGCAAATCAATGTCAACTACTCACAGCATACTTACAGACTTATGGTCATAGAGATTGTTCATTTTTCCATCCCTTTTTTGAAGCCCCTTTGAAAATTCCAGTTAGTATGGTCACTTTAATAATATTTCTCTCCAGTTTTGTAATGTGCAGCCTAGTGCCATTTCATGCATAGTGCCTATTTAGATGTCTCAAAATTTCCTATGTTTTGTATCCCATGGAAATGAAAACCAGAATAAAAACATTCTATGTATTAAGTTCAGTTCAGCCATGAACAGTGACTGAGGAACAAACGTCCAAACCCACAAACTTTCACCTTTGTAATAAAATTAGTAATTGTAGGATAGGATATTAAGACAACTCTTATAATATTTCTCTGCAGTGTTGTAATGCGCAGCATAGTGCCGATTTATGCCTAGTGCGTTTTTTTTCCTGTAGTATATGACGGAAACGAAAACCGGAGAAAAAATATTCTGTGAATTAAGTTAGATCAAAATCTGTATGTGTAACAAATTTCAGTTCATATTATTTAGCTATTAAAGTGTGATCAAGGAATGAACATCCACCCCACATTTAAATATAAGTATGATGTAGATAGATAGATAATTCCTTTTTTTAACGTAATGTTACATTTAATATCTTCAAGCAATTCCTAATACAGGGATAGACAGAGGTCTAGCTAAGGCAATTAAGTCCCTTTGACCCATTTTATTTTTTCGGGACAGCGTGACAGGTGGTGAGCCCGTCGCCGTCTTTATGTCCAAGCCAGCGGTATAATTCGTACACAAGTTTTTGAAAAATCCATTGGCACGAGCCTGCCACCTGGGGATCGAACTTGGGTCTCTTGACTCGAAATTCCGACCACCCAACCATTCGGCTATCATGACTTTTTTATACATAACACATATTTTTATACATTACATATTTCAGACATAATATTACAGAATTACTTATTACAATTTCAGAAACCTTAAAACCACAATTGGTGTCCATATTGCTTAAGTGATTTCTCCATGCCAAACCAAAAATATATTACTAGTCCATCAGTCCATTATGTGAGCTATTCAAAAAAATCACGATCTAAACAATTGCCTTGATTTTTTTCTTTTTTTTTTATTTGTTCATGATTATTTTAAATGAGAGAAATAGATGCACACACACATTTGCTCACTTTACATCAATTTGGTTGTGAGGGTTTAAATCTAGCTAGGCTAGGAACAATCCGACAAAAGTTTTTAGTGTCATCTGACTTGAAGAAATACTAATTGTTGTATTAAAATTAGTGTATATTAATAAAATTTGAAAGTATGATATATTTCAAAGTGTAATAATGTTTTCTAGGCTTTTTCGTTAGCTGCCTTTAACGCTGCCCTAACGACAATAACGGGAAGAATGGCTTGGTATACTTTCACTTTGTAATCTCATCATCCAAAGACGTGTAGAAAAATTGAAACAGATTGCTAAGTTTTAACTTATTGCTTAGAGCATATTAAACCTACCTACTTATCCATTGTTTTGAAACTTCAAATTGAAAATGTATGAAACCACCCGTACTAGCTACGGTTAAATACTGCGATACAAACCACTTTGTTTAGGCGCGACATGGTTTGTTTTTTAAATATATAAATTAAATTCATGGCGAGGACGAAGTTGCGGGTCATGATGACCTCCGTGGACGAATGACGTATACGCCGATAAAGGCCGGCCGATATTGGCCTCTCCCATAGAGAGGGTTTGCTATAATCGCTGCGCTTGGCAGGTGGATTGGCGATCGCATTATCACATCACTCATACCACAAAGGCTGCTGTTGTTTAAAATATTAATTTATTATTAAATATATTCCAGAAACTACTTACTGTATGGTGTCGAATACGTTATCTGGATAAAGATAATGAAAACTATGCCTTGGGAGTGCGAGCTATCCATGAATTTGAAAGTTACTTTCGGCAAAACATGCCGGATGTAATTGAAGAATGTTGCCTTTGTAAGCAGATTGTTTTTAGAGTAAGTAATACTATTAAATTTATCTATTTGAGACCACATTGTGAATTAACTTCTTCTTTACAGCCTATCAAGAGCCCACTGCTGAACATAGGCCTCCTCCAAAATTTTCAACAAATCTCTCTTGTTAATTATTATTGAATTGAATTTGCTTAGTGGCTTGTAAAAATGCAGAACCAGTCCCCTTGCACCTTAGATAACACTGCGGTAGTGGCTTCTCCAGTTTGCTTAGCTAATTTGAGATGATTATCTTGCCATATATTGGAAACTATTGCATTATCAAGGCCTTTCCTATATTTGTCTCTTCTTAAATCAGTGAGAAGAAAGGGATACCTGCGAAGCAAATGCTGTTCTTACTTTTTTTTTTGTTGTACTATTTGTGATATTATCTGTATACATGATATATATAAAAAATAAAAATATCTTCACGCCATACCCAATACTGGAGTAGTCAGAAGTCTAGACAATTAATACTTAATTCCTTACTCATCTTCACTAACAATCCCTGACGGGGTAGCCAGAGAGAACAGATCACCAAGTGTCATGATCCTTACATACCTCTTTCGCTTCTTTCAGATTAATTTTCTTCTTCAAACATGCACGTCTAGGTATCCGAGTAGTCTTGATCCTCCCCTCTTCGAGCAATTTGCTCACATGGTATTCGAAAGTTAGTCTCGGTCTACCTCTTATACCTTTTAATAGACAATTAATGTTCCCTTAAAGATGGGTCACCTTTGGCCGAAGACATTTTTCGCGACAACGTAATAGGTGGTGAGCTTGTCGCCGTCTTTATGTCCAAGTCAACAATATACTTCTGACATAAATTGAATCAGGGGATCGATCTCGGGTCTCTTGACTCGAATTCCGATCACCCAACCATTCGGCGAATTTACTTGAACTTGTATTTATTAATTTATTCTTACGCATCAATCTTGAGTCATAAGCAGAGAGAACATTTTTTAGTTGTTAGAGCCACGCATCATCTTTTGTTGTTGCATGAATGAGCCGGCTCGACCGGAGAAGTATCACGACCTCACAGAATACCGGCGTGAAGTAAAAGTCTAACAAACTTCTGCGTTTCGTCTGGTGAGTGCAGGTAACCAGAGGCCCACTCACCGCCCTCCCCCAATTCTGGGGGGGGGGGCACTCTAAGGGAGGCAACGCATCTGCTATGCCTCTGGTATTGCGGGTGTTCAAGGGCGGCGGTAATCACTTACCATCACATGAGCCACCTGCTCACTTGCCTCCCTTTTTTATAAAAAAAAACATATCTCATGTGTCATTCTTAAGAAAGAGTTGCTATAAAAATCATGATTTCCTTCATACACTCATATTGTAGTGAAAGAAAACTTATTACTTGTAATATAGTTTCTAAATATTGTTTATGCTGCTTATCTTAAATCCATAAATAAAATATAAATGTTAAAAGTAATCTAGAGTACAGTTATATATCGAACAAAGTATATATATTTATATATTATATTTATCTTCACGCACAGTCCCTGATGGGGTAATCAGAGAGAATATATCGCCAAATGTCACGATCCCTACATAATATACATATAATATCGACATTTTCACACATGACTTCGCTGTGCCAAGAGGTATTATGCGATTTTGAAGTTGTTGTCATGTGATCGTGGCATGGAAGAGATAGCAGTGAGACATTAAGATCAAGCCGAATTAATACACAGAGACAACATGTACTGTTAAATAAAAAGTGGAGTGATTGGGTGGTCAGAATTTCGAGTCAAGAGAACCGAGTTCGATCCCCAGGTGGCAGGTCGTACCAATGGGTTTTACAAAAGCTTATTTACGAATTATACCGTTGTCTTGGACATAAAAACGGCGACGGGCTCACCACCTGCCACGCTGTCCCGAAAATATCTTCGGTGGAAGGTGGGTCGAAGAGACTTAATTGTCTAGACTAGACCTCTGGCTACCCCTGTATTAGGAATTGCGTGAAGATATTTATTTTATGTATTTTATAAATAATAAAAAAAAAAACACAGAGGGTGTGGCTTTTAAGTGTTAATCTAAAGTTTACATTCTAGTTTGTCTCCTTATAAGTTTTTGGTTTACATACCTAATTTTTACCTATGTAAGATGAAAAAGAGCTAAACTTCACCCGAATTTAAGCGATTATATTATCCTAGGGGACCGAGATGGATTGTCTGATAGCTTGTGATTAATCTGGCCCCCCGGTATCCTTCTAACTGAAACATAACAGCCTGCCAATACTGCATTACACTGCTGTTTGGGGAAAGAAATAGGTAAACTTGTGGTACTAACTCAGGTAACTGCTAGGTATAGACAAAGTTTCCAACCAATTTGAACAGCTGTTTAGCCTGTCTTAAGGGAATATAATTATACAGTCGAATAATACAATTTTATTAACCGTTTCGACCAGTTGCAAGCTCATCAGTATGTAGTGCACATAAGAATATTTAATTTAAATAATTAACAAATTAAGCTAAGAATGATAATTTTGTTTTTTTTTGGTTGAAAAAAAAATATCTTCACTCCATTTTCACTAATGTTTTTAAAAATAAGACAGAAGTCCTGGCAATTAAGTCCTTTCAAACCCACCTTCCACCGAAGACATAATTTGGGACAACGTGACAAGTGGTGAGCCCGTCGCCATCGTTATGTCCAAACCAATGATACAAATCGTACTTAAGTTTTTGAAAAACTTGGTACGGGCCTTGGGGAACGATTTTGGGTCTATTGACTCGAATTCCGATCACCCAACCACTCGGCTATCATGACTACTAAAGTCATCATGACTTGAAAAAAATATTGCATCAGACTAAACTATAGAGAAGTGAAGCAGCGTTAATCTAGTTAATAATAACAACACATATTTTGACTTCAGGGTTACAATTGTCCTGCATGTGCGTTGGCTGTTCATACATTGTGTCTTAACCGATACTTGGAAAAAATACAAAAATGGCCTTGCTGCAAGATTGACTTCAGCCAGGCTCAGTTGGATCAATTAAATTGCGAAGGGTAAGTTTAATGTACAATACAATTTTTATCGTTTTATACATAAATAAATATCTTCACGCAATTCCCAATACATGGGTAGACAGAGGTCTAGTCTAGACAATTAAGTTCCTTCGACCCACCTTCCACCGAAGATATTTTCGGGACAACGTCCTAGCAGACGATATAATTCGTACATGAGTTTTTTGAAAAACCCATTGGTACGAGCCTGCCACCTGGGGATCGAACTCTCTCTTTTTTTTTGTTTTTTATTTCTCGACCCGAAATTCCGACCACCCAACCACTCGGCTATCGTGACTATACAGTTATAATATTTCCTTTTTTTGTCTACTAACTGGTGCTTCCCTGGACTGTGTCACTAATAATAATAAACAATAGGTACATACATAGTTAGGGACAACAACATATACATTGCTCTGATCCCAAAGTAAGCACCTTAATGACCTGTACTATAAAGTAAGAAACAACGAAGGTACCACATACCCAGACCCGAGAAAATGCAGACAAAGTGTTTACTTTATACAACCCGGGACATCGGACCTGGCGACAGCATTAAAATCCGATGTGTACATCACTCGTCCACGGAGGTCTTCAATTATCTCGTTATCAGAAAATTCGTGTTAAACTATTTTATAATTTAATAAGAGTAATAAAAAAGGTTTCTTTAATAGCTCGAGGGTTAAAAAAAAATGAGCCCACCTATTAATACTGCAGTACAGAACATCCTTAAACTATTTAAATGAAAAATTATATGCGTTGTCACTTCAGAGTAGATGAATAAGGGTGGTTTCATAATCCGTGATTACATTCAAATCAGTTCAAAATAAAAAAAATATATGTTTATGACATCCGCAATACTGGGGTAGACAGAGCTCTTTCTCTTTCGTCCCACCTACCGAAGACATTATTTTTAGCTTAAGAAACCCATGGGATCGAACTCGGGTCTGGATTCAAATTCCAATCACCTAACCATCATAAACATAGCTATCGTGACTTTTTGTTTGCATTATGACATGGTTACCTAAATCGCTGCTTAAATCAAATACAGAACATAATCAAATCTTTAAATTAGGCTTATTAAAAAAATTATAATTCTAGGCTAACTCAAACTCAAGGCTTGGAAGAAACCCAACGTTCCGAGGTATATGATACTGTTGTAGAGCCAGCAACATGTGATATATCATCTATGGAGGAAGAACAAGGAACACAAGAAATAATTCCAGAGATCTCTCAGCGGATAACTAGGAAGAGGAAACGTCATAATGACTAAAACGGTATAATTTTAGATATTTGCTGTATTAGTGATTTTAGTTGTAGTTTAATTAGTTAGTTGTATTTGTGATTTTTATATTTCACGTTATTTATTAGTGAATGTAGAAGATAGAATTATTTTTTTAAAATATTAGAAGAATGATGCTTGCACACTGTACATATAAAAGTGAAATGAAATTTTTTTATTGTTAAAACAAAAAATATTTATTCCAGTAACATTTAAATCGTCGTCAATATCATTAAATCTTAAATTGCTAAATATACGTTTTCTACTTTTTTCCTCACGAGTTTAGCTGACTTCGGATAGAAATCTAGTAAATATTTCCATTCGTCCAGCTTCAAATATACAATGTCGACCACGGTGCGTGCTCTAAATGAAAATGAATGTTGTACACCAACGAACAAACCCTGAAATTTTGTAGAAATACATTTAATATTGACATATAAAAACTTTATTCGACAAACACCATAAAGAAATCATACACAGAATGTATGAACTTAATGCTCAAATTATTTTCGATCCCCATACATTTTAGATGTATCATGGGTGACAAATATTAACTGAGACAGGTTTATGAATTTACTTCGTACTATCTTTTAATACATAAATACTCATGTTAATTAGATTGATTGATTTTGAACAAACATTACACTATCGGTTGTTATAACAATAAGTGAAAGTTTCTCTGCTAAGGATACTGTGTGAATGTTATTATTTTTATCGCTGAACAGAGTAAATTAACGATAGCTAGTACAGCCTTCCTGCTAAGGTAAAATATCTGGGTACAAATATTCAGCAGCCGGTCTGCTACACAATTTTATTAAACTCATTTTTTCGCGTTATCTCATGTACAATGAGAATTTTTCATAGTCGTGGCCTTGTCAGGTAGATTGGCAATCACATTATCAAATTTTTAAACATTGCTTTCTGTCGTATGTCTGCTTTTTAATTTGTTCCTCTAGTTGGTATATTTATTGTTCATGTCTGTTTTGTTCCGCCATATGTGAGCTGCCATTACGGAATTAGACTTGTTCCTTAATCGAGTCTTACGCAAATCGTCAATACGCAAAAGCAGATAGGTGCATATACTTACGCCATGATCATGCGGCACATTGTACTGGTGATTGATTTTGAAATGAGTTGATTGATAAACTAGAGTACATAACTTATTAAAGAGTAAAGAACTTATTAAAGATCATAGATACTTTTTTTAAAAATTTAAATATATTGTAATTAACTTATTTGAAATTACGTAGTACCTGTGCAATACCAAAACTGTCTTCGGGACCCAGGATATCGTAGATAGATTCTGTTAAATTTGGGTGGACTGTCAGCACTTCCACCTGAAATTGTTTGTAAAATGTTTAAAACTTTTTTAAACTTTCGAGGGGGGAGTCCCCTAATAATTGTTTAGTAATAAATGTGTAGTTTTCGCGCAAATACCAGAAACAATTTTTAGTGCATAATCTTCAAATGTAAATATTTAGGCGTGGTGTACTTAAGCTAATGCCACTGTCTGTCTTCTCGTTAGTGTCGTAAGAGGCGATTAAGAGAAATGCGTCGAATATATCAATGACTGCCGACGATGACAAATGGCGGAACAACCAAATACAAGAAATACCAGACCAAGCATGGTGTCCGGTAATGCCAATCCACTTGCCTCGTACGGGAGATACCTATGTCTCTAGCTGTGGACATAATAGTTCGTGGAAAAAGTTTCGTCGCATTTTTTAAGAACTCACAATATTTTTTTAATATAGTTCATTTACATTTAACTAAAGTATGTAGATGCCATTTTGTTCGATAACTTTTTGCCATCTCGTAGGTATGATCTCATTGCTATAGAAATTTTGGGGCTTCTGATCAAAATACCGCGACAAACGGTTTTAGCTGTCCTCTCGTGATGTTAACTTGACACTGCCTGAAGAATTCTGAAGTGACCGAAATAGGTGGAAATCTGAAGGTGCAAGGACAGGACTATACGGCGGATGCATTAACACCTCCCAGCCAAGCTCTCTTAATATTTGCTGAGAGGCTAAATATGTGTGAGGTCTACGTTACCATGATAAAAAACTAGACCCCTTCTGATGATTAATTCCGGCCGCTTTCTCTCAATTTCTTGCTTTAACCTCATCAGTTCTTCGCAGTAGAGTTCAGAATCGATGGTCCATCCTGGTGGCAACAGCTCATAATGAACTATGGCCCTTCCAATCCCACCACACACACAGCATCACCTTGTTGCGAGTTAACCCGGGTTTCGCCACAGTCTGTGAAGCCTGCCGGCCTTTGACAACGACCTTTTTCACACATTCTTGTCGTACTTGAACCACTTTTCATCACCAGTTGTCAGCTTGTTCAAAAATGGTGCGGTTTCATTACGTCGTAATAAGGAATCACACGGTTCATTAGGTTTTTTTCAGTGAGCTCGTGATGAACCCAAATATCGAGCGTTTTTGTGTACCCAGGTTTTTTTTCAAATGCACCAAAACTGTTTTGTGATCAATTCCCAGTTCTTCAGCTACGTCGTAAATACTGATATGCCGATCTTGCTCCACTTTTTCAAAAATGGCATCCATTTTATCCGTAATAGGGCGACCAGAGCAACGTGCATCTTTGACATCAAAATTACCGGATTGAAAACGCTTCAACCAAATTTGTGCTACTCTCACAGACACTGCACTAGGTCCACAGACATAGCACTTTTTTTCGCGGCGTGCGTTGCATTTATACCTTTTTTTGTAGTATAATTTTAAAATATATGGGATTTCTTCATAAGATTCACACATCTTGACAGTACGAAAAATAAATAAAAATCACACATTTTCCTAATTTGAATTTAGAATTGTCTTCTTTAAAATTTAAACTTTTAATGATACCAAAACCAGTTTAAGAGATTTTATTACAAGTTCATACATACTATAATGCGAAAAGACTTTTTCCCCAACTTATTATGTGTGTATAAAAGTTTATATGTTACAGGAATGTGCGCATTTTAAAAATAACTATGTTAAATTATATAAGGATTGATTATAACCTCTCCTCTGTGTATGAAGTAAATACATTGATCGGAATCTCCCCGTTGCACGATGTAATTCCCGGGGAAGAACACGCAATGCTTCATCCACATAACCAGCATTCTCTTGAAGTCGTCGTCGGTTTTGTTGAATATGACTGACTCTCTGATGTGAGAGCCGTAAACAGCTTGCATCACCTGGCAGCGAAGCCTAAACGGTAGCTTGTGTACTAACTTCGGCATCTAGATAATAATCATTGTAAAATAAAATAAATATCTTCACGCAATTCCCAATGAAGGCGTAGACAGAGGTCTAGTCTAGACAATTAAGTTCCTTGGACCCACCTTCCACCGAAGATATTGTCGGGACAACGTGACAGGTGGTGAGCCTGTCGCCGCTTATTTATCGCCGAATATCTAAATAGTAATCATTGATTTCATTTATTATGTATACTTATAGGTAATACCATGTGGTATACGCATAGGAATGTACCACCTCTTCGAACCCTGGATAAGGTAACAGTCGACTAAGAGAAGTCATGAATATGACCAAGGCTGATAAAAATTAATCACATCTGCGATGGAGAGTAGCTTCTGAGGTGCGAGGTGTCTGTATGCGATCGCCAATCCGCTTGCCATGCGTGGCGATTATGGCAAATCCACTCTAAGTCCTATTTTCTGTAGTGGATTTTTAGAAACCGCTGTATAATGCTAATAATGCTGTAACTTCAAAATCAGTAACTGTTAAAAGTACGGAAGGTGTTTATGTAGTAAAGCCGGTGACGACACATGTCTCAAAAATCTAAGCCCTGCGTAAGGATTCAAGACTAGCTTATTTGTCCTATTAATATACGTTCTGAAATAACACTTTTCAAGTCGTTTACTTTGTTACTTATAACGCCATTTTGCTAACGCAACTTAATGCTGCATGCTAGTGAAATGTGTTATGCTCCAGCACTTTCCCAAAGAGGTATTTATTTACTAAAAAAAAAAAATATCTTCACGCAATTCCTGTATTGGGTAGACAGAGGTCAAGTCTAGACAATTAAGTCCCTTTGACCCAGCTTCCACCGAAGATATTTTAGGGACAACGTGACAGGTGGTGAGCCCGTCGCCGCCTTTATGTCCAAGCCAACGATGAAATTCGTACATAAGTTTTTGAAAAACTCGTTGGTACTGCCACCTGGGGATCGAACTCGGGTCTCTCGACACGAAATTCCGACCACCCAACAACTCGGCTATCGTGGCTATTTATTTACTGATATTATTAATTTTCTCAAAAAACTCTCTTAAGTAATATTGATATTTTTGGTATGATAATAATGACGACGAGCAACGAGACATCCGTAGAACAACCAGGGAAACAGTAGAAACTGGTGCCTAAAGTCCATTCCCTATTCATTGCTAAGTATAGGTCAGATATATTGACGTAGGCGTACTGTTAATTTGAGATGCCTTTTAACTTTTGCACATAACCACCCATTTGGTATATTTTATACCAAGAATACATAAATACACATAGCAACGCGGGTCACTTTTACAATTAACTACGTCACCTGTCGCCCCTGTTGTCGATTCCATAGTTCGCATACGTAATCCCACATTTTGTTCGTCTGATGATCACTCAGGTCCGTGTCTCGCAGGCCGTCCCTCAGTTCATTTATTTCGTAGTCGTATGCGATACGAGAAGAAGAATGCGCTGTTATCATTGCCGACATTTCTGATATTAGGAGACCTGAATAGAAGTCCTGCAGTTAAATTATTGTGAGAAATAAACACGTTCTCAGGATTTTCAAATCAGCGACATGCTCGGGCAATGCTGCTCTACAGTGGGGGGCTTTTTGGGTTAATACAGTTACGAAACCTTTAAAATATAGCATACATTTTAAAATAAAACATTAATTCGTATATTTGCCGACCTCCGTGAACGAGTGGCGTACGTATACACCGGTTTTCACGGTGGTGCCAGCTCTGCGATCCCGATTCGATTCCCGGCTGGGTCAACGTATAGAATAGTTTTTTTTTTTTAGATTTTTTTGGGTCTGGGTGTTTGTAGTAAGCTTCTTTTTTCTGATTCAGTAACGTAAGTTCAATAACATAAGTGCTTAAGCTACTTTGGGATCAAAGCAATGTATTTTAACGTTGTCTCTATCTATTAACGTTTTGTTATTACTTGCAAAATTTATTTATTGATCTGTTACGGGGATTTCTTTAAATATCCCATGAATTTAATTAATATTGACAACCAGATTGACAACCTGATAGATTAAAAACAATAATAATATAATATGTCATATATAATATTTTAAAAACAATCATAATATAATATCCCATAAAATATTTATGGGAGGTCCTCTCGTCTTTTTGTTCACTCGGCTACCGTCGACTTTTATTTATTAATTTAGATATGTTTTACACAGAACGCGCTCTCTGTGTCTTGAGGTCTTGCAGTGGTATGGTTGGTCTTGAACTTAATTTCAATTATGACTGGATCCTAATCATGTGGTAGCACCCAACCATATTCTTTGGTTGGATGGATGTTCAAGACACCCTTCGGTGACCACTGATGCTGTAAGCCCTCCAAACGCCGTAAAGTTAAAAAATGATTTATAAAATAAAATAAAAACGCGATAAACTCGTCGCGTAAGTAACTGTTTAATTTTAAATGTGTAGTGTTCGCGTAAATAAAAGAAATTATGAATTCCCTAATGATACTCTGGTATTGTGAATATGATATTTTGCTTTATGTCAGAGCTATTGCCAATTTCGTCAGTCTTAGTCAATCCTTCGGATTACATTTACTTTAAAAATTACGCTAACTAACTGCATTACGTATACTTAGCTTCGATCAAAGGTGTGTCGAAGGGTCTAAATTGTCTAGATCTCTATGTACCTCTGGACTTGGAAATATACGTGAAGATAATAAAATCTGTATGTATTTTGACAACATTTTTAACAATAACATGAACATTCTGACTAAAAACATTTTATCTTACCTGTACAAAATTTGATGATAATAATGATGATAATTGTTTCAATGACTTCGAAATCGTTTTGTGAAGACACGTCTCCTGTTCCCGTTATGGTCAGCAAATTTATCATATACCATAAAGACGCTATGTAGAGTGAAAAGTATTTTCCCTTAAAATAATGTTATAATTAGAAAGAAAGAAAAACATTTATTCACTGTGTAATCACAAATAGATACAAAACAAAGCAAAAAAAATGGAATTACACAGAACATAAAATAATATTACCCTAAATTTACAAAAATGTAAAAATAATATAAAATGAGTCTGTGTAGCAACATAAGACCAAATGGACAGGACTCTATAAAAATCGAGATACAAAAACACGAATTAAATGAATTAAATTAACGTTTTTATAAAATTTTAATATTAATGAATAATGATGATAAAACTTAAAGTTATTTTCCTTTTAAAGAAAATATCGCCGAAGTCGTTATAAACAGAATATTAAAATACCTTTTAAATACTTAACCAAGAGCTTTGTAAAACCACACAATAAGTTTATGCTATATATTTAAGAAATTATTTGTAATCTTTTCATTAGGCCGGGATTCGAGCAATAGCGAACTCTACTCAAATATTTTTATCGTTTGTTACCATGAGAAATGAAAATTGACCATTTTGATGTTACCATGAAATTTGACGAAATACTACGGGAGTGTTAATCAAAGATCAGGTGAGCAATAAGAAAAATTTGTAATCTTTGTCTTGTTATTTTTTTCTTTTGGTGTTTTACACAGTTTAAAATTTGTTCACGCGAAGTGCTTATTTATTTTTCACGCAACATATCTAAACGATTGATATTGTACTGATAGTTGGTGATAGAACTAAATATTGAAGGATTGGTAGCACCTAACGAATTCCTCAAAAACAGGGGATAGTCGATTATGGTCGATTCTCATTCCACAAAGCAATATTTACCTCTGTATAATGGGCACGCAAATTTAACTCGTCTTTAGACATCCAATTTTCCGAGGTGCAGTGTACTGGCGTCAAGCAAGAGAGTTTGAAAAAAAGACATGCGTTCACATGTGACAGTATGGACGCCCATATTGCAATAGCTCTATAAATTAAAAACAATATTTAGTTAGTGGAGTTAATGGCGAAATCCAATATTTTAAATAGGTTAGCAAAGAATTATGCTTATTTAATTAAAAATGTGATTATGTGTATTAGATTTAACACTTAATTTGACCTCCGTGGTCGACATTTCATAGTGTCGCCACTTCCGAGGCCCGGGTTAATGTATAAAACATTTTTGTATATTGTGTCCGGGCGTTTGTTGTGGCTTCGTTGTTTCGGATTCCATAACACAAGTGCTTAAGATATTTACTTTGGAATGAGAGCAATGTATATAATGTTGTAACGAAGAACACAAAAAATATTTTTATTTTCATACAGGGGTACTCAGAGGTCTAGAAAATTAAGTCCTTTCGAACCACATTCTACCGAAGATATTTTTGGGACATCGTGACAGACCCGTCGGCGTCTTTATGGCCAAGCCTACCATATAAATCTTACATAAGTTTTAAAAAAACCATTGGTATGAGCCTTGAGGATAGAACTCGGGTCTCTTGACTCGAATTCCGATCACCCTACCACTCGTCTAGGACACAAAGGTTAACTAATAGGCAATCTGTTTCAGTTCACTGAACATAGGTTAATTATAGAAAATGTTATACCCTAATTACACTACAGTATGAATAATTTTAATATTACATGAGTTTAAGAAACAAATTTGCTGATCCAATAGAAATTTTCCTATGATGTCTAGTCGCAAAGAGATATGTAATCCTAAAAAGTTGAGGTGTTCGCAGGTAACAAAATAGCGCATTTTTCATTGCTGGTTTTAAATTCGTAGCAAATGCGATATAACATATTGGCAAATTAGACATAAAATCTCGTCTTCTTAGAAACACTTTAGAAAAATACCTGAAATATAAAATAATACTTTAAAATCCACTTACACTTAGAATGGATCCAGAATTACATTTTCAATAACATTACACTAAGTAAATTTATATACATACATGTATGTGGTTTTTTTTTATAGAAAAGGCCGGCAAACGAATAACCGGCCTTAGAGCGTCCCTCCCCCCCCCCCAAATCGGGGGAGAGGGCAAGCAAGATAATAGTTATACTAGATAGATAGATATTAGACTAGATAGAATATTAATACTAATAATTTTAACAAACTTTACTAATATGATTTGGCCTTCTTAAAGAAATTTTGCTTACATACAAGAATAACCATTGATACAAAGTGAAGCTTGGTTTCTTTGCTTTTATATAATATTAATATTTAACATAATACTTTATTATGTTGTAATGTGTGAAAATATTTAAGTTCTAAGTCTTTGTGTTTTTCCCTATACTTACATTAATTAATAAAACACTTACATGCTTCGTACTTTTTTTGGATTGAGCACATAATCACCATAGCGATTTGTGTACCCAGTATGCACATCTAAGAAAATTTTATATAAGAAAATAGCGTCAAACACAACGCAGATAGGGAAAAAGTAAATGTTCGACATGAAAGCCATTTGATATACCAACACCATAAAGTCTACGTAGGAAAGGAAACTAATGAGATAATCTGAAAAAATATTAATTTAAAATTATTCAATATTTATCTACAAGGCACAACTTTGCTTGCCGGCGATATAACAAAGTTTAGGTTTAAGCCCACGAAGGTTCAATTCAAAGGTTTCTTTAAGGTTCAAACCTAAGAGTTCGATTCCTGTAGGGGTGGGATAACATTTGGAAATAAATAAAAAAAGGTATAGTGAAATTTAATAAAGGTTCTCGTGCTTCTGAATCTGAACTTGTTTCTCGGGTACCAGAAAATTGAGTTCTAATCTATTAATTAATCCATGCTGTTATTATACTGCGGTGGTATAATATTAGTTAGGCACCTCTTACGGAAGTCGTAAGAGGTGCTTAACTGTCTTAAAAATAGAAATGGCTACCAACAGATAACAATCTTCAAACATGCCTCCAATCCACTTATTAAGCGACCCGTCTTCTACGGGAGAGGTCTATGTCCTGCGGTAGACTTTTAAAGTTACGATGATAATGATGATAGATAGGATATTTGTGAATTATAGTCTAGTTGTAGTTACGATATCCGAGTGGTTGGGTGATCCAAATTCGACTCAAGAGATCTGGGTTCGATCCCCAAGTCTCGTAGGGTTATTTCAAAATCTTATGTACGATTTATATCGTTGGCTTGGACATAAAGACGGCGACGGACTCACTACCTGTCACGTTGTCTCAAAAATGTCTTCGGTGGAAGGTGGGTCGAAAGAACTTAATTGTCTAGAAAGAGGTCTACCTCTGTATTGGGAATGGCGTGAAGATATTATCATTAATTGTTTCGCTTCCTTTCGCAAAGAATGGAAAAATATCAATTTATCAATATTTTATCAATCTCAAGTATAATTTTTTTAACATAGTTACCCAAGAACATCACAAATTTGCAGTCCGGTACGATACTACTGCGAAACCATCTGTAACATTAATAAACTTTTTAATACGTCCAGACGGTAGTGTTCGTTCGACGGAGATTCGGGGCTAATTTCCTTCTGGTGTCTAGTTATAAATAATAAAATAAAGTAAATAAATATCTTCACGCAATTCCCAATACAGGGGCAGGCAAAGGTCTAGTCTAGACAATTAAGTCCCTATGACCCACCTTCCACCGAAGATGTTTTCGGGACAACGTGACAGGTGGTGAGCCCGTCGCCGTCTTTACGTACAGGCCAACGATATAATTCGTACATAAGTTTTCTGACAAACTCATTGGTACGAGCCTGCCAGCTGGAGATCGAACTAGGGTCTCTCTACTCGAAATTCCGACCACGCAACCACTCGGCTATCGTGACTTTGTCTAATTAAATTACTTTAACGGGCTATGTTATAAATTTTATGTTACTCTTTTAGTACTTTAAAGTTTATTTTGCCAGTTACTTCTCTGTGTTTTAAGCCGCATAACTTAACGGTCGTAGATTCAATGTTGATTACTTATATCGAAGAATAAATGAATTGATTTGATACTACTCGTAACTAACCTTTACCCGCGCTAACTTCACAAAAGTACAATAATTGACGTCAGCACGCACTCATACTTAGTTACCTCCAATAAGCTAAACATACAGTAAAATTATGAATATTTTAAGTGAGGTACAATTTGATACAGCGCTACTTTTTTGAATTCATCTCTACCCACATTGCGTAACAAATTAATATTATATATCGAGTAATATATATGGGTTTTACTTATTTTTATCTTTCATCATATGAGGTTAAGATACTAACCTGTGTGGTTTAAACAGTAAACACTTTGCAGATATGTACTCCGCGTTTCCCGTTGATGTCACAGATCTTGAGCCGTGAGATTCGGCTATGCTTTTCTCTGAGCTCTGAAATAATCCGGCAACAAATGTTTTTTTATAAAACTGCGCAGGTAGTATTAATTGATACTAATCAATAGTAGTGTAGTTGCTTACATCAAAATTTATATTAGAATCTAATACATCGTCTTCGTCTGCTCCTGATTCGTAGGTTAAGGAGAATGGTTGTTCCTGTAAAGAAATAACAATTTTATTACTTGATTATGTTTACTTTTTTATAATTTTGATAAAATCTCTGCAATTCATCATTCAACATGAATTAATATATCAGTATCGCGATTTGAATAATGAATATTAGTTTATAGAGATAGAGATATATTTGGGTATAGAGATTTGAATCGTAACTGAGACTCGAGTTCGACCTAGTTTGATGAAATATCGTACAGTGGGGTTTTATAACGCTATGTGTGGTTCGTGTCTGTTATTTTGTTTTAAATAAGCTCTAGTGGTATGTGGGTCGAATAATTAAACAATTAAGATCTCTGACCACCCCAGTATTAGGAAATACGTGACCGCGCTGTTTACTTTTAAGTCTGCTTTTGTTTTGTATATTTGCCGAGGTTGAATCATTAATGTTAAGAAATTGAATCATTAATGTCGGTGCTCTGCTTAATACTATTATTTAATATTAATCGATAAATTTATATAGACATCACTTACTTCAATACTAGATCTTTCAGGTATAACTGTTGGCAATACGTAATCCTTAGTAGTTGATTCAAAGGACTGTCGCACTTTACTCAGGACTGAAGGGTAACTCTGGAAATGTACATAAAATGCTTTAAAGTACTGTATTTTTTAATGCGTAAAGACTGGCCGATATTTACATTCGAGTGTAATCGTTAGTATAACGTTTTGTCGTTTAACGTTTTGTCTAAATGCTACTATGACATTGATGAACTTCTGACAAATGAGTAACAGTATGACATTAATACACATATTCAATGCATGGAACTTCACTTGACATACAAATTATGGACAATTTTAATTGAAGAGTAAATTGATGATTTTTTTGTTTGTGAAGTGAGATTAATTCTATCTGCGTTTACTTAAAGAAACTTAGATAATTATTGCATGCCTTATTCGGCAAACATGTGAGACAATTTAAAAAATATACCAACTCTAATACGTACCATGCTAGCAAATAAAGATTATTGTTATTATTATTATCTACAGCATAAAATAACTGAATGATTTTTTTTTAACATTATAAGCTAGCGTTTAACTACAATCCCACCTGATGGTAAGTGGCGATGTAGTTTTTGTTGGTAGGCACACTAGCTTAGAAAGAGCCTATTCACTCTTCTCTTGAAGACACCCACATTGTAATCGGACGGAAAGACTGATGCAGGCAAATTATTCCAGTCCTTTGCTGTACGCATTATGAACGACGAAGCAAAACGCTTCGTCCGAATGCAGGGTATATCGACAACAAAAGGATGGAGACCCGCCGTGCGTCTTGTTGTCCGATGATGGAAAGGGGAAGGGTGAATTAACTCATGTAATTCCTTCGCACACTCTCCAAAATGTAACCTGTAGAACACCGAGAGACTGGCCACGCTACGTCTGTGTTCGAGACTGGACAAATTGGTAGTAACCAAGTCAAGATCACCGATTAGCCGCTTGGCCCGTCCCTCCACAGAATCCAAGGCTGCCAGTTGATATTTAGAAGCTCCAGCCCATATGTGGCAGCAGTACTCTACAGCCGACCGGACCTGAGCTTAATATAGGGTCAGAAGCTGTCCTGAGTAAAGTAACGCCGCACTTTTGCAAGAACTCTCAATCTCCTTGCAGCGGCTTTAGCCTTAGACTCAATGAACCGCCCAAAGTTAAGGTTTGACGTGATTTCGACTCCTAGTAACTGGAGGCGGTCGGTGTATTCCAGAGATACATTCTGAAATTTAGGAGCCAAGGTGAACTGGCTCATTTTGGCGGAGAACAGACACGCTTGCGTTTTGGTGGCATTGAATCTCACAAGATTGGTATTGCCCCAGTTGGAAGCTGCCTGTAATGTAAGATTCATACGCTCTACCATGGCCTCCCGAGCAGACTGTACTTGATCCTGTCTGGACTGAACACGCGCCAGATATCTCTCCACAACTGTGCTGTCATCTGCATACCCAAAGAGACCGGGCTCGTGCAGGTCGTTTATGTGCAGCAGAAAGAGAGTTGCGGACAGAACAGACCCTTGAGGAACTCCGGCATTAATCGCCATAGCCTCCGATGAGCAGCCGTCAATAACGACTCGCAAAGACCGTTCCCGCAAAAGTCTTCTATCCAGGCTATCAGTCCAGGGATATACCATATGAAGGAAGCTTATTGATAAGGCTAGCATGCCAGACCCTGACAAAAGCCTTCGAGACATCGAGCGAAACCGCGAGTGCTTCACCACTGTTCTCGAGGGCCTCACCCCATAGATGTGTGACATACACTAGAAGGTCCCCAGTCGACCGATTTCGGCGAAACCCGTACTGTCGATCGCTAAGGAGATCGTTATGTTCTAGGTATGCCAAGAGGTGCGAGTTCAATATACGCTCCATAATCTTACAGAGTATGGAGGTAATTGAAATAGGTCGATAATTGACTGGGTCAACACCTTTTTTGGGCACGGGCTGCACGTTAGCAAGCTTCCAGGATTTGGGAACTATTCCAGTCTTCAAGGAGGCGATACAAGCGTGTCAGAACAGGAGACAACTCGGGTGCACAGGTCTTAAGCTCTATGGCTGGAATACCATCAGGTCCACTGGCTTTGTTCACGTCCAGATGTCGCAACGTTTTGAGGACCTCTTTGTTAGTGATGTGGACCTCTGACATTGAAGTACCACAGGGAGGTAGGGAAGTTGGAACTGCGATAAATGAATGATGATAATGTGCCAAATTTCATTCGGATTAGTTCTGGCGTTACTGAGTAATAAACATCTATTCATCCTCACAAACCTTTGCAATTAAAGCATTAGTACGATACTACTTTTCTTTAAGCTTTATCTTATACATTTACTTTACACGATCTTTAAGCTATATTGCTTATTTCTATGTACATTTGAATTTCGAAAACAATTTTAAAAATTTACACTATATTCTGTACATGCGTAGATTGATTTATACTGTAGATAGAGATATACCGTGTGGTAACGGTGTAAGAATATTTCCACTCTCTTTCTTCCTGTGGGTGTCGTAAGAGGCGACTAAAGGAAACTGCCTTGAATATCGTTATGGCAACTGATAGATGCGGAATAACCACCTCTAAATCAGACCAAAATAATCAGACCGAACGTATGTATAAATAGAGTTACACGCAGTTTATCGGGATGGTAAAATAACTAAAATTTAGTTAGTTGGTAGTGAAGCTGCCTTTAAAGCTAAGGTTCGCGAAAAAAAATGAAATAAATATCTTCACGCAATTCCCAATACAGGGGTAGACAGAGGTCTAGTCTAGACAAATTGCTCTCTTTGACCCACCTTCCACCGAAGATATTTTCGGGGCATCGTGACAGGTGGTGAGCCCATCGCCGAGAGAAACATACCATTAAATAAAACATACCTTTAAAATCGCATAAAATTGCGGTCCTTGAATGCTCAGTAAGTCAACGTTTCTTGATGCGACGACGTTGGATAGAGTCTGGTATCTATATGCACCACGAATGTTCCCAAATATACCTCCAGGTCCCATGCAAGCCTCCACCTCGTTGTTATCCGTTATAATGTCTACCTATGGAAGTAATGTGTGCCTATTTAAGTATAGTTACCTACGTAAGGTATAGAAGTATTAATATGGACATATATCGTATGGTAGTGTGGTACGATGTCCTAATTAAGTTGTATGTACTAATTTGAAGTCATTGCTACGTGAAATTATTCCTTTTTCAGTCTAGTGTTGCTGAATAGCTCCTTGCCTACTATAATCTGAATCTTTTAGCCCGGGCGTAACATAGGAAAAAGCCTTTGATTTGTGATAATGTATACTATATATTCAATAGTAAATGTCTCTGTGAGTAGAGTATTGTAACTAGTATGACCCAAAAATGATCTTGTAAAAAAAAGAAAGAGATAAGTGTAAGATATCATATTTTATATAAAAAGACTAGCTGGTACTAGTACTCCATATGAAATTAAGAAAAAGATATAATTAAAACAAATAAAAATTATTTAAATTAGATTAACCCGATTATATTTTGATTATTTATTACGGTATGCTTACTTACCATAAGAAAAATATATTACGATGTGTTATATTTACCCACGTTCATGCGGGGTACAATTTACAGAGAACAAGTTTCCATATTTGAAAGTATATAATGTCTTGAAACATATTTCTCAACAAATCTATTTAAGAGTTGAAGAAACTTAATGAATATAATATTTAATGCTTGTAGTGTGGGTCGAAAAGTATACTGATTCATGGACAATCTCAGAAATAGAATAAAATGTAATATATAATTATATTTGCAATGTTTCAGCTTAGGTATATATGTTATTAATAGTGTTGAAAACAGTTATTGATACAGGATTAAAATTGTTGATGACAATAACACTCTAAAACTTATTTTGGCTAGAATTGTAAATAACACTAACATTTGTTTAGAAGTTTAGTCACAGTCTTTTTGAAACTTAATGACAGGAAAGGAATATCAATTTACTAAAAAGCACAAAATTTACTCACTTTTCCTCGGTAAATGATGAACATACTACTTATAACCTCATTTGATCTTATAACCATGTAGCCTTTTTGATAATACCGCTCTTGCAATTGTTTTGCAAAAGCTCTGAAGAAAGAATTTTCCACATTTTCAAATAAAGGAATTTCCCGTAAAGTTTTCTCATACATATACAGTACTGCGTCTTCGTTTAAATTAGAATGAAGTTTTCCCAATATACTTTGATGCTAAAGAAAATAAAACAATGTAAATATTTTATAGTCCATATAAACGAATCGAATGTTTTAATTTTTTAGTTTCAGTTAACCTCGGGAATAGGATACAAGAAATGTTGAATATCCTCATTTTAGCCTACCGTTAGTATTTTTAAGTAACTAAATATACTTACCGACCAACCCCCAGTTCTTTTCCATTGGTACTTCCAGTAGTCGATGACTGACCTTTTAAGTACTAATGCTACTTTCTCCCTATTCAAAAACAGTTCTAAATGTTTAAGATTTTCTTGAAAATTTGTTATCATCTGATCGGCCATTGCTTTTAATGACGCCATTCGTGCATACACATATCTAAAATTACAACAATATGCAATAAATTTACCAAGTAAAAAAAATAGAGCACGTAACATTGTGTTATCTACCTTAAATATTAATTAATAATTCATTATATTATATGTAATAAATGTTAAAGATTAAAAGCATCTACCCACCCAAAAAACAAAACACCATGTAAGTTGATACAAATAGAGAGGATCATGTGGGCGGTGTCTTGTGCAATGATATCACCGAACCCGGCGCCGCTCAAACTTGTGGCAGACCAATAATAAGCCAAAAGAAACGCCTTCGTTGGCGTTAAATTTTCTACTTTAAATGTTTTCGCTTCGTCTAACCACGAGCCTGTTTATATTATAATATGTTATTTTTTAGTATTTGTATACACTTGAATTAATATACAATGTTGACAGCTGCTATGTCCATGTAGAAAATTTACGAAAAAAGTTTCACGTTTAAGATTGAAAATCATAAATTAAACTCTCTAAAACTCTCCTTTTAGTGTCATCTCAAAGAGAACTCAAAAAACGCGTCATTTAGTAAGGCTCTCATTATTTACACATAGTGCAGTGCACGTGAAAATATTTCTTGGAGATGGAGAATTTTTCATAAAATTATAAATCACTTATTTTTTTCACTAATTTTTATTTATCTGCAAACTGTGTTTGCAGATAAATTAAAAAACTCGTAATGAAACTGTAAAATGATACTAAAAAGTAATTATTCTGAAATTTATACCTAGGATGTGTCATAAAAAATATTTCGTAAAATTTTCTGCATGGCCTGCTGTAAATTTTTAGTGTTTACCCTTTCGACAAATCATATTTCCTTCGGGGTTAAAGACTGCGTTCATTAAGGGACCTTTTGTGAAAGATAATATGTGTATTCTTCTTTCAAATTCGGTTTGATTCGAAGCTGTGACATATGCGCAGGAAATTGTTATCAGAATTGATGTATACAAATTCAAGAAGAATATTGTCAGTAGAATAAACTGTAGGACACTCATAAGATATGCCTGTAAACAAAACACAATTAACTTAAAGATTTTTACTTTAAAATTAAGAGTCCACTAAGTAAACTGCATTGGCTACTGAAAGATGGCTGGATAACAATCTAAAAATTCTGGTGACGGGCCGCAGCCTGTAAAGTGCGAGACGTCAAGTACTACGATCGCCAATGCGCTTGCCAAGCGTGGCGATAATGCCAAACTATAACTTACCAGAGATGCCTATGTCCCGTACTTTTACATAATGTTATGTATATATGTGAATTTAAGGGCATTTTAAGTATGTATGTCTATTCAAAGATATTGAAAACAGGCCATATTTCATGGTCAAATTTGTTTGAATAAAGATAATCTTTGACTTACCCTTTTCAGTGCACCAATGGATTCCGTCCAAAACGCAGCATGTAATTTATATATTTGCAACACATTAATCATTCGAAGCATACAATGGTATAAATGATTGTTTATAATGTGTTCTTCTTCGCTATGATATTCGTTATGCTTGGGAACAAATAACTTCCATAAAGCGTACCAAGGAAAACATGTAACAAAATCCAATATAAACGCATGCTGTAATATAATTGAAATATGTTTAAAGTTGAAATATATTTTTAAGTTTAAGTTTAATTTTAGTTTAAGTAAAGTTATTTTTAAGTTTAAGCGACCTTCGCCGCCACGGATCGGCGAAAGTCGCGCGTTCGAATCCCGCCCGTGTCAATAAAAATTTTAACTTTATTTTTACTTTTTTTCTCTTTAATTTAACAACATAAAAGTTCAGCATAAATATGCTTTAACATCGCTAGAATTGCATAATATATTTTTAAATTTACATTATTATACATTTAAATAATTTTTATGTAAATGTAATAAGTTATGTAAAAAGTTAAGATTTGTTCGGTAAAGAGTGTGAAGAATGAAATACTACACCATAAAGATATAAAGATAGAATGAAAGAAATGTGTATTTCATTCACTTGAACTTATTACATGTTTACTGTTGAGCATAAGAAGAGTTAAACCTTGCGAAGATCGTCACGGTGCATCCCTCCAAAAGTTCGCACTCTTATTTATAACTCACAAGCCAAGCCCTACTAGAATATTTAATAGAGATATGGGGATGTAATTTTATTACTTGTTTGAAAGATCTCCAAAGAGCGCAAAATAAATTAATAAAAACTTTGTTCTAGCTTGACTACCATTTCCCTACTAAAGAACTATATAAGAAAACCGATAAATTATCTCTTAGTCAATTATACAAATACAAATTATGCATTCTAGTTAGAAAAATACTGTCAGAAACCATACACTCACAAATTACATTCAAAACTAAATCACACTCACACTACACACGAAACAAACATAAATTACAATTACCAAACGTCAGAACCAATAAGTATGGCTTAAAAACTATACAGTTTAAAGGAGCACTACTGTATAACAGCCTCCCAAATGAAATACTTCATGAAAAATCCTTTTTGATTTTTAAGGCTAAGCTTAGAAAGCACTGTCACAATTTGTAATACATATTAACATTAAGTTTTGCATTGTATAGAGTCACCACATACAATACGCATAATTACATATTATGTCAATATTTAAGTTTTCCTGTAGAAGTGAACAATGTTCTTAATAGGAAAATAAAATTCTCTCTAAACCTAAGTAGTAATGAAAATTTCCTAATAAAGGGTGTGTTTGAAAACGTTTATCACTTCGTTTTTCCATTGACAGAAAACTAGATAATGGAATCTTTACAATCTTCTTTATAACGCAGTTTGTTTTGAATACCGTGACAGTTCGTGAGCATGTCACTTCCTTAGTGTCGAACTAGTATAGTTATGACAGCCATGACAGCTGAGTTGGGTAATTAAATTTCGATTCAAGTTTTCCCGGAGGAAGATTCGTACCAACGAGTATTTTTAAAACTTATGTATAATTTGTATAGTTAGCCAAACGTAACACGAGTCATGAATTTAATGTAGCTATTGATATGCTTCCTTTGCTAATTATGTATTTAAAATCGTGGTAAATTGTGCAAAATGCTGAAAATTGCGTGTGTGTAGAAAATTATGAATTTGATGTTAGGATCGTGATACTTGGCCCTCTTTTATTGGGCTACGTAAATACGTGTATTGGAGCTAAAAAGTGCATTTCTTACCGTAATATAGTTTTTAGCAGTCAAATATGGATGATAGATTAACTGGTTCTTTGGACCATAAAATGCAACATGTAGCATCAAGTACAGGTCTATATACGCTATCGATTCAAATAACATTAATAACTTATTATAGCTTCTGCATAATGGGGCCATTGATACAATAATCTGAAAAATATGTAAATTTTTTGTTGGAAAGAGTTCATTTCTACACTTCAAGTGTAAATAAATCTAAAAATAAATAAATATCTTCACGAAATTCCCAATACAGGGGTAGACAGAGCTCTAGTCTAGACAATTAAGTCCCTTCGACCAACCTTGCACCAAAGATATTTTCGGGACAACGTGACAGGTGGTGAACCCGTCGCCGTCTTTATGTACAAGCCAACGATGTCATTCGTACATAAGTTTTTAAAAACCCATTGGTACGGGCCTGCCACCTGGGGATCGAACTCGGGTCTCTTGACTCGAAATTCCGACCACCCAACCACACGGCTATCGTGAATTAATCTAAATAAATCAATCTAATTCAATCTAAATAAGAATAATAGTAATGTAAAAGTTTCTTTTCAGTGCAATAGAATAAAACGAGCTTAAAGACCAGGCTGGTTATACTATATTAAGTGCCGCGTGTATTCACTCTTGTAAGAATAAAATACATGGTGATTGCATCAACCAAAACGTTCACGCTTACACCTTCAAACTTAACCACAAGTACGATAATACCAGTCGCACTCAGCAAACCTATATACTTCTATTTCTATTATACTAATTACCCTTTTTTCTAATGAGCGTGCTTTCGCTGAAACACTGAACCGGTTTTCTACAATCTCTGCAATTCTACATGGGTAGATAGATGACACTCTCGATTCGTCACACAAAGGCCCTTAAGATCAGAAAGGCGGTCGTTTTGTTAAATGTCTGGGGACATCGCTGTGGATAGTGTATGGTTAAATTTTAGCCGTGAGGACTGTGAGTAGTGTATCGTAACGCGATTCTCTTTTTTCTCCGCGGTTCCACCTCAGTTCTTTTCACCATCAGCGTCTTTGTCAGAAGTGGTGTACCACAAGTTATAGGACAGTTATATATTGTTTTATGAATCCTTACCGGTATTAGTAAGCATAAGATGAACGCCGATGAAATCCGAAGAATAGCCCATATCTTGAGAAAAACTCCATCTGGTTTGATCGCTATTGGCATAAGGATATATGGGACAACTTTGTTTAGTATTTTAAACTGACCGAAGGATTTATAATAACTTTCATTCCTTCTACTGTAGTCCATGTAAACGTTAATGAAAGAATCTAAAATACAAGCGCAAAATATTTCAATTAACCAAGTCATGATATAACACTTATCGATACTAGGATCGCACTGAAAGTCTTTAGAACTTTTAAATAATAAAAAATATATATATTAAATATCTTCACGAAATTCCCAATACAGGGGTAGACAGAGCTCTAGTCTAGACAATTAAGTCCCTTCGACCACCTACCACCGAATATATTTTTCGGTCAACGTGACAGGTGATGAGCCAGTCGCCGTCTTTATGTACAAGCCAACGATGTCATTCGTACATAAGTTTTTAAAACCCATTGGTACGGGCCTGCCACCTGGGGATCGAACTCGGGTCTCTTGACTCGAAATTCCGACCACCCAACCACACGGCTATCGTGAATTAATCTAAATAAATCAATCTAATTCAATCTAAATAAGAATAATAGTAATGTAAAAGTTTCTTTTCAGTGCAATAGAATAAAACGAGCTTAAAGACCAGGCTGGTTATACTATATTAAGTGCCGCGTGTATTCACTCTTGTAAGAATAAAGTACATGGCGATTGCATCAACCAAAACGTTCACGCTTACACCTTCAAACTTAACCACAAGTACGATAATACCAGTCGCACTCAGCAAACCTATGTACTTCTATTTCTATTATACTAATTACCCTTTTTTCTAATGAGCGTGCTTTCGCTGAAACACTGAACCGGTTTTCTACAATCTCTGCAATTCTACATGAGTAGATAGATGACACTCTCGATTCGTCACACAAAGGCCCTTAAGATCAGAAAGGCGGTCGTTTTGTTAAATGTCTGGGGACATCGCTGTGGATAGTGTATGGTTAAATTTTAGCCGTGAGGACTGTGAGTAGTGTATCGTAACGCGATTCTCTTTTTTCTCCGCGGTTCCACCTCAGTTCTTTGCACCATCAGCGTCTTTGTCAGAAGTGTTGTACCACAAGTTATAGGACAGTTATATATTGTTTTATGAATCCTTACCGGTATTAGTAAGCATAAGATGAACGCCGTTGAAATCCGAAGAATAGCCCATATCTTGAGAAAAACTCCATCTGGTTTGATCGCAATTGGCATAAGGATATATGGGACAACTTTGTTTAGTATTTTAAACTGACCGAAGGATTTATAATAACTTTCATTCCTTCTACTGTAGTCCATGTAAACGTTAATGAAAGAATCTAAAATACAAGCGCAAAATATTTCAATTAACCAAGTCATGATATAACACTTATCGATACTAGGATCGCACTGAAAGTCTTTGGAACTTTTTAAATAATAAAAAAATATATATATTAAATATCTTCACGCAATTTCCAATACAGGGGTAGACAAAGGTCTAGTCTAGACAATTAAGTCCCTTCGACCCACCTACCACCGAATATATTTTTCGGTCAAAGTGACAGGTGATGAGCCAGTCGCCGTCTTTATGTCCAAGCCAACGATGTAATTCGTACAGAAGTTTTTGAAAAATTCATTGGTACGAACCTGCCACCCGGGGATCGAACTCGGGTCTCTTGACTCGTAATTCCGACCACCCATCCACTCGGCTATCGTCATTCATTAATAGGTCTTTAGAAAGGGCCAGTTATAAACATTGCTAATGGAAACTTTCGATTATACCCTTTAGTAACCTAATATGATAAATTGTATTCATTTATCATTTGTTTTATATATTGGCGGCAATTTCAAAAAATTTTGTTACATCTCAAAATTAATATATTGCGAGAAAATTTTTGATTCCTATATAAATGTTTAAGATTACTCTGGACAAAGTAAATTTATGTTAGTACAATTAATTAGATGTTAGCATCATTTGGTGAAAATTTTCCACAAAGATCGCACGACAATGAAACAGAATGTAAGTTTCTTGTCAAGAAAAACGTAAAGATCACCGTTAAGTGCACTTGTAGCATGTTTGAGCAATCGCAAATCGATTATAATCGATATTGAAAAATAAGGTAATGATAATGGTTAACTTGCACTCTTATAACCCATCATTATTCATTATTCATCCATCATTATTACAGGCTATTGACGTAAAAGAAAATAAAATATATTTAAAATAATATGTACTATCCAAAAAGTCTTGCAAGAGATTGGTTATCTTTCTTTTAGGGCATTTAAAAAAGTTGCAGTTTTCCAAATAAGAATCGGTATTATGTTCCTTTGCTTGATCTTTGATAGTTTTCAGTTCATCCGGAGTTAGAAGATCATCGTGTTCTCTCATGTCAGGGAACAGATTTAGTGCTGATGTGTAGGCAAAATGACTTATGCTTATAAGCTGAAATAGAAATTAATTTACCTATGAATTTCTTGAAATCTTGTTGGTATAATTATATTTTATAAGGGTATACTAGTTAAGAAGAAAAAAACATTAATTAACAATTATGCAATTTTATTGATTTTTGAAGCATATTTATGCTGAACTTTTATGTTATGTTTTTTTCTCTTTTATTTATTAATTAACAAGCTATTTCGACGGTATATGATGTCGATGTACCTACGTTCGCAAAGACTTAGGTACCGCAGTGATGAATGTTATAGATAAATGTAAATGAATATATAATAATAGATATTTGAAAGCAAAAACAATGCGATACCAATTCGCCTGTCATCCCTATATACTAATTAGCCTTGTGGTTTATCTATGGGGAAGCCTTAACTCCAAAACTTGCGTATAGTGTCAAAAACCGATGCGGTTGGGTACTAAGTTCAGCGTTTATCAAAGAATAACGTTGCTTAAATACTTTTAATGTTACTATATATGATGATGAAATTGGTACTAAAGGACTACGTCAGTAAATATTCTTGATAACCAATAGTGTAGTTGAAAGAACCTATTTGGCGATACTACTGTCTACCCTGTATAGGGAATGACGCGAAGATATTTTTTTATATTAAAACCAATTAAACCACTTACTTTATTTTTGAGGTCATTATTCTGCAGTGGACCAGTGGTTTAAAAAAAGTATGTAACATTGTGAGTACAGTTCTGAACTTTTTACGAACATGTGCAGTACTTACTTTACAGTGAGTTAATGTGACTACAGTGTTTACCGCAGGTACACCGTACAGCATCACTAATAAACCCAGGTGGTTTCCGGGGCCAATTACTCGTTCCTTTTTTGTCTCTCTCATAATTTTAGAGGTCACTAAGCAGTAACCTCTTTCAATTATATATAATTCCCTTGAAATCGTTCCACCATAGTAAACTATTTCACCGGGTGGAAGAATTATGTCTCTCGCCACTGAATGAATAAAGCAAGATGTCAACTAAATTGAAAAAAAAAAATCAAAAGAAGGTTACTATGTGTACCAGATGTGTTGTAGAATACGAACGTTGATTGTTTAATTTTACTTATCTTATAAAGAAGTACGAGTCTATTTTGGTACAAAAAATAATGACTATGGGCTCAATGTAATTTTACTTACTTCCAGTAAGAGTCTGAATGTAGGCTTTATTTTTCACTTGAAAGAACTTAATCGACGTAAGAGCCTTGAATCTTGCTTGGTGCAGTACTTTTTTCCTCAATTCTGAGGGAACGACTGTTGTGTCTAACCAGCTTTCATCAGTTAGTTCAACACCCTGTGATAAAAGGTTTCTGTTGCAACCATTTGAATATATACCCTACATACTTCATTGCTTTAAATAAAAAAAACATCTTAATACATGGATTGCAAATGAAACGAATTAATTTAAGATATTGCGAATGACATGCATTTTTTTTCAATTTCAAAAACTAATTTTCCAGATAGGCGATCAATACTTTCTACGATATATGTGTATGTTGTCAATAACATCTGTTTATATTAGAATCCTTCCCTGCCCTGTTTGTTACATTCTTACCCATTTTTGCCGCCAAATAGAGCAATATAACAATTGTTTTGTACCGGTATAAAATGTTTATAATTGAGCCAGTACATGGAGATATGAGGCATTCTATCTTAGCCCACGTGGTTACTTGTATTGTTACTTGTGATCTTTTTTCTGATTGAATTTGGATCAGGTCCACGTACACTATCCAATAATAAATAGTGTTACGGAATAAATTACAACTAAAACAACAGGTTTTCAATATTTGGTTATTTAAATTCATGTTGCGTATCAGTATCTCTGTAGCTTCTATTGTAAAACCAGATCAATGAGCTTTCGTTTCGTAAAATTTATTATTTTTTTCAATTACTTTCACAGGGAAAGTTCTCACTTAATACGTATTAGTTACTTGTAAGAAGTGTATTTTTAAAGAATTATAGTTTAAGGGATAGATTATACAAATATTTCAGTTATTGATATTTAGAGGTGCTAAAATAGTTACCGAATTGTACTGCCATTGCAATTCATAGAAAGCCATTATTCGTGATTTTATAGCTTGGTTCATGTTGTTTTCCTTCATAAATTTGTCAATCGTAATGATTACTTCCAAAAAGGCAGTTTTAGTTCTAAAATTTATACTTTTAGTTTAAAAAAATATTTACTACAAGCCGGTGAAGTCACGATAGCCGAGTGGTTGGGTGGTCGGAATTTCGAGTCAAGAGACCCTATTTCGATCTTCAAGTGGCCGTACCAATGGATTTTTCTAAAACTTATGTACGAATTATATTGTTGGCGTGGACATAAAGACGGCGACGGGCTCACCACCTGTCACGTTGTCCCGAAAATATCTTCGGTGAAAGGTGGGTCGAAGGGATTTAAATGTCTAAACTAGACCTCTGTCTTCCCCCTTTATTGGGAATTGCGTGAAGATATTAATTTATTTATTATTATTATTTTATTTACTACAATAAAATTTATATCATAGAATAATTTTTTGCATTGGCAATAATTATTATAAATTATTGAATAAAATACCAAAACATTTTATTATATTTATTTGTGTGTAGTATGTATTTATATTTGTTTCTTTATTTTTCATAGTTGATTCTATTACGCAAAAAAACGCAGCATTCTATTCCAAGCTGAGTCACTTTGCGTTTTCTCAAATGGTTTGCAATGAAACACCATGTCTTGGGTCCATATGTATTTAAGAGAATATGTGGCGTAGTTTGCCAAACGCTACCATTCGGGTTTGTGCTTGACCTTAGATAATCTGACAATTTTTCAGGTATATTTATTCTATAAATAAATATCTTCACGCAATTCCCAATACAGGGGTAGACAGAGGTCTAGTCTAGATTTCGTAGAATTTAGTCCCTTTGGCCCACCTTCCAAGGAAGATATTTTCGGGAAAACGTGACTGGTGATGAGCCCATCGCCATCTTTATGTCCAAGCCAACGATATGAATCGTACATAGGTGAAAAAACCCATTGTTACGAGCCTGGCATCGGGGATCCAACTCGGATCTCTCGACTCGGATTCCGATCACCCAACAACTCGGCTATCGTGATTTCAAATATGTATCTATGTAATTATATTATACCATTCACTTGGTCACTATGAGGACGATGTTTTCACCACCTTTCACATTGTCCAAAATAAGCATTGATGGAAGGTGGGTTGAAAGGACTTAATTGATAAAATCTGGCGAAGAGTATGTTTCGGATCTATGATACTATAAGCTTTTTTGGATATTGACTTGTTCGGTAGGCTGCAAGGTCAAATTTCGCTTTCTGGGGCGATTCATGATGAATCTCGCAAAAAGTTATGTACTAAAAGTTAGAACTACGTACATATTTACTCGTAGTTCATCATAACTATATTTATAAAGAAATTGTCTTAAATGCAAAGAAAATTTTATACAACGGTAATTACCTTGACCAATGTGTTACCACAGAGGAAAACTCTGATATACAATAGCCCGTAAGTAACACACCGTAAAGACTGAGAAAAGCCACCAATCCCATGTCGAATTTGTCTCCAGGTATAAAGTCGCCATAGCCAACAGACAGAAGAAGGGTGGTGGCGAAATATATTGATGTGATTAATGGAAACTTAGTTTTATTAGCGCTAAAAGAAATAAATAAACTGTTATTAACTTTTATTACATAACACTAGGGCCAGTCCCTTATTTCACGTTAAATGATTTTCGGTTTCGGTATTTAAAGAATTGCTAATTGCAATTTTAGGTGTGAATATGTAATTTTTTTGAACGATTACTTTCTAGCAATAAGGTCGCCTTTTGTTATGAAATTTTTGTTAATTATATTTTGTATGTTTCCTTATTGGGATAATGATGAAGTATATTAATATTGTTAATTGATCAAAAACTTAACATGATACCTTCTATACGTAGTATGTATATTTGTGAAATTATTAAAATGTAAACATTAGTGTTTACATGTTTATGCTTTCAGGCTTTTCATTTTCCCGAATTTTCCCAGATTATAAACAAACTCGTTAGTTACATTTATAATGATGTACACCTGGCCGACTCCGGCCACGGTAATACAACAACGAAATAATACTGGCATTTGTCAATTGCGTAGTACGTCCGCCGTACGTCCTTAAAAGGATCCGATGAAATGTGCGTCGAAAAGCTTAAATGTTGAATGCATGCAGCTATTAATACATACATTTATATAACTATAGTAAAATAGAGTTATGTTGTGCTTCTGCACGTCGACTGGTGAATGAAGCCCTCTTCCGTCCCTTTTTCCCAAATGTATACCTTAAAGCTTAACGCAACTGTAGCTCTTATGTTATTGCGCGTGTACATAGATACTAGTTTTCTCTTTAATAAGGTTACCTAGTTGTTGTGAAAAAAGTCACGATAGCCGATTGGTTGGGTGATCGGAATTCAAGTCACAAGACCAGAGTGGTTCATTTTCAAGGCTCGTACGGAAAAGTTTTTTTTTTAATTTGGACGATTTACATTGTAGCCATAGACATAAACACTGTGCCGAAATCATCAGCTGTTACGTTATCTAAAAAATTTCACCTGTGGAAGGTGAGTCGAAAGGACTTAATTGTATATACCTCTGTATACCCCTGTAATGGGAATGGCGTGAAGATATTATTATTATTATTACCTAGTTGTAGGTAGCTGTACCTTATCGTATAAAAATCTACTAACAACCTCGCATACTACTGAATATATGTAGAACTGGGCATATCTCCACTTCCGTTGATTAATCCTATACCAACCATTGAATAAGACATTGAAGGGTTAATGGTTGTGTTTAAATCATAACACTAACTGTGGTAAGTATTGACGACCGTGTAGTTAATTCAGCTGACTGCGGAGCTATAGGCATGGGTCTATAGCTCCGCAGTCAGCTGAATTAACTCAATCGTTTTAATGGAAGACATTACCTGTAAAATAAACAGACTTCTCTACTTGTTTTACTTTATACTAAATTTATGAAATTGTTGCATACCTCTTTTGAGTGACAACATTTCTATAGCTATTTTCTGTTAGAGCTCTCGTGAACCATGAATTTTGTGAGCAACGTGCAACAAAACATGCCTCCATGAATAGTACCACACCGCTCCAGTAGCATAAAAGACCGACGTAAGTACAATACTTCGAAATCTATGGAAATCATAGGAAAAAAGTTAAATCATAGGAAAAAGTTTGTATAAAACTAACCTAATCTGCTATTTACGAATTTACTCATACCTTAATAAATATTGAGTTAGATAGTAATTTTCTTTCCCACTGTTCAAAAAAACTCGTTAAACGCCAAACAAGACATAGTTTCGTTCCTTTGCATACATAGAACAGATGTTCTCTGTAGTCGTCGTAGTAAATTGTGTTTGTATGTATTGTAACAATGTATTCAAATGGTATTAGAGCAAATATATCTAAATAAAAAGAAGCCGAGTTTAATCTGTATTTTAAAATTTCTGAAAAGATTTTTATTTGTTTCTTCTTCGTTTTAACAGCTGTCACCACGGATATAAATATGTTAATTATCAAAGAAATTGAAGTTACTATTTCAGCATAGAAAAAGAAACCGTCGGGAAATTCTCTTTTAATCCCTATAAAATATGGATACATGATACAAATGTATAGGACAATGAAAAGCATATACAATTCCCAATATTTCACTAGATAACAATCAGACTCTAAAATCCATGGAAACGAAGAATTAAGACATGTAAAGGCAATAGTTCTCTTTTTAATGTGCTCGGACAGTATGTAGAGGTCTAGGCAATTTTCATCCAGTTTATCATCTTTCGTTAAATCAACTTCACTTTTACCTAAAAAAAAATGTGGGGCTTATAAAAAAAAGCATTATAATAAAAAACGTGCAAATTAACTCTTCTCATGTT
The DNA here is from genome assembly GCA_029286605.1 of Sericinus montela. Taxonomy (NCBI): domain Eukaryota; kingdom Metazoa; phylum Arthropoda; class Insecta; order Lepidoptera; family Papilionidae; genus Sericinus; species Sericinus montela. The sequence goes on from JAGSMR010000015.1 coordinate 11,186,881, forward strand.
AGGTACTCTTACAATGCATAAAATGTATAATTTTACAACCTGTACTTTGAAATCCATCAAGCTGTTAAAGACTGTAGAACGTGCCAATGAAAAGCATTAAGGAGCTTTTCATTGCGCAGTCAATTAATAAATAAAATAATGTATTTACTACAGTATTTAATTTATACTCACCTTGCCGATATCTCAGTTTGTCTTTCAAAAGTTTAATACTGCTTTTTTTGCGGTCTTTGGAAACGTAAATATTTAATAAAAATTGGTCATTTATATTTTCTATTATTTTTCCGTTCCGGCTTCTTCTGATTCGTTCTTGAATTTCTGCTCGAATTTTATTAACAATATCTGGGTATGTGATCATTAATTTAGTAAAATCAGTCTTTTTTAATATTTGGCATTCCACGTATGTCGCTGCTTTAACAGTACATCTTGCTAAAAATAACAAATATGTATAATTAAGTTATTAATGAGAGATTGTTGTTATTTCGAAAATGAAGTTATAAAAAGTTACGATATTAGATAAAAAGGAAAATAAATTAGCTTTTTATATTTTCACGCATTTTCCCATACTAGGGTAGGTATAGACAATGAAGTATTTTTGACTTTTCACCGAATCTTATTTTTGGACAACTCGTCAGGCTGTCGTAAATTGGTTGATTAGTCGTCTTCATGTGCGAGCTTACGGTACAATATACGAATATATTTTGATATAAAATATATATACAAATTATTATATACAATTATATTTTGCATAGGTAAATATTCATATATACGTATAAATGTCCATGACTCGAATACAAACATTTATATTAAGGGACATATGAATAGAATCAAATCATAAATTGATATACAATTATATTATCCGATTGTAGTTCTGGAGAAGAAACAGGTGAAAGAAACTCGGCTGATTTTCTCTTTAAAAAAATAGGGATTACATTACTAAACATAGAAAAATAAGGAACATTAGAGTGATGCACTCATTCATGTCATAAGTGTTTAAGTATTTATAATAACTCACTGCATGGAGTTTAGTACCTGGCGTTACAAGCTTGTGTAATTATATACTGAGGTTTATATCTATAGTATTATCTCCCAATATATATTCCTCAATATATATATATATATATATATATATATATATATATATATATATATATATATATATATATATATATATATATATATATATATATATATATATATATATATATATATATATATATATATATATATATATATATATATATATATATATATATATATATATATATATATATATATATATATATATATATATATATATGTATATATATATCACAATTTTTCAAAAAGCATTTGGTACATTAATACGAAATTCTTACCACATCATCGTGTCTATCACAGTAATACTAATACAAATTATTACTCTACGAATTTCGACTCAAAAACTGTACTAAATCCACTTTATCTATAATCTATTCTTATGAATTTCGAAATAATTCTAAATTTCCAATAATAAAACTGTTATACAATATAACTACTTGTACTAGCTTTAGTTTTTTTTGGAAAAATTCTTAACTTGATGTTTACTTCTTTATTTCAAACCAACGCCAAAGTGGAAGAATTTGTGCTGTCATTACTTTATTTCCTTATTTTTAGTACTTTATTTATTCTAATTCAATAACTAACGAAAAAAATACCTGCCATCACAATATCCAGAAATGGTGACTAGCAATGTTTAAAGAAACACGGCCGGTACGGTATTTCTGATATATCGTCCCTCTATCTTTGCAGTAAGTCTGCAGTACCACGATAATCTTTACAAACGAATTCGCGACAGCGACGTCATTTTCGTTTTTATTTTTTAAATATAATTACCTGGTATGTTATAAATCAATGATATTTCACCAAAGCAGGTTCCTTTTGAAAATGAAATCATTGGGCTTTCATCGTCTTCGTCTGATAGTAACTCTAATACACCATTTGTAATGCAAACCTAGGTACATTATAACTTATATTCATAAAAATAAACGTATATTAATAAATAAATATATAGAAAAACATCACAAAGATTGTTCTGACTAAGTTATGGAATCAGAAACAACAAAGTTATAATAACCCAGATCCCAGACAATGTAGAAAAAGTACTATAAACAACGTGACAGGTGGTAAACCTGTTAACGTGTTTATGTCCAAGCCAACATAAAATCGAACGTTTTGAAAATGAATCAAACTCGTGTCAAACCTGGGGATCAAACTCGTATCTTTGGACTGAATCCCGATCACCAATCATTCTGCTCTCGTGACAGTACATTCACGCATTTTCCCAATACAGAGGTAGACTGAGGTCTAAACAATTAAGTCCTTTCGATACCTTCCACCGAAAGCATACTTGGGACAACGTGAAGCCCAAGCCTACTAAATAAAACTACTGCTACTACTTATATTCACGCACAATCCCTGACAGGGTAGCCAGAGAACAGACATTCCATACTATATAAATCATTACAGAAGTTTTGGAAAAACCCATTGGTACGAGCCTTAGGGTTGTCTTGACTCCACCCTGATCATGCAACCACTCTGCTATCGTAACAGTAATTTATTTAATAGGCATAAGAATATCACCACTCCCCTGTTTTGGTAGCAGCGTCTAAGATGCGAGGTGTTGAAATGCAATCGCAAATTCGTTAGCTAAGCGAGACGACTATATGGTTTTCCTTATAGCCTATGTCCTACAGTAAACTTTGAAAGGTCATTAAGTACCGAAATGCACTTGAATAATCAGCTTACCATAACAGTTTTATTTTGATTGTGATCGTAAATGGTATCTCCTGGCAAATAAAATCGATGAGTCATTGTTACCGATAGACGTCTCAAGAAAGCTTCAGGTAGCTTCCTGAATAACAAAGAACTGAAAAGTGGTACAGCGTTTAAGTCGTAACAAATTTCCATTTGCAATGGAAACGGAAGTAGTTTCAATAGCTTTGGCTTGAATACTCCAGACTTCTGATACCAAAGATCTTCGTAATATCTGGAAACAAAGTTATTTTTAGGAGAATTGGCTTGTCCATTGCTTTATTCAATTCAAACTAACGGTACCTGATTATACGTCTTGAAGTAATGTCATCCATTTTGATTAATTGAAGGTGATTTTGTATTTTTTTCAACTGTCTTACATACTTGGCACGTCTTGTAGTTATTGTTATAAATTGTGAAGTCAGTGATCCCACAAATACAATAGTTGTTAGTAAAAAGCCTAATAAAATGGCGATTATTGCTGAGATTCTTTCGGGCGTTGTTACTGGGTAGAGATCGCCGAGCGCATTAGTGGTGAGAAACATAACTGACCAATATGCGCAGACAAAGTACCAGTCAAATGATGTTTCAGTAGGTAAATATGTCGCTGCCACTGACCAAGAGGAACGATGTTTATGTAAATCAAAATCTTTGTATGCATATAAATACCATATACAGGTCCATGTATGTACAGATAGTATGAAAAGAATTAGATATTGTACCAAAAAGTGGTCCACTGGTTGCTACCGGCTTGAGAAGATCTATTGTAAAGTATTCAACAATTCTGTAAACACGTATTGTCGCTACTATGGGCGATATTGTATAAAAATCAAAAAAAAGCATTGTGGTACATCAATACGAAATTTCGAAATAATTCTAAATTTCCAATAACAGTTATACTACTTGTACTAGCTTTAGTTTTTTTTTGGAAAAATTCTTAACTTCATGTTTACTTCTTTATTTCAAACCAACGCCAAAGTGGAAGAATTTGTGCTGTCATTACTTTATTTCCTTATTTTTAGTACCTTATTTATTCTAATTCAATAACTAACGAAAAAAATACCTGCCATCACAATATCCAGGAATGGTGACTAGCAATGTTTAAAGAAACACGGCCGGTACGGTATTTCTGATATATCGTCCCTCTATCTTTGCAGTAAGTCTGCAGTACCACGATAATCTTTACAAACGAATTCGCGACAGCGACGTCATTTTCGTTTTTATTTTTTAAATATAATTACCTGGTATGTTATAAATCAATGATATTTCACCAAAGCAGGTTCCTTTTGAAAATGAAATCATTGGGCTTTCATCGTCTTCGTCTGATAGTAACTCTAATACACCATTTGTTATGCAAACCTAGGTACATTATAACTTATATTCATAAAAATAAACGTATATTAATAAATAAATATATAGAAAAACATCACAAAGATTGTTCTGACTAAGTTATGGAATCAGAAACAACAAAGTTATAATAACCCAGATCCCAGACAATGTAGAAAAAGTACTATAAACAACGTGACAGGTGGTAAACCTGTTAACGTGTTTATGTCCAAGCCATCATAAAATCGAACGTTTTGAAAATGAATCAAACTCGTGTCAAACCTGGGGATCAAACTCGTATCTTTGGACTGAATCCCGATCACCAATCATTCTGCTCTCGTGACATTCACGCATTTTCCCAATACAGAGGTAGACTGAGGTCTAAACAATTAAGTCCTTTCGATACCTTCCACCGAAAGCATACTTGGGACAACGTGAAGCCCAAGCCTACTAAATAAAACTACTGCTACTACTTATATTCACGCACAATCCCTGACGGGGTAGCCAGAGAGAACAGACATTCCATACTATATAAATCGTACAGAAGTTTTGGAAAAACCCATTGGTACGAGCCTTAGGGTTGTCTTGACTCCAATTCCGATCATGCAACCACTCTGCTATCGTAACAGTAATTTATTTAATAGGCATAAGAATATCACCACTCCCCTGTTTTAGTAGCAGCGTCTAAGATGCGAGGTGTTGAGAAATGCAATCGCAAATTCGTTAGCTAAGCGAGACGACTATATGGTTTTTTTCCTTATAGCCTATGTCCTACAGTAAACTTTGAAAGGTCATTAAGTACCGAAATGCACTTGAATAATCAGCTTACCATAACAGTTTTATTTTGATTGTGATCGTAAATGGTATCTCCTGGCAAATAAAATCGATGAGTCATTGTTACCGATAGACGTCTCAAGAAAGCTTCAGGTAGCTTCCTGAATAACAAGGAACTGAAAAGTGGTACAGCGTTTAAGTCGTAACAAATTTCCATTTGCAATGGAAACGGAAGTAGTTTCAATAGCTTTGGCTTGAATACTCCAGACTTCTGATACCAAAGATCTTCGTAATATCTGGAAACAAAGTTATTTTAGGAGAATTGGCTTGTCCATTGCTTTATTCAATTCAAACTAACGGTACCTGATTATACGTCTTGAAGTAATGTCATCCATTTTGATTAATTGAAGGTGATTTTGTATTTTTTTCAACTGTCTTACATACTTGGCACGTCTTGTAGTTATTGTTATAAATTGTGAAGTCAGTGATCCCACAAATACAATAGTTGTTAGTAAAAAGCCTAATAAAATGGCGATTATTGCTGAGATTCTTTCGGGCGTTGTTACTGGGTAGAGATCGCCGAGCGCATTAGTGGTGAGAAACATAACTGACCAATATGCGCAGACAAAGTACCAGTCAAATGATGTTTCAGTAGGTAAATATGTCGCTGCCACTGACCAAGAGGAACGATGTTTATGTAAATCAAAATCTTTGTATGCATATAAATACCATATACAGGTCCATGTATGTACAGATAGTATGAAAAGAATTAGATATTGTACCAAAAAAGTGGTCCACTGGTTGCTACCGGCTTGAGAAGATCTATTGTAAAAGTATTCAACAATTCTGTAAACACGTATTGTCGCTACTATGGGCGATATTGTATAAAAATCAAAAAAAGAACTGTCAGGGTCCATAAAGTAGAGGAGAGAATAAGGCATAGCTAATATTGTATCTAGAATTACACGATTCATATCGGGTTCCATTAAATTAAGAGTCTTTCGCCATTTTTTAAAGAATTTCAAACCAATAATGATGATTACATCTATGGTAAACATGGTATTTAAACTAATTAGCAAAATGTTAACCCCGATGGATTTGTTAAGGTGTCTGCAAAATGTGTAAAGGCACGTCTCAAGAATGTAGCTACCAAATAGAATAGAAAGTATGAAAATTTTCCATGCTGGGTTAGAGTATATCAACAAAGCATATCGAAGTTTTTTATTTCTGAGGTCTGATCGTTGTTCTTGTAAAATAGCATACGTCTTAGGTCGTTTTTCTTCATTCTCCTTTACTGAAACAATAGAGGACTGCGAAAAACGACCAACAGCTGCAGGTCGAACAAATTTATTGTGTCTATCCACTTCATTTCTGTATTGATATATATCTAGGCTAGATTCTTCTTCACTATCCTGCATGCCTAATAACAAAAAAGTTTATAATTTAACAATATAAGCTTGATATACTTGAAAATATTTATGTTATTAATATTTACTTACTCATTTTAAGATTCTTAATTTCACATATTCCATTTATAAGTAGATATAGGTAACGAAATGTTGAAAGTAAATCTAGTAGGTTGTGATTAGAATTTACTTTTAAAAAAACGTGTCATCCCCTAAAGACATGCAGTCTTAGTTTTTTGTCGTCTAGTTATAGCCGACTCTTAATACTTCGTTTATTACTGGTTTACTTAAAATCATCGAATTACGTCATGTTTTCCACAACGCACAATCTGTAGGCGATAGCCGGACATGTAGATCCACAAGATGTGCACACGGCACATCAACCTACATACATGAACATAAAAAATATAACGGATTTGACTTTGACGTTGTATTAAATTAATATTATTTAATCATACCTATGAAGCTACTTTGTTGTACGTCAAATAAACAAAGCCGACTGCACTCTTATTGATTACTTACAATTTAGCATCTTTAATTTATAAAACACAATTAGAATTTAAATATATACGAAAACCGCGTGGTTGGGTGATCGGATTTCGAGGTGTGAGACCCGAGTTCGATTGGTACCAATGGGTTTTTTCAAAAACTTATGTACGATTATATCGTTGGCTTGGACATAAAGACGGAGACAGGCTCACCACCTGCCACGTTGCCCCAAAAAATCTCTTCGGTTGAAGGTGGGTCAAAGGGATCTCATTGTCTAGAATAGACCTTTATCTAACCCTGTATTGGGAATGGAGTGAAGATGTTTTTTTTTTAGAATTAAAATTTTTTATGACACATTTTAGATAGTCTTGTAATAAATGTATTATGGCACAATGTACGTTCATGCAAACCTCGAAAATATTGTACATCTATGGATAATTTCATTAAAATCTGTTTTACGAATGATGGCCCTAATTATGATATAATTATATCCTGATTAAATAAATATATAATAAATATCTTCACGCAATTCCCAATACTGGGGTAGACAGAGGTCAAGTCTAGACAATTAAGTCCCTTTGACCCACCTTCCACCGAAGATATTTTCGGGACAACGTGACAGGTGGTGAGCCCGTCGCCGCCTTTATGTCCAAGCCAACGATGAATTTCGTACATAAGTTTTTGAAAAACTCATTGGTACTGCCACCTGGGGATCGAGCTCGGGTTTCTTGACTCGATTTCGATTACCCAACTACCCGGCTATTCGACTTATGATGAATGGGTCGTCGAATGTCTTTTTACGGCGATGACGACATGATACTACTGACGTCATCTATAAATCAGTTACTGGAAATAGTAAAGATTACAATTACAGATTTTAATAGAAAATAATGAAAGTAAATGTAAAACGAAAGTAATAATTTTTGAACGGGAACAAATGATGGCAGAATGTGAGTGTGAAAAAATAAATAAGATGTGTATCTGGGAAGTTGATATCCATTGCCTTTATACATTATTTAAGTTGCTGTTGTATGGTTGCTACACGGATTTTGTATATCATATATTAATCAGATTGAGCTATCATATTTGACTATGTAAGCAGTCTATGACTATGTATCAGCCTATGAGTTTTTTCAAAAACCTAAGTACGATTTATATTTATAAAGTAAGAGGGCGACTGGCTCATCATCTGTCATTTTGTCTCAAAATAAGCTCCGGTGTAATGGATTCGAAATGGCTAAATTGTACAGGCTTCCCCCGTATTCATTCTCCGACTAAACACTATATTTAAGATCTGTTACGCAATTATGTATTGGATTGACATAGAACCGCTGCAAATCCTTGTCGAATACATTTTCGATGGGAAGTCATTCATTATATGCTCCATTTATTCTATCGCACGCACTAGAAACCGCATACCCAGTATAATTAATTCATAAATAATTAACTGAAATTTATTAAAAATCCTGCAGTAACGCCGTGAATAAGAATATGCCACCTCATGTCTTCATGTGGGTGTCGTAAGAAGCGACTTAGGGTAACTGCCTTGAGTACCGTAGTGGCAACCGGCAGATGCCGGTTAACCGGAAAATAAAATACCAAGATCGATATAAATATGATTATTTATTTATTTCTTTGACACAATGTTTAAAACATGCAAATGAGCCCTAGCTCCTGAACTAGGAAAAACCTGTATATCGGGACCTGGTCCCTTCCAAAGCAATGACACAATATACATCAACTTTACAAAGTAACTATAAAATAAACAATTAGATATTGTTTGAGTAGCTCAGAATATTTAAATCTACTTGCAATAGTTAATGTAACATCTGAGCTATATATTTGACTATGTAAGTGTGCGAGTAAGCGCGCGCATGCTTATGTGTTGAAATAAAGGTAAAATGGAAAGGTAAAAAGGTAAAATGGAATTTGGAAGCGAAGCCTTTAAATAATAAACGAGCTACATTGAAATATTTAGTTTCGATTTAAATAAATAGACGTCACTTTGATACATATATTATTTCTTTTAGATGGTTTTTAAGCTTTTAGCTTCCAGAAAAGTCTAAAATTTTGTGTTTATTTTAAATGTAATTTAAATTTAACGTAGTAACTTAGTATTATGAGTACCAAGTGACTTATTAAGCTGTGTAAGACAAGTAGAATCTTACTTTAAGATTGGATAATTATGTATGATCGTTTGTAACAATTTCTAGATTTTTTTTGCACGATAATGTCAGAATCTGCCAAACTAGTGGTGCATTAGTTTATTATTAGTTCGTAAACATTAAAGTTAATATTATGTAACTTTCAAATCAAAACATTTTTTAAAACCCTTTTCGCTTCACCAAGACACGATTGATAGTTTCACGTATCATTGTGTATTAACCCAACTGATCTCAATTCCATTTTTGTAAATTTAAGTTCCATAAGATGTAGATAATAAGACCAAGTGCTAGATGCCATTGGTGAAACGGGGCCGCATAATTATATTTCTTTAATGGAAGCTTAGTACCTGTATCGTTAAAAAATGTTGACATAAAAGCGATTTCAAATGTTTTAGCGTTCTGCGGTACATGCGATTCGTTTGAACTGATGTCCAAAGTAGGTCAATTCAAGTTAAAGCGGATAAAAAGATCTTTAACCTAAAGAATAAATGTATAAGTTACGACGTTTTCCTTGTATACTTTGCGTCTATCCCAAGCAGGAATTAATGAGAAATCGTTGCTTAAATAATTAAAAAGTCGTTATAATGTTAATTGATCAGAAAACGTCATAACACTATATAATGCCGAAGTCAGCTTTGTGAACGTTAAAATTTATGTATTTATGTATTTATCTAATCAAATAAATAATGGAATAAAAAATTGTTTTAGAACTGTTTCAGACAAAATTAACAACATTCATATAAGAAACAAACTCTTGAACAATTAACTAGTATTAAGGTATCTGTTAATTGTTCAGGCTGCCTATTGTGTTATCTTACAATGGAATTTGTATTTGTTTATACTGTTTGATATGTTTTGGTGTGCAATAAAGTGTATTCTTTTTCTTTCTCATGGCTCAGATCTCCTAATTTTCATGGCGTATATCCTCTTTATTCCAAATGTTTTGGTCTAATTCCTCTATATACGCTTTTCCAATTCAATTCTTGTTGTGTGAAATAATATGTAACATTTTATTTTTTATTTATTTACACACACACACATGTATATATATATATATATATATATATATATATATATATATATATATATATATATATATATATATATATATATATATATATATATATATATATATATATATATATATATATATATATATATATATATATATATATATATATATATATATATATATATATATGTGTGTGTGTGTGTGTGTATATAATTTATATATAGAAAATTTTCCACACTATTTTTTTGTTCAGTATTGTAAATTTTATACATGTTACTTTCTTTTTAAAGCAATGGACTTATTAAAATCCTTTTTTTATTCTTTGATGGGTAAAATTTTTTAAAACTCCAACCTATGTCTATATTTATTTTTAAACGGAATTATGTGTTTCCACTCAATCTTATTGCAATTTCGTGCGTCGAATTTTTCACAAATGTTTATTTCTTTTTTAAACGTGTTTTCAAAACTTATGTATAATTTATATCGTTGGCTTGGACATAAAGACTGGGAAGCGTCTCACCACCAACGATGTCCCAATAAATGTGCTTAATGTAAGGAGGGTCAGAAAGAGTTAATTGTCTGTACCTCTGGACCCTAGTATTGTAAATGGCGTGAAGATATTTTTGAACCCGGTGATTGTCAGCAGCGTCTAAGATGCAAGGCTTCTGATACTGCAGTTGCTAATTTGCTTGCCATTTAGCTAAGTTGCGCTTACAACAAACCCTTGGATTACCCATTATGGGAAAAACCTGTACCTTGCTGTTTGCTTTAAAATTATATGAAGTCAAAGTAAGTTTGTATTTTTATATATTTTATTACGCATATATATTTTAGTATGCATATTCATTGCACCAGAGGGCTTGTTTGGGATTTCTTTTAAATTGGCAATCGGAAAATTTTACTATGAAATATTCCGATTGCTCATTTGCCTGCATCCCTTTTATAGTAAGTAATTAGTTACTACTAAGATACGCTGTTCTCGTGAATTACTTCAATAATCAATGAGCGGTGCTCAGCCTTCCCTTATATTGCACGTTATATTAAGCACCCAGTGCCCAGAAGTGTTGTAGCAATTCTTTAATACGTATCCTATCATGAAATTAAGATGTCTGTTCTTTATATACCTTATCTTATACTAAACGAGGGTGAGAACGATAGACCATATTAGTTTCCGAAATAGAGCGTGGAACTCTGTTTAATCCGTTTAATTTGATAGATCTAAGAGCTTTGGATAGGGGTCAATTATCCATTTATCCTTTTAACGAAATTGATAAAACGAAACTAACTCGGACGATTTTAATTGATCGAATGTGCTGGCAAGTTAAAAACGAATTTGTGAAATCTTCGAAGATTATTTCTGTTACCCGTCTTATCTGCCTTTTCCTCATTTGTTTGAAATACAACGAAAAGCTTAATTTTGTTTTATGAATGCAATGTATATTATGCAATGAAAAATAATCATTATAGGTTTATTTTTTTGTTGAACTGAAATAAAAAACAACGTAGAAGATGGTAAGTGATTGCCAAACTTATAAATAGGCCTGGATTTGCCTTCCTACCCACATACCTAACCAACGTCAAACTAAAATGGTTACAAATGCGATAACATCCCCAAAGACTAGATATAATGCTTTGCCGTCTGAACTTTTTTCAAACCGTAACTTAACCGGTGCTATTTGGCGTCGGAAATTGGTTAAAGTGTGTACTGAAGTAGTACTGAATGAGATGCTTTTTAGAAACATAAATGTTCTACCAAAAATAAAATAAATAATTTACTCCGTCTTTATGTATAAATCCACGACTTAAATCGTACAGAAGTTTTTGAAAACAACTCATTGGTACGAGCCTACGGGGTCGAACTCGGATCTCTAGACTAGAAATCCAATCACACGCCTATCGTGACTGTCTCGATATACATGATATCGTGATACAAAATATAAACTTCCGCGACTCAAGAATAAATTCGAACTAACGACCCTTAGCTTTGAAGGCAGAGTTACTTACTACAAACTAAACCGTCGGGCTATCTAAAAATTATTTTCATCTATACGTTGTTGCAAAAGATATGCAATCGAAGTATGCTTCATTAACTTATTATATATTAGTATTAATTTCTAGTATATAAATATATTCCAAATCTATTCTTACTTATATACAAGTTGACCAGTAGGGCGTTGTCCTGTGAAAGCGGCATGAAACATTTGCTTATATAATTTTCTAATTTTATACGTAAAGAATCATTATTTTATCAAAATCTTTTTCTTATTTTTTCTTTTCAGATATTTCCACTTTCTACAGTTTATTTTTTTACTGTTGTTAAATTTAGACTAATACAACTAGCTGAAACGAAATAAGGCTATTATATATAAAAAATATTTTTGCCAAGTGGTTGTGTGATTGGGATTTGAGTCAAGAGACCTGAGTTCGATCCCCAGGCGCCAGGCTCGTACCACGGGTTTTTCAAAAACTTAAGTACGAATTATATCGTTAGCTTGGACATCAAGACGGCGACAGGCTCACCACATGACACGTTTCGAAAAATATGTATTCCGTGTAAGGTGAGTCGAAAGGATTTATTTGTCTAGACCTCTGTCTACCCATGTGTTGGCGTGAAGATATTTTTTAATTAATATAGGTATTAATTTAAATTTTTAAGGCATTGCCAACGTCACTATCCGAGTTTTAAAGATACTTCTATCTAAGAGTCTTCGGTGATAAGTAACGTATTTATAACCTTATCCGCTTTAGGTCTGGTTTTAAAAAGGGACGAAGCTTTTTATAACAAAGCTCGGTACATATGCAGAGCCTATTACAATTTTAAATAGTAAAATAAGAGCATTGTATGTTATAGTTTAAAATGTTATATTCCTCTATTCGTATAAGAAGTTTGCTATTATAATAACTCTTCAATCAAATTGTAGTACTTACTGATTGACGCTGAAATATGTGGTAGTAGTTTAATCATTGTGAGTAAGATGGCGACACTCTCGCGATTCATCTTCGGCATTAGAAAGAGACAGAGTAGCTATGTTTGAAAGTGCGAGTGAGATAACTATAAGTTATTATTACGCCTACACGGCGGACAGCAGTCGCACGCGCTTACAAAAAATCCACTCGATGAGAGCGCAGGCGCAGCGCTATATTCGCCCACAACTTCACTTCGGTCAACTTCGTCATTTAGTTGTGACCGAAACGTCGATGTGTGTGGTAGTGAAGTTAATTTTTCTAACAGATACTCACATAAATAACAATAATCATTAACTAAAGTACAATCACTCATTGAACGTGTTAATAGAGACATTTGTCGTGACTTAAGTTTCAAATAGTAATCAAAATGTGTGATAATAACATTCCGTCGACGCAAAGTATAGCGGACTACTTAGCTCAGTTGCTCAAAGACAGGAAGCAACTAGCTGCGTTCCCGAATGTTTTCATGCACATGGAACGACTTCTAGATGAAGGTAGGTACAATATTAATTAACTACTTTAAAAGCAACGCCACACACATCTCCCAGCCGAGTCTATTGCGGATTCTTGTCACTGGGACGATCGTAAATTGGTGCGTCGACAAATGCTACAACGCACACGATATTAAGTTTATTTTTGTCTTCGCTCCGTCGAGTTATGGTCCAGTGATGTTTGTAATGCGATCCATCGTTTCGAAAAGCGAAGCAAAGCAGAAGTTCTCCCTTTCGGTGTATTGCGGTCATTTGCTAAACAGACGCCGACTAATAAGATCGGTGAAATTTATGTAATAAGTAAACGAGTTTAATGTTCACTTTGGAGTGACAGCGGCGACCAGCTGTCAAATGTTTGTTTAGAAATGATCACGATAATGAATTTTGAGTCTGCCGTCCTATGGAATGAGGGCGCGTTAAGAGAAGGACCGCAAGTCCTGAACCTGTTCGTAGGGCCGTGGTACATTCCGCACGGGCTGTTGGAATGTCGCCACTTCGTGTAAGTACCGTAGTCATCGACCGTTTTCAGTCATACGAGATTTGTACGCAGCTCGACGCAGCCTTGTTTAATGACCGGTCGGAACCAGGCCGCGGGTAGAATGCATGTACCTACTGCTTATCGTAGCTACTGAGTGCCTACTAACCAGTTGTGCTTGACACTTTGTTTACGTGTTTGACGCTGAACAAATAATTAATGTGTCTGTTAAAATTTACTGCTATTAATAAAAAAAAACATTTAGTAATATATTTTGATGGGAAAAAATTATATTAAGTAAGTTTAAGTATTAAAGTAAGTTCGTTTAGTAAAATAATATCAGGCCAGTCAGGTAGTACGTGTTGTGTAAAAATGTTTTATAACTTAATTATGAAGTCACGATAGCCGAGTTGTTGGGTGGTCGAAATTTCGAGTCGAGAGACCCGAGTTCGATCCCCAGGTGGCAGTACCAATGAGTTTTTCAAAAACTTATGTACGAATTTCATTGTTGGCTTGGACATAAAGGCGGCGACGGGCTCACCATCTGTCACGTTGTCCCGAAAATATCTTTGGTGGAAGGTGGGTCAAAGGGACTTAATTGTCTAGACTTGACCTCTGTCTACCCCTGTATTGGGAATTGCGTGAAGATATTATATTATTTATATTATTTATAAATTAGGAAAAAAATATATTTATGTGTCAAATATGAGGTAAAATAATTAAAACTTAAAACTGGTATTTTTAGATACTTAATCTTTTGATCAGAAAACATATAGACAAGACGTATTTTATATATGAATTGAATTTATTACTACCCTTTATTTTCATTTTAAATTTACAATACTGATATTTGCAACTACTTTATAATACCAAACACTACGCGATAAGGTCCAAAGGTATTTTTTTTTGTTATAAATGTAACTTTTAATTTAGGTATCTGAAAAAAATAAAAATATTTTCACGCTATTCCCAATACTGAGGTAAACAGAGGTCCAGGCAATTAAGTGCTTAGGACCCACCTTTCACCGAAGACACTTGGAAAAACGTAATAGGTGGAGAGCCCATCGCCGTCTTTATATTTAAGCCAACGATATATCTTGCATAAGTTTATAAAAAACTCATTTTTACTAGCCTACTACCTCGATTTCGAACTGCGATCATCGAAACTAGTCGGCTATCGTGACTTAACTGACTGTGCATACAAAATAACAAAAACATCCCTAATTAATCATAAGTTTATTTCTCTTAAAGTGGGTACATACATCGTATTTTATAACATAAAATACAATTACTGAATTTTCTGAGATATTTACAGAGTTTTAGAGTATACTCAACAAGTCGATATAGTTGTGTATGGGTACAGTATTGGTCTTCTAGCCAGCTACTTCAGTAACGTGTATTAAGGAGATAAGGTGAGGAATTGAGGAAGCATATTGTTTTCGTGTCAATATCTTTTAACTATTATCGAACTGTTACCAAAACTAATTACTCTGTAGCGGCGAAGGAACGCCCGTGCCAACGAAGTGATTTTTTCATAACTAGTCGCACAGTGACTGATTGTTGCCTGCTTTATCGGTAATTTTTTTTTACTTCACGCATTTTCCCAAAACTGAGGTAGCCACCGGATCTAGGTCTAGACACTTAATTCTATTACTAGCAGTGTGCCTATCACTATCTTAGTGTGCAATCCAATGCTATCATTTTACTTAGATATATATTTACACATAAATATTTATAAACACATATAAATATCCATGACTCCTATAGAAACATTCATATTCGTTACACAAATGTTTCCCCCCTAGCGGGTTTCGAACCAGCAACCAATTGTTTCGAACGACCACAAGGCTTTTGGGCAGTCAAAAATTTTAAATTAAAGACGTCATATGCCCTCTAATACAGTCTATTCCATCTCTAGCTCAACTGTTCAGCCGTAAAAGTGATTACACTTCAAGGTCTATTAGGACAGAAAGTCAAAAATATTTGAAAATAAGTTGCTTTTAATATATATAATATTGAAATTTTATTAAATAAATATTGAATTAGAGAAAATAAAACTGAAAAGGACGAATGCTGAAATAAACTCCTAAGTTTTTTTAAAGATTAAAGTGATTGAGCAAATCAAGGATATATATTCAATGTGTTCTATAACACCACAATACTAATGGTAAAATATATGTTAAGAATGAATTGCAGTAGACTGGAATTAAGAAAGACTAAGAAAAGTGGATCATGTAGAAGTGACGTCATTCAAATCCACAAAAGAAGAAATATTGATCATAAGATAACAAAAAAGTTAAATAGGAAAATATAGGGTTGCAGCAATAGATATTCAAATTCGTAGTAAGCCTGAATTACTTTTATATTATCTTTTTTTAACTAATTCTTCAGATATGAAACTAAATACAACAATGGGAATGCAGACTTGAAGATTTTAGAATGTGTTAGTGAATCTATTAACAAGTCAAGTCACGTCTCATAGTCAAGCGAGGTCTATTGGCGTGACACCTCTACATGTCATAATACAGCAGCGATTTACTGTGAATTTTGTCGTAACGATTTGAGAATTCATGTGTCAAACATCCAATACCATTTCTTCATCAAGACATACATAATCTGTTTGAAATCTCATATCAAACTATAACATCTGATATCGTGTAACGAACCAGAAACAGGAAATTTCCAAGATTGTATAACAAGTGCTAGTGAGAAGTAACATCTTTTACTGTGATAGTCATACTGTATTCGTTTTTTTAAATAATATCTAGTAATTTAGCTCTGGTAAACGTCTGTCTCGAAGTAATGCCTATATGTATTTCACAACTTTTTAGAATTGTTAGATTACAACTTGATAAATAACCGGCCTACCACGTTTTTAAGAAAAAAAATTGTAGGCATAAGGCAGAAAAATAATATTATGTCCCGGCGAAGAAAAATATCTTTTCTAGACGGATTATCATGGTACCTAAACTAGATTGCGGTGTAGGGCGTTGTTACTACAGTACATGTCAATTTAATATTTGCATTATTTATAAGTGTTTTACCGGGGCATTAATTTTGTCTCTTGATTAATCTATGTAGTGACTAGTATATGTATTATGCAGTTGAAGAAGTCCTTCACTTCATACTTCCTAATGCTCGCTGTGAGCAAATAGCAGTTTAGACCTTAAAATTTTTTTTCTACTTGCTCTTAAAACAAAATTTGCTATCCGACTTAAGTATGTATTCATATATAAATTTTATTGCCATAGCCTATGATATTCCTAACTACATCATGAAACCGTAAAAACTACATTCTAACGTTAGTTCAGAGATTATCACAAAGAACTGATTTACCACTAGTATACGTGGTTGATATCCTTTATCGCTCAAAGAAAAACGTTATTTCTGCAACAATGTAGTATATGTTTGCTGAAGTTACTGAAGGTAAAAATTTTGATTGAGGGTTAGTGTATTTTCATTGTAGTTAAAGTACTCGTAGGTGTAAGATTAGAATGAGCTAACCCAACGGCCTCGTAAATGCGGTGTTCGCAGATTGTTCAATATTTACTCGCATTTAAATTAGTGGCTTACGAAACATGTCACCATAACACGAATCTAGTATGATTGGTTTCGGTACAGCCCAACTGGATCCGTATTGTCTTGTCGCTTTCAATGGAAATAAATATGTTCGAAGGCTTTACGATTCTCTTACTTTAATAATTACTTCTGTACTGAAGCAGCAAGTATATGATTATAATCATGAATTGTATAATCTTGTAGGGGTATTAAAATGTATGTCACATACATAATTAGTGTTGTGCTAATGAGAAAACTTGTTAGCTTTACATATGCATTTAAACACGATATCTTAAGTATCACAAGATGTCTTTCATCCATTTAGTTGGGATGTCGACGATTGAGTCATACTTCTTATAATTGGGTATTAGGAAATGTCCAGATGCTGGTTTATTTTCCAGTCACGTTAGTGCTTTGTGATTAGATCCGCCGTCGTCTGGTATAAAAATTACGAGCGTTGTGCTAGATTGTTTTATGGTTTATTTGACACGTCGCCGGTCCAATGCGAGCGAAGACTTGACGAAAATATCGACGTCGTGCTGACAACCGACAGGCGTTGCGTATCATGTTACGGCAAAATAGTAAATTAAATTTTATTTTTAGAATTCTAAATAAACACCGAGAAAATTTAGAAACAATAATAAATTCCATAATGAGAAAATTTATCCCTCATAACAAAACTTTCGTAAGTTCAATTACTATATTACAATAAGATCTTATGCCCTACCAATACTTACCCGATGTTGCATTTATTTTATTTTAGTTTCAAAAATAATACTCCTGCACTATATTGTTGTAAGATTATATCGCATTGTTTACAATAATTCCATCTGATTGTTTGCATATCGACAACAGTTTATAATCACGAATAGATAACAATGTGGTATTAAATGTAAATAAACATAAATCATCAATCAAAACATTCATATATTGATAAAACATGACAGGAGTTGACCAATATATGATAAAGAGTCATCAATGTACAATCATTAGATATTAAATTTAATAGATTTGAGTGATAGTAAGAAATATAAAATGTAAGATTTTACGATAGGTGTTATCTTGTACCTTACACAAACACATCATGTAGATTATACATTGATAACAGATAAGAAGTTTAATAGCCTTTAAATGCTTCTTTCATAAATTTTGCTACTTAATTGCAGGAAACTCTATGTGTGACATATTTCATTTAAATGAAATATGTCGCACTGATAGACATACTTGGCTTACTTATTTGGCATTGCTTACATTTTTTGGTATGAAATTCAAAAAACCAATCAAAAATACCACAAAAATTTCATCAAAATAAATAACATGATTAGAACGAATTATCCTCTTTAACAATAACGTATTAGTCTGTTTCTGTCACTTATTTTTTTTTTGTATTGAACCAAAAATTCTCCGTAAGGTTAAATTAATAACATATAGATACATGAGTGTTATTTTGCAATCATTATCTTTCAGCGTGTGGGCATAAGCAGCCTCCGATGTTGACGTTTCTTTTACCCTCCAGCAAAAGTGAGTCTTAGTAGGGTCATTATAAGATTGTTTAGTTTGTGATTAGGCAAGTGCGCCCACGTTGATGACCAATTGAGGGTAGCCGTGGGTAGAATGGAGGTGTAGCAGTCAAGGCTGTTCCAGTCGTTCTCCAATACGTAACGTGCTGTGGGTTGCTAATTAAAACGATTCAAAAACAGTCATTATTTTGATTATATAAAATGCCAACCGGATCACTGTAACCAAATACGGTCTCTGGTTATGCGTCACAGGCCCAAGCTATGGCCATTTTTGAAAAATCACGATCTGAAGTCTGTCGGTTTAGTGCCCGCTTTGTTACAGAAAGCAAACATTGACTCGAGTTTCATTATCGCACCGACCTCGATAGGCCTGAGCACTACATCTCTAGAAAACTGGTACAAGCAAACGCCCATTCTTCATCCGTTCCCACGACACTGCTGTTTTAAGTATTTATGTTTGATCTCGAAAGGGAAGATCACTTACATAAACTGGAGAATGCTTACATGGGAATGATTTTGAATTTCTTATATATAACTTAATGTGTGTGTTAATGAAAAAAAATATTTGTAGTATTTTTTTAATTGTTTTTGAAAGCTTAAAGAAAATCAAACCTTATTTTCAAGCCTATCAGACTAAACATATCTGTCCCAGATGAAAGCCTGAATCAGCTGTTTTACAAAAGCGTTAATTATATTACAACTTCTCCGTTATGTTAAACGTTTAGCGTCTCTTCTGCGACATATCCACATAGTTTTACTAAACATGTCAAAAGACAAATACTGTTTATAGATTGACTAAATTTTAAAATTAAGCATTTATTACCTAATTTATGAGAGGCAGAAGGGGTCTTTTAATTTTATGCCCTTTTTATAGATTAATTTACAAATTCAAAGTTAAAAACTATCGCATCAAGCACCAATACACATACGACTACGGTTGAATAAAAAAAACTTTGATCGCAGATATCAGACTTTAGAGTTCATTGCGCAAGTAAAATATATCTTCATAAGATAGATTATGTCCTCTGTGACCTAAAAAGATAAATCTTTAATTATTAGCTACTAAATTTAAATTACAAATGTAAACGTTCTACGTTATTCTACGCGTGCATCTGTATCCCTCCGACCGATGAAATTTCACCGAAAACAAATGACTGCTAGTTGTTGTACTTGAACGCATAAAGAATGCTAAGGGTGCGTAGGCTGCGCTGTAATTTAAAATGAAAATCGATAGCTTTGGAACGACGCGTGAACCTGTCCTGTGGGTGTGACGCCGAGGCCTATGCGTAGGAACAAGCAAGCGAAACCTCTATCACTTTTACATTACGGCTACGTAATATTTTGGACACCTACACTTCTATGATTTATAATCCACTCTCCTCTATGATTTATAAACATTTTTGAATTATAATTGTTTCAATGATGAAAAAGAGAAAAAAAAAGAAATATTGATTACGAATTTGCCATTTAAATATCTTCACCCAGAATCTTTACAAAACTTGTTGATTTGTGTTTATTAATAAAGTATTATACACAAGAGTCCTTAGAGCTTTGATTCGATGTAAAAACAGTCATTTGCAGTTTTATGTTTAATCGATGAAGGAATAAATTTCAAGGCATTCCAGGGATCCAAGTAAACAATGTTTAGCATAGTTGAATATTTAGTGATATATTATTATTATGCGATGCTAAGACAAAAGGGTCAAGTTGAAACAAGAAATAACCTGTTTGAGTTTAAAAACAAATTGATAAATAAAACTTGTTGGATCAAGTTGGGATATACTTATAGTGCTATCTTTTCGACTACGACTTGCCCGCATGCATAAGTCTAATGGCATTTGTAAATGTTTTTATAAACAAACTTTCCAACACAACATATTTATTTTTACCGAAGCTTATATAAGCGAAGCCACGCCGCAGTAGTGAGACTATCGCCGTCTTCATGTCCAAGTTTAATACAATAGTACGAGTACAAACTTTCATATTAATGTTTTGCATTCATTTCTTATATCACACAAATGTGTGCCCTTAGCAGTATTTGAAGCCCAACCTTTAGGTTTGAAGGCAGGCACAAATAACTTAGCTATCGGATCGATATACGAGTATCTATACGTAAATCTATAATTTTACTTTAACAGCGCGTTGTAAACCGCTATTGGTCTGCTTAGGCTTCTTATAAATGTGGAACATACAGTTATGACCACACTTTGTAGACGGATTAGCTACAGCAGCACCCTCTAGGCACCTCGCTCCTTATACGCCACAACCTGTCCTCGATCTGCTAATATACCGTTTCATAAATCACATTAACAATCCTTTTCAAGATATTAACCAGATGGAACTTTGATACGATATTCATTTTTCCTAAATAAATAATACTAAGTATTTGTGATAGGAAAAGCATGAACTATCTAAACTAAGCCGATATTTTACTATGGTTGGCTGAGGCCACATCCTTCTATTGGCTACGTTCACGACATACATTTTTAGCCGCATCTAGAAGATATTATTCCGAACGCCTTGAATTAGATCGAGAAATATACTCTCCATACTTTTGGATTTTTCCCTTTTCAGTAGTTTCAATCATGATCGTTTTATTTAACTTCCTTGTTGATTTTTCTTAATTTTTTTTGTGTACAAATTTTCAAAAAAATTGACAGAATTTAAAGTTACTGTAACATTTGAATTTTAGGAAAAATGTAAACATTCAGGGTAATAAAATAGGAAAAATAACCGGTTTAGAAATTGGAACACGTTAGACTAGACACTATACGATAGTCCTCTTTGATTAAAGTGAAAATATTCTTATCAACTTGAACTATACCAATATTGTGAAAGCGAAATTAAATCTTCATGTGTGTGTATATGTCTGATTCTATCTGTGTCATAAGTAGTTGGCTGGATAGAACCCAATAAAATTCGTTAAGAACATACTGTTTATAATATTTATGGCCACAGGGTATTTCTTTTTTGGAATGACAAAGTTATATTTCTCTTGAACTCTTAAAAAGTCACGCGAAAATGGGTCAAATAACAGTTCGTTGTCGATGTAAGAATGTCCCCTTTCTTTACGTAAGTGTCGCAAGAGGCGACTAAGAGAAAAGTTTTAAAAGACTACAGATGGCTGCAGACAGATGAAGGGATATTTATTTGATGAAAAACACCGGAACAAAATTCAGAAGATCGGTGACAGGTAGTAGTTTCGGAGTTTGCAGTATTTATGAAAGGTAAGCAGAGGTCTAGACAATGAAATCTTTTCGATGGTCTAGACAATGAAGTCCTTTACATCGAATGACAACGTGACAGGTGAGCTTGTCGTAAAAACTATGAATAACTTTTTAATGAGTTTCTTAATGTTATTTGGTTTAGATAAGAGAAAAAAAATGTGGGAAAAGAGAAAAAACACATTATTACCTGTAAAACTCCTCTGCCACACATAGGCCTCTTTCGAATGCAACAATCGCCATGCTTGGACCGGCTTCCTTCTTATGTTCTCAATACTCCTTCGACGCATTAAAATAGATACAATCAGGGAATAAGTTAAAATGAAAAAGTTAAAAAAAATACTAATATGTATGAATATATTAATATGTATATATGTATTGTGAGTGTACATATATATATATGTTTTAATCAATAATGTCTAATTAAATCTTAACGACAAGATATTTGTCAAATCGAGGTCGAGTAAATCTATCGAGTGGGAGTTACCGCAATTATCCAGTAAACTCACCCACACTGGCGCCACTAAAGTGGCGAAAACCTTTTTTGTCTAAACGTAAAGATTTATATGCCTATTGTGTTATGTGGGTCAACAGTTTTACATCGTTACATTCCAATACATTTGGATAAACGGAATCTTGTGTGTCACTAACAGACACTTGCCAAGTGGAGGTCGGAATAACGCTACCAAGAGATTCAATCAAGTTTATGTTGAAAAAGATAAATTGTTAACCTTTTTTGTTATTTATTTTATTTTTAATATATGTAAAATATATAAGAATTCGCAGTTTCCTCGGGCGGGTATTGTCTTCCATAAAAAAGGCGTTCTCTGTGTGAGAACGCCTTTTTATGAATGACAGTTCGGGCATGACACACAAACGACCAAATACTGAATAGTGTAGAAAATATAAAGCGCGAAATTGAACAATACAATAAATTGAGATCGAAACTCATTTTGAAAACCATGTATGTAAGTAAATGATGGGCAAAGTCAAAAGTACTCGAATAGAATGACAAGCGTCTGTGAGAGATTGCAGATTTTTTCTTTGTTTCTGTGTAGCCAATTTGTCCTACACAAACCATATTTTTTCTCATCTCCGGTAGATAAAACAAATTTTGTGTGGGAGGGAGGGTTGTACTCTTCTTCTCTTCAAACTAGATAACATATAACTTTTTATATTTGCATGCGGAATGGTGCGAAGTAATTTTTCAACCTTGTATGAATTATGATTCAGGCCACGTTTTACGCTTTTTATCTTTGATAATTTTAAACTAAAAACATTTTTTCAATACACATGAAAATTAATATTTGTCAAATTGTATTTTCTTATTTGTAAATTCACTCACAAACAAGAACTTTATCATGAATCACTTCAATACTTTTAGCTTAATTAGATAACGCAGGCAATTAAACGTAGTAATTATATTTAACACATATTATGTTATGAAACGCTGGCCGTTTTGTTAAAATAAACATGTAATTTTGTTTTGCAAGCTCCAAATCCATGAGTATTTCTTAACTGTGTTCTTTATTTGCTTTAAATAAATATTTTATATGGACAGTTTAAATGCTGCAGAGCAAGTAACAAGTGACCATTGGTAATAAAGTAGTAAAAATGCCACTCGAATGTAAATATTGAGCCGTGTTTTAATAACCTTGTCGCATATTTCGAAGCTTCTTCATCATTATCTTGATGTTTTACTACATCTTTTGAAATGTTGCTAAAGTGGTGTAGGTATATATATTCGATATCAATAAATTAAGCAGAATAATAAAAAAAACACTTCAACACGTGGGATAATTTAGTTAAGTTTCTGTAGCTAAGTCGGATGGAATGAAGACATAAGTTTAAAGTAAGACATCTTGCTAATGAATGTTAGGCTCCGAAGGGCCGCCCAGTCAATATCTGCATTTCAACCATCATAGAAATCCGCTGATAATCAAATTCAAAATATTCTTAAGACCATAGTCCTTCGGCATAAATGGAGTTTCAGAAACTTTCTCCCATCCTTCTTATTTGTCCCAATGTCATCACAATATCTCGTTTCATAATTTTTAGATCTCTAATCAACATTAATCTAGACTAGTCTAATCTAATCTAAACTAGAGGTAACATTTTCATGAAAGCTTATTTCATATGCTCTTTTCAAACACTAAATTATAGTAAGGTGAAATTTCATTAGGTCGCAAATACGATGACAGTGGAAACGCACGAGACCGGATCAACAAAGAAGAGTAAACGCTGCATTCATACACTTTTGTACAACTGTTCACTATGGCAGCAGATAAGATGCGGCGGTGTTTGGAACAGAATACTAGCGAAAGTTGACAGTCGAGCTGACAATGATACTTCAATTAGACAGGATTTTCGTTTGTAGCCTATAGCTTCCTTAGTCTTTCTGAGGCTTGTCTTTTTTATACCCTTTTCAAATGATTTACTCAAATACTTAAATTTAAATAACATTTTTCAAAACCTAAACAGTAAATTGCTTATTGTATAGATTAATATTGCTCTGCTGTTAAATGTAATACTCTTAGAGCGTTTAATACTAAAAATCGAATAGGTATTTTGAAGTACATTAAAAAAAATCATTTGAAGAACAATTACTATGTCATGTCTGGGACTTGCCTCTTTGTCTTTAATTTAACATACGCCATATTTCAAGTTTTATAAAATATTACTTATTACATTATTGCATTCTTAGTGCAATTCTAGGTGCAAAATAATTTTATATTTAACATGGAAACTTTCAATAATCCTAAATCGTTGCGTTGCTTTAAAAAATGACGTTGATCTAGTTCAACTTTCTACAAAAGCTCGTGGGAGGTAACGGGTCTACGTAATCTACAGGCGCCAATCGGAATTATTAATTTTTAATATTCAGTTTCTCTATAATTTATATTTAAAGTAATATTTTTATATCATAAATGTGTTTCTATATCATCACTCCAAATGTGCAATTTATCCATTATGCTTTTAAGCAAACGACTATTAATTCGAATGAAAGTTTGTAGATACATAATATTTCGATTTCTAAGTTTATATTGATATGTAATTGGTGATTAAATTTTAGTTCTTTGAGCATAAATAAATAATATCCGTACATTATTAACAATAAAAAACCCTTTAATTGATTTTCAGCCACAAGTTAGTACCAGCAAGAAAAATAATAAGTAGACATCTTGATTTGAGTAATGTACTGTTAACGAAATCATAATATATAAATCAGAAACTTTTCTTTTACCGAGGTTTCAAAATTGATACTTTCCAATACAACAGTGCATATCATTAAACTAACTAACACGTTACTTCAAACTCAAATTGAAAATAACGATTTCTTTTATTGAAATTAATGTAACCGAAACTCTTTTTACTTTTATTTCATCATGTGTTGTCATATAAAAACTTGTTACCCCTTTTTCTCGTGGGTGGATAAAAGGGAAAGTTTTGAACATAGCAATAGCAACTGTCGGACGTCGTTTTCGTAATGACAACCATTGCCGAAAATACCCAGGCAATTTTGTGAAGAACGGTTGGTTTTGATTAGCAATTAATTAATCTTGTCTTATATGAAACTTATATTAAACTTTACACTATGTAATTACTAAATAAAACTTCCGAATTAACTCAATACTATGTCTGATCGATTGCCTTTGCTAACAAGGAACACAAACAATCAAATGTACGTACATTGAAATTGCCTCTGTTGCGCCACACGTGTGGGATGCGCCGGCGCCTGTCGGCCTCTAGCTTAAGTGTGTACAAAGCTTAAAGGTCCCATTCATTTTAGCAATTTGGTAAACGCACAGTGTTTATTTAACCATTCATTTATTCAAACTCGCAAAGAATTCTGAGCTTTGTACAAATGTATGTTTATAATCTGACTTCAATTAAATATAATCCTAAACATTTTTTTAAACTAAGCTTTGTAATTATGTTTATTGTAATAGAGAATTTACTTTATCAAAAAATAAGTCCGCTTATTCAAGACCATGACTTAAAAAACCATGCGCGATACAATGACTCATCACACAGAAGTCAGCAGCATATGCCTCTGTGTTATGATCTCGACATATTATTACTATCTCGCTTTGACTTATACACTTTTGATGTAGCTGTTACTCTCGGACTCGGCACACATGCGTTTGATTCTCTCATCGCCCACGAACAAACGTCATGTGTTAATTTAATTATTTCTTCTTTGCATCATTGGTAAATACCGTTTCAGTTCGTGATTTCGGTTTTTAAAATTAAGGATGAAACGAAACTGTAAATACTTCAATGTACATGAAATATCCGACTATTTCATATACATTGAAGTATTTTTGTGGTTCACTCCCGCGTCGTTGGTGCTGTTGAAATTCAAATTTTAAATGTACGTAAATGTAACCTACCTTACGTGCCAAACTTTTACCGTAAATGATAAGAATTACATTGAGAATAATATAAGGCATAACAGAAAGTTTTAGTTTTCAAAGTTACAACATTACTTTGTCGCAGGTATTTTATAAGAAAGTACACGATATTATTTTGAATAAAAGATATAATTTTGAAACAAAATGTGTTTGTATAATTTTCACACATTTATATTTAAAAATAGGTAATGATAACGACGATATTTTTCCTTGAAACCAATAGATTTAATAAAACCAAAGTCACGATAGCCGAGTGGTTAGGTGGTCGGAAATTTCGAGTCAAGAGACCCGAGTTCGATTCCCAGGTGGCATGCACGTACCAATGGGGTAGACAGACAGAGATCTAGTCTAGACAATTAAGTCCCTTCGACCCACCTTCCACCGAAGATATTTTCGGGACAACGTGACAGGTGGTGAGCCTGTCGCTGCCTTTATGTCCAAGCCAACGATAAAATTCCCACCTGGGGATCGAACTCGGGTCTGCCGACTCGAAATTCCGACCAATGGTACCAACGGGTTTTTCAAAAACTTATGTACGAATATCGTTGGCTTGGACATAAAGATGGCGACGGGCTCACCACCTGTCACGTTCTCCCGAAAATATCTTCGGTGGAAGTGGGTGTGCCTTCATAGTTTAGGTACGTTCAGTTTATAATGAATAAATGAAGACGAATTTCATTCGGTGTTCATGCATTCGAAATTGGTACTTTTAAAATTTCTACTGTAAGAGATTTACAGTAGAAATTTTAAAAGTACCAATTTCGCAGGTATGCATGAATGAAATATATGCGTGTAAATTACTATTATAGAGGAAGTTGGGTGCTGAATATTCGGCAAAATGTATGTGAAATTGGGTCATACCTGATATGAGTAATCCTAAATACTTTAATTTATGCAGTTCTTATATCCATTCCAATATTCTACGAAAGTAAGATTCATGCATATATCAGTCATAAAGTGCCAAGGACCTTAGAATTCCTACGTCGGTGCACCGTTGACATGCTAAACGAAATTTATAGTTATACTTCTTTATAAAATTCGGTTTCTAACAATAATTATAGAAATAATAAAATATTCAAAAGCGAATGAGGTATGTAAGCATCGTGACACTTAGCGATCTGTTCTCTGTCTACCCCGTCAGGGACTGTGCGTGAAGATAAATAAATAATATATATATATATATATATATATATATATATATATATATATATATATATATATATATATATATATATATATAATGTATATATATATATATATAAGTATAGTTCAGCTGCATTGAGCAATGGAGATTATATTTTACACTTTATATGGATATTTAGGAAATAAAATCAAATAAAAATGTTATTGGAGGTGGTATTTTTTTCCATTTTATTTTTTGGCTAATATCATATGTTTAGACTACGTGATTAACCAATTTCATTTAATTTTTTCTGTATTTTTAGGTAAATCTCAGTAGGTAAAAGTTATGTAATAAATTCATAATTAGTAATGTCTGTTCATGATGACGATGATAGTTATTTTAAAACATTTACGAAGAACTTGACACGAAGTATTAATAAAAGTTTATATAAGTATATATTATTAATATTAGTTAAATTTACTGTGTTTGCTCAAGCAGTGATTTCAAAGGATTAAATTTTTTGTTAGTGTTTATTTCATTATTATTTGAATCTACTTCATACTTTCCTAAAGACTTAAAAGAGTTTATATTTAAAAAAGTACTGGAGAACTTATTAAGGTACGAAGCTGGTAAGAGCCCGCATTCTGTTATCGATCGCTCCTCCATTACATTTCTTATTTAACGGCAAGTAACATGTTATTAAATTTTGTACGCCGACCCTTCCTTATTTATATACATTCGCTATCGCTCGGCTCATAAATACTGTATTTCATTTTAGCTAGCCAATTGTATTATAATTATGTAAGAAACTCTTATTATTGGAAAAAATTGTTATAGAACCTCAAGCGTGGGAAGGAAAAGCACGGTAACTATTTAGCATTGGTACATTATTTAATAGTTATAAATTTTATACAACGTATGGAAATTTATTGTATTTGTACAGAGATGCATCTGTTGCTTTTTTTAATAAATTTTAATAGGTGCATGGATTTACCTCAAAAATACATATACATCTAATGTATTCTAGAATTGACTAATCATTTGTTTTGAACAGTTTTTTTATACAAATCTCGAATTAAAGAACAATCTTAATTACCTACTACGACTCGGAAAAATATGAGAAAAAAGTAAGAATGTTGAAATTACAGTATTTATCTTTTAGAAACTGGGTAAACGTCAAATAAAAGATCACTTAAAACATTGGGAGTAAGAATATCAAACGCCCGTCGGAATTTTGTAACGAGTAACACGGACATCGTGTTAATATCTGTGTAAGATATACGGGATGTGCATTCTATTTTTGTTCTATTTAAATCTTAACTCAAATGCTTTAGAATATACAATCCCGCAACATGTATCTTGGTGTTTGAAACGAATTAATTGAGTATTTTTAATGACATGGCACGCGGTTATAAATATACTGCTGAAAGCGGGGTGCCTTGCGGATGTGATATTTGGTAATGGTGTACTGTAACATAAATACTGTATGCAATCGTTTCTACTTTGATTTCTGTATGAAATATACAATATATATACTTTGTTGTAATTTATATTTGTCTACGAGGAAGTAATACTAGCTACAATTACTAGCTATGTGACCTATTAAAAAGTTGTGCAGCTGCGTTCCTAATAGTAATATATTATTTATGAGCATGTTGTGTTTAATCTTTTGTACTTAAGTTGGTTTCTCTTAAGATATCAAGTACAGCATTTAAAATTTAACGTACTCTGATAATATAATTAGTTGAATCTGGCTGAACATTATATGAGTATATCTAGTCATAACATAATATGTATGTTTAAAATACTCCAAAACGATGAAGATATTTGTTATTTATTCAAAATAGCGAGGTTTGCTAGATATTAAAGACCAATCCATTTTTCCGAAATTCCAAAAAAAAAATTTTTGTATGATCAAGCATTGTCTATCAAAATTATGTGATAAATTTGTAATTTTTTGTAAAAAAAAATGAGAAATGTGTTATGAAAGAAAAAAAAGAAAAAACGTATTTTGTAATAGTATTAAAAAACAAATCATAGATTATTTTATTAAATCATTGATCATTTTATCAAGTCTTCAGTTTCAAATTTCGATCACCGAATCAATAGGTTATTGTGACTGTTTTTCTTTATTTTCTTACTAACACAATAAAAATAATTTAATTGAATTAAAGTGCAAGTTACTAATATTAGTAAATGGTTTTCAAAGGAATTATATTAATTGTCTACATCTCTTCATTTTTGTTACAGGTATGTCGTAACGAATTCCTACGTATATGAAAAGTAATTGAAAGTAAAGGCTTCAGAAAGTAAGTAACTTCCATTACCATTTATTTACTACTTGAGTTTTTTTTAAATATAGTGATGTTTATCATCATTCTCTTTAGTTTGTTGTTGTAAAACAATGCCACAAAATAGACATTGTTTTTAAGATTGCGCCTAACAGTTACAAATGATTCCGTTCCTAAACTGGGAATAGACCAGCAAACGTAAGATCATTACACAATAAAACAATGCAAGGCGGGGTTACCAGGGTAATAAAAAAACAAGACGTTCAGGATGGGAGTGCTTAATGGGTCTGTTTGGTTGCGGCCCTAACCAATAGACCGCGGTAATACGGACGAACGCTTTTTTAAATGTTCAACTTCCCCTATGATTATTTAGAACGATTACGACGAAATGAAAAAAAAATCATTTGTCCCATGTCAGTTGATTTTCAAAAATATTTTATTTATATAATATCAATAAGCCTATGGTTAAATTTTTACCACAAAATCTAAGATCTTTCTGAGAATTTCTTATGGCTGCACCGATTTTATAAACTCTGTGCAGAAAAACTTCATCAAGAATAATGCGGGTGACTTACAAACTTAATAAAAATAATAAATTACTTTATTGCGTGAATAAATATTTTGAAAATCATAAGAACATCGGCAATAATTATATGTATTGACAGATTGGGTGATGTAAATATCTAATTTAGGCAGCAGTATAGTGTTTGTTTAGGAGACTCAGTTCTTTCTCCCCCCCCCACCCCCCCCCCCCCAGGAATTGACAGATAGGTCTATGGAAAAATGAGGTTACTGGAATGAAGTGCATGTCTGCTTGTCGTTTATAGTTATTGAATTATTGTGAGCATTTGTGAATGTGTGTGCGCGTGTGAGCGTGCGTGTGTTTACAAAACTTGTAGGTAATTTTATTTTTATTCTTATTATATATCTTCACGCACAGTCCCTGACGCGGTAGCCAGAAAGAACAGATCGCCAAATGTCACGATCCTTCATACCTCTTTCGCTTCTTTCAGATTCATCATTTTCATCATACATGCACGTCTAGGTATCTAAGTACTGACCCTCCCCTCTACGAGTAGTTTTCTCACATGGTCTTCTAAAGTTAGTCTCGGCCGACTTCGGCACCTTTTAATATCAACTTTCACGCTGTATATTTTCGTCACCATTCGATTCCCTAAAATTCACGCCCTTATCAACTTTAGTTATAAGGTCATCTTTTAAACAAGCTTTCAAGGTAAGCTTATTTATATAGCAAATCTTCCAAGAAACTGAAAGAATATTTAGGTAAAGGAAACGGTGGCCGCCGGGACCGACCATTGGAGGTACATAACTGATGAACTTCCCAGAATTTTATAGTTTTTATCGTCTAGTTTGTGGGAGGAAGTTATGTTATAGAATAAATATTGTAGTACGTAGAGCCTCGTATGTGCCCGCTTGATGCTCATAGAATTGAACACTTACGCTAACCATTATGTTATTATTTTAGTAGAAATCTTAATTATACAAATATTTTCGCTTCTTGTTATCTTTACTTTGCACTAATTGATGTTATATGAGTAAGTTAAATATAAACTGACTTCACATAACATTTGAAACGATTGCTGTTGAATTACCGCACTGATTTTGCATAAAACTTGCACGGTTCCCTAAGACCCATTAAATGTAAGGCCAACAAAATTGGAATGGAAAGGAGATTGGTCAGAACTTCTGAACTTTGGGCTCAAAGTTACATACGTACATAAAAATTGTCTATTTGCTTGTAAGCCCTAACAGATTATCATACGTAAATATTTTGTTTCCGCTTTAAAATAGTACTTATTCATTTTGTAGATTTGTCCATTTTGAATACCATATCTAAATTTAAACCTATACGGGTAACCTATTTCGGGTATTTCTGATTTGACAATTGAAATATGTTGCACGAACGAAAGCAGTACTAGCGGCACAAAATTTATAATAGTACTACTCGCGCTAGTGGCCAAGTTGATCCGGCACGCGCGGCAACGACGCGAAGTTCCGCCGCTTCCGCCGCGCCCGTCAAGCACCATAAACAAATGCCATAGATTCGATCGACAGTAGCGACCCCTTGTTAAATTTTGATACAGAATCTATTGTACCTTACATAATCTTTGAAGGTAACTATTTAAAAAAATATCTTCTCGATTTTTGCAATACCGTGGAAGCCGGAGGTTCAGACAATTAAATCCTTTCGACCCATCTTTCACCGAAGACATTTTTTTGGGTCGATTTTGCCGTCTTTATGTCCAAGCCAACATATAATTCGTACATAAGTTTTTGAAAGACCCATTGGTACTTGACTCGAAATTCCGACCACCCAACCACTCGGCTATCATGGACTTCTAGAAGACTTCTTAAAGAAAGAGCAGCCGTGCATTATTCATTTAAATCAATTAATTAATATTAAAAACAAATCTATAATGAGTAATTAAAATATGTCTATAAATAAATTGATATTTTTTTTTACTGAGTGTGTTTTGAAACGAGATGAAGCGTAAAGTAAAGTATAAAATGCGATTTGACAATTAAATAGGAAAAAAAATAGAAAAAAAAAATATGTGTATTATAAGAAATGTGGATTATTAGAAAATATATCCATCAAACATATGCGTAAGGTTCTAAATTAAAAGTGCATGGTACTTTCAGAGCTTCTTCATTTGCCAAATGATTATGTGTAACCTATATTTTAATGAGTTTGTGATTCAATCTGCAGATGTAGCTTAATTATTTGGATCGTAGCAGTTTTCTCTTGCAAAGATCTCATTCCTACTTACGCAACACGAATGCGTTGGCGCTCGTTTCGTCACCGCGGAAAACGCGCTGGCCCATTAAATTGTTTTATTATGAACCCGACGCCATCTTGCTTATTTTTGGCTGGAGTTAAGGCGTTTATCTTCTGGGATTCTGTCCAAACAGTAATTAGTAAGCTTAAATTTATTTTCGTAGTTTACCTCAGTTGCTTGTTGAAAAACGCTATGACTACTGTATTCATTTGTACGGTCCATTGTTATCATCGCTTCTGTCACAGTTTTTTTTTTAAGTAAATGTCTGATTTAGTTGAAAACGTACGTTACTGACAGCGTGTTGAAATCAACAACATGTTCGATATGATTTAAAACAATGCTTTTGATTTTCTATCTTCAATTAAATGGAATGTAAACTATAGGCCAGACAACAAGTCTTCCTGCTTCTAAAGTTGAATGACCGCTGCGGGTTTGTCATCTTACAACTTGTCTACAAACATCACCGAGCGTTAGTTGTCTCACCTGTCTCATTTTTCACTATTGCCGTTGAGACTAACAGACACTATTTTTATTCAGAAGCAACTGACAACTATTATGAATGAGTGTTGTGCCGTACACCTTTTCTCTGCATTTAGCATTAGCAAATAAAAAAAATCCCCATAAAGTCTCCTTCAAATATTCAAATATTTTGAGAAAAAAGTGTTTATTTAATTGTAATTATAATCAATGCAAATTACGTTTTAGAAAAACATATGTAGTAGTAACATTTTTGACAACCTCTGTGTGGGCGTACGAAACAGTCTTCATGCTGTGGTCAGCACTCTGGTCCCGGTCTGAAGTTCGATTCCCGAACAAGTTACCACGACTAACTTTTTACCTTTTATACTAAACCACTTTCTTAAAATCATCTCCAGTATGGGTCTTTATGGTGCCTTCGTCGTTTCTGACTCCATAACAAAAGTGCTTCAGCTACTTACGTTGGGATTAGAGCAATGTATGTGATTAACATTTATTCAATTATTTAGGTATTAAAACTGTTTCTATTAAGTCAGATTAACCGATTAATAATGAACACTTTATATTATATTAATTTTGTATTTTAGAAATATAAAATGTGCATTAATTATTAACAATACCATATATCATAACCAATCTCCACCACAGGCTTCACACAGCTGGCGTAACCTAGATTTCGACTATTGGGTACAAGGGTCTTAAAGACTCGTCACATGACAACATCCGTAATAGGCAATGCACGATTCAACGTTGCAATCACAAGCCCACTTTTACCTGGTAACAATTTAAAATATTCGGCCACAGAGATTTTTAGGAACGTCAACATTTTAATTTGGCTAGATTTGATGAAATCTGACAAGAATTCATTGCTGTAAACCCAATAGTCTGCCGTATGTTACCGGCGTATGAATCTAACATCCTAATTCTTTCAGTTTTAAGGACTTTAAACCTCTTAAAAGTGGCAATGGGTGCCGACTGATGTCGGAGAAACCAACTCAAAATTAGTATAACCGTGGATAGGCAACTGCGGTTAAGGAACGGGGCATCTGGTCCTGCGATCCTCAATCAGCTCGATAAGCATGACGATTATGGCAAACCATTTGTACATAGTAAAAGTTTAATATTTAATATTTGTGCCCGAAAACTGATTAATATCTTTAATATTATTCTGTTATGTGATAACTCTTCTGTTAAGTGATATAAAATTATTCTGCATATTTATTAATTAAGACTAGAAAATAAAATTCTCCATGGCCATAAGAATAAAATTCATTAATGACATAACAGATTAATGATGGATAACAGCCCCAAGTTGCGATTTGTATACTTTTATATGGCTTATAAATTTATAGTTTACAAAAAACTACAAAATTTTGAAGCGAACGTGTAATTATTTTCGCTAAAATATTTTTGTAACTGGTCCAAAATCTAATTCAGCGTGGAATATCAACGGAATTAAATGATTCCAACTTGTAGCCCCAGCGTCCCGGTGGCGCGGCGTGGGAGCATTAGGAACGTCGACCCCGCATGCAACTATAAATATACTTAATCGGCGCTCATCGTGAACTGCTTGCCTTTTGACTAACAAATTACAAAAATAAAATTGGCATTACTCCTTTGCAAAAGAAAAATTAACAGTAGGTATTGAATACACCTATATTGTGTAAATAAATATTATTGATTTATTATTGGTTTGGCATTTTAGTGCTACAATCATTTCCTGGAGGGGACGCGTGTCTCTGAAATCCGTATAATTGGATGAAATAAAGTATTTAAACGTGGCTATAAAATTTTGAGTTTGAAATAATTTTATCAAATACTACTGACACATATTACATATTATATTGCCTATGTATAGTTTAAGTTGCCTAGGTAAAGTCACGATAGCCGAGTGGTTGGGTGGTCGGAATTTCGAGTCGAGCGACCCGAGTTCGATCCCCAGGTGGCAGGCTCGTACCAATGGGTTTTTCAAAAAACTTACATACCAATGATATCGTTGGCATAGACATAAAGACGGCGACGGGCTCACCACCTGTCACGTTGTACCGAAAATATCTTCGGAGGAAGGTGGGTCGAAGGGACTTAATTGTCTAGACTAGACCACTGTCTACCCCTGTATTGGAAATTGCGTGAAGATATTTATTTATTTAAATATAGTTTAAATATTTTGTAAGTATTACAAAGTTTAAAGAGTATGTACATAAAATAAACATTTAACTTCTATTTTTCCATATTATTTTATCTTAATTAAAACAAACAATAGCTTAATGTTTACATAGTGCCAATATGCAACATTCTCGAGACAACTGATACAAATTGTTTCGATAAAGGTCAATGCTATCTACAGATGGTGATAACAATTGAATCAGTTCCACTTGTAACGAATTAATGTTCGTTAAAAATGATACGACACGAATGTCTTACGTCGTTAATAACAAGACCACTATCTATAACTAAGATGCAGGGAAGGTATATCCTATTCTATTGTTTTTGATGACATCAGTCATTACTTAGGTTAAAATTTTGACAAAAGTTTATAGTCTGTCGTTAAATTTGTGAATTTGAGTGAATGACATTATTCTAAACATTAAAGCCGACATGCAAAAATAACCGGAAATTAATGTTATATATATCTTTTAAAAGTTTGAAAAAAAAATATTTTTACTGACTACTGAAATAAATATGGATAAATTTAGTCAGCATTTATTTTTATTTTCAGCAATATTTTTTTATTTCTACGCATTTTACCAATACTCCCTAGTAGTACAGATGTCTAGACAATTAAGTCTTTTTGACTCACCTCACTAAAGCATGTTTGGCACAACTGTTTGGGTTATCAAGATCGTTTATATTTACATGTTGAGAATGACACTATCAATTTAATACTGCTCATAGATAAGTATACTATAACTGATATGGTAAAAATGAATTCGTTCAAATTTCGTTAAAAACTCCAGCGTTCAATATTACATTCGTTTCTCTAAGCGGAACTCGGTCGTCCCTGATAACTTTCCCGGCACTAGGTCAGTTCTGCGCGTCTCACTTAACGGTACAATCAGGTTGTTGCCGGCCACTGCCACGTAACATTTTGTGATTGCAGTTTTGAAACATTTATTGCAGCAAAGCACAGCGGTCGACGAATCCTAAAATGAACTTTATGTAGTTTGCTTACGTGTTATACAAACTACAATAACATATACGCTGCCGCACTTTTTGCCTTGAACTTACTACTGATAACGAGCAGTCAACGTGTTCACTTCCATTATCGCTCGTAAGAATTTTAATTGAATTGCGGTCCGTTATAAATGTCCCCGAATTTGTGCTGCTTTATAATATGTTATGCATCCTCTTTTTTTAACCGCAAAGGATTTTAATTGATCAATTGTTGAATGGATTATTTTTAAGGTCTATAATTTCCTTGTATATTGTAATAATGTAACAGGGGCGCCAAAAAACTTGATGTCTGGAGCGGACCATTTCATAAGATTACATACCTTTCAAGACCGCCGCCTCTTATTTCGGGCTGTACTGAATGAAATGAATCAGTGCGTGGGCTTTAGATTCAAAATCTCGGTTGGACTTATGTTGCAGAACAGTTTCAAATACTTTTCTATTATTTTCCTTTTATAAGTGCATTTTATGATTGGTCAAAAATTAAGGTGTGTGTAATTTCTTACCCGTTACCATGTATAAACAAGTTTCCTTCTTTCTTTCTTTCTTTTTTCTAGTACAGAACCCTAACGGCGTGAAATCTAGTTACAAATGCCAGCCTTTTTAAATACAGCGACTGCGTCAATAAGAATCTTATAAGTGTGAGCATGACATCACTTTGGTCGGTAATAAGATTAGTAATAAAGTAAACACTAACGTATGAATATATAATTTAAACAAGTTCTTATCTTCGTTATAGTTTTAAATTCATTGTATTTACATGAAAATCACACACATGGCGTTGTTATAGCGTGTGGTATCGGCTTAAGTATAATACCACCGCCTCTCTTACAGTGGGAGTCGTAAGGTCGACTAAGGGCCTTGAAAATACAATAAGCGACCGATAATACCAAACCAAAATTCAGTAGACAAGCCATGCGATCGCCAATCCAGTTGTGAAGTGCGGCGATTATGGCAAACCCTCACGTACGGGGGATATGTCCTGAAAATATGGAATATGGCCTATAAAATGAAAATGTTTAAAATTTAAATTCATAACAGCTGCTATAAATCAAAACCTGGAGAGGTTTTACACACCATTTAGTGATTATATTATTGGACACTAAGATTGTAACCGAAGAAATGAGGGTGAAAAGGACTAAGTTGTCTAGATCTCCGACCACACTTAGTACTGCAAAATGGTTCCACGATAGTCTTTAAATTATAATGTTCTGTCCTTATTTTCCTGATGTTATTATAATTGCTAACATATTTCAAAAAAATCTTACGTGGCCAACTTTCTCTCTCTCTCTCTCTCTCTCTCTCTCTCTGTGAAGTCGTTTATTCATTACTGAAGATCGTGGTCATGGTGAAATCCTTATCTCTTATGGACCATTTGTTTCCATCAGCTTCTGATAGCGGCAAGTTTCACGAGCATGTGGAATTTTATTACAATTTGTGTCCTTCAGCTGTTCAGTCCATCTTGTGGCTGTACATCCTCTCAGTCTTTTGCCCTCCGTATTGCCCGTTATTATTATTAATATAACGGCCAACAAACTCTCGGAATTCCTCACCCGGAGAACATGGGGTTCAGATAGACGGTTAGTAGGATGAATACTAAATTATTAAAAGGAAACATTTAAAAAATTAATATATTTAAATATATTTCCTAATTTTTTGCTTACTTAAAATTAAAACATTGCAGCATTCAGTAGAGACGACAAAAAAGAGCAGATTTTTTTATTAATATAAAGGTGAAGTTAAGTATGTTTAAGTGTAAACAATATTTTGTCATCAATATCTATATATTGTTACTACTTATAGATATTTTTTTAATGATAGTGTTTACGTCGCAGTAAGTAAAAATTTACTCCAGATTAACAAAAAGTCTTAAGAATAAGTACTCCTAGTTTTAGTGGCAGTGATACATTGGCGGAACAGGTGACATTTTACATTTCTTACGTTTCGTATAATAACCGTACGGAGGTAGCTAAATAGGTTCGCTTGTATAAAGGGTCGTTGTCATTGAATATCGAATTCTTAGCACACGACGTCACGTTTTGTGAGCGCCATGAGGTAATCTCCAAAAACCTGACAAGTGCAGGGGTCGTTTTTTGTTTAACACTTTTTTTTTATTTATCTTATAAGTCAGTCATGTTATATTAGTCTATGTTTAAACACGTTTAATATTTTTGTATCGGAAAATGTTTTGAATTATATAGAACACTCGTTTGATATTCGCAACACTTAATCGTGAGTATTATTACAGGAATTAAGATGTGCTTTATGTGTCACATTTCCAGGAAACTATTGCAAATTCTGATGTGTCCTGAATCCGTTAAACTTAGTAATTTGTTTCGAAGTATCGATATTATATTTTGAGGCAATACCAGTACCCATTAATGAAAGAAGCGTGGAAGTTTTTATGAACTCGATTACAGTTTTACAACATTTGTAAAATTATATTTCAAATGTTGAATTTTAATAAAGAAACGATGTGTAAATTACGATTTCCTAGAGGAAACAGTGATACTTAAGTTCTAAAAATTGTGCAATGTAAAACATATTTTTAATTGAATTTAACTCATAATTTGTTGAAGCCAAGATGTTGTAATAAAGCTGTCGATATTTAAATATATATAATAATCTGGTTTACAAATATTCATCTCAACTTTGATATTTCATGATAGTTATAAAACTTTAACTAGCAGTTTTAAAATGCAACAATTTCCTTGCATAAAGTTTGTTGCGAAACAATTAAGCCTTGTGTAATTCTTTCCACTCAACTAGACAAAGGGACAAACGTTGCTAGCTTTTTTCCTTTTTCTTTTCACGCGATGTATACAAGGTTTTGTCATTTTCCTGTTATCCTACTTTGTTACAAATTGTAATTATGTTAATAAGTTTTTTTTTTATAGAAAAGGGAGGCAAACGAGCAGGTGGCTCACGTGATGGTAAGTGATTACCGCCGCCCATGAACACCCGCAATACCAGAGGCATAGTAGATGCATTGCCTCCCTTAGAGTGCCCTCCCTAGAATTGGAGGAAGGGGGTGTGGGCCACCGGTAACCTGCACTCACCAGACGAAACGCAGAAGTCTGCTAGACTTCTACTTCACGCCAGTATTCAGTGAGGTCGTGGTACTTCCCCGGTCGAGCCGGCCCATTCATGCAACAACAAAAGCTGATGCGTGGCTCTACCACTAAGTAAATATGAATTAATATATACTCATTAATTTCAACTACTTAAACGAATTTTCTTTGTAGCAGCCTGTAAAAGTCCACTGCAGAACATGGGGCTTTTCACCTATGTCTCATACGACACCCACGAAAAAAAAGAGGATAAAAGAATGAGGATCTTACATTGTAACCACACATTATTTTAAAACTATATTATAAATAATAAATAAGATTCTTCAAAACTCATACTACTCAAAACACTACTATTGTTAGTTTTTACAATGCGAGTTGGGTTTATGTTTTTTTATCTCTTGATATCGTAATTAAAAATAAACGTAATGTTCTTGTCATGTTATTTCTGGTAGATTTTTGACACATCATTTACGTTTAAAAGTTACAGATAATTACAGTAACCTAAAATTATTATTTCCCAAAAAGCAAAATATGTATAATTTTACAATATATCTATTTTGAATAGTTTCATAAACTGTGAACACTGCATCGATATTGAATTCAATTATTCTACAAATAAAATCTATTTCAGGGTTTACACTGTTTATAATATCGAAACTGCGTCGGCAGTCTGAGTGATTGCAGGCGTCTCGTGTTACAGAAGTTGCATAGCAACTTCTGTAGTTAGTTCTGTAGTTAAGTATTAGACTTGTGACAAACGTTCCTTTGTATTTTACAGCATAAATCTGTTATCTGTTTATAATTACGTCACATCCCAACTACATGTTCTTTGAATAAAATTTAACTAATGTTTTGTCCTTATGACTTCTGTTTGTTAAAACTGTTTACTTAAATGTTAAAGTCGGCAATCCTCTAATTCGGATACCTTCATGTGACTAAGATAGGCAAGATCGCCCAAAAGAAACATTTTTTTTTTAGATAAGGGTAGGGCTTCACTATCAAAGATATAAACAATATATTTTCAATAATAGAAAAACGTGAGCTGTACTAACTAAAATTCTTATATTTCTTGTTTGAGTAAGACAAAGAACAATGCGAGTGGCTATTAAAAAAGGTGGTTAGTCGTAAACAAGTGGCTACATGTATCAACAATAGTGACAATGTGCGACCTTGCCTCCGTACCAACTGATCCCATTATCTTCATCGCGATATGATGCTGTGACACAATCCGTTCGGAATTTTCTACCATAATGCTTTATTATAAAGGTGGGTCCAGTTAAAGGTAAGTAGGACAGCCAATATGACAATCAAGTCTTTTTCTTTCTCTGTATTGAGAGGCTTAATCAAATATGCGATTATATCGCCCCGTAATAATGTCATACATTTATAAGTTAATGTTCACGCATTTTACTAATACTAGGGTAGACGGAGATCGTGTTCTTGAATTCGTTTCGACACATCTTGACATTCGACATGTTTGACTGGTGACGAGCCTGTGTGGCCCATAACACAACAAAATTCCTTCATCCATCCTAGTATTGGTGAAGAATTGAAAACACTAGACTTGTGTGGATTACTAATTTAAACATTCAACTATAAATGACTGTTTTTACAATTGATCAATCCTGTTATCTACTAAACATCCTTGTGCCGATGAGTACATAAGAATGTGTTCATGTCCATAAACTTATCCATGCAAATTGAGATTTCATGCAACCTACATTACATGAGATAAACGCGTGTGTACTAAGCTATAGTGATTTGTCACAGGTATCGGACAATAGGGCATACATTGTATGAAATATGGCCTCTTACGGCGGCATTCATCTGTGCCGCCATTTATACACCGCTAATGAAAATGCTCTGATGTGAAATGTTCCTATTTACCTCAAAATAATTTTCTATTTTATTTTCGTCCTGTGAATTTGCAACCGAGAAGTACTCTGTTTTTAACAGTTTTTAGTTTGTTTGGTTTACGATGTTTTATTGAAAACAAAGTTATATCTCTGATTATTTCTGGAAGAGGAGTGGACGAAAGCACTAGTTTTCATGGTGTCGCCATCACCGAGGTTCCGGGTTCGATTCCCGGAATTGCAAAGTAGAAAAATACTTTTTATACATTGTCTTGGGTCTGAGTGTTTGTTGCACTCTTATGTTCTGGAACCGAATACAAAGAATGTTCCCGATTCCATATCCCAAAGTGCTAAAGCTAGTTACTTTGGGAACGGAGTTTTTTATGTGATATCCTTAGTTTTATATCACGTATGTATGTATTTACGTATGTGTTATTATATTTGAATACAAGAGAAGAATTACCAAGAAGACTTTTTAATTTATGTCAAAGAAATGACCGTTTGAATTTATAGAGGTGTGAGCAACATGCGTCTTAATTGTGAATATCTAAATAAGTTTATATCATTATTTTTAATCTATATAAAATTCAGATTTATTATTTCATATTTAAGCATATAGATTTAGATATTTAAGGATAGAGATACTGTTTAAACATTAATTAATCGCAATATTTAGTTATTTTATTTTTCTAATATTACATCTAAGTATGTGGTTTGTTAGCTCGGTGGGTCCTTATAAGGAGAAGGAACTCTGGTTCTAAGTGCCTCCCACGCATTATAAGTTACAAATGTCTTTAAACGTCATTAAAGGCGCTCTAAGTTGAGCAGTAAATTGACTACCCTTTTTAGTGACATTTGATGGCTATACTTAGGTTTTTGCTGAACGTAGGCGATTTATTCACCTTCGGTATTAAGAACTTGTATACGTAGGTGGTAGGATTTTTAAGGAAGTTCAAAAGTTTGTAATAATGTATTAGCTTTTGATTCTCAATGAGACGACAGATGCCGTGTGGGCAGTTGATGTTAATCCATAAATCAATTCAACTACAAAGTAATAAAGACATCTGAGCCTTGGTATATAATAATATCTCATAAGCAGGTAATGTGTGATTATGTTTACCTGGTAAAAAATTCGTGTGTTCTTCTTAATCGAGTGTTATTTTGATCTATCGTAAAATTAAATGGACGTCTCTTTTAATTCTTATCGTTACTTAATGTGTAGAATTAAGTAATCAAGTATAGGAAGTAACATATAATTTTGAAAAGCAATAGTAGGTTATCTAAATAGTTTCATGTTAACTACTAAATTAGACATCTACCAAGTAATGGATACTCATGCGAACGTATTTCAAGTGTTTCATTTTTAGCCCCGTATAGTTAAATGGATTTTGTCTTATAAGTACTTGAGGGTTCGTTCTAATTTCATAGAAATTTTAGAATTTCTTAAGTATAAAAGAAAAATATTTTTGACATAAAAATAAAAAAAATATCTTCACGCAATAACCAAAACAGGGGTAGGCAGAGGTTTAGTCTAGACAATTAAGTCCCTTCGACCCACCTTCCACCGAGGATATTTTCGGGACAACGTGACAGGTGGTGAGCCCGTCGCCGCCTTTATGTCCAAGCCAACGATGTAATTCGTACATAAGTTTTTTGAAAAACCCATTGGTACGAGCCTGCAACCTGGGGATCGAACTCTGGTCTCTCGACTCGAAATTCCGACCACCCAACCACTCGGCTATCATGACTCTCCTCCTCCTCGTGACATAAAAATAATAAATATAAAAGAACAACGGTAATTGTATACTTATTTTTTGTCTGAGAGTTGTACAATACACACCACCAATATACAATTTATATAAATCTTCACAATATGTAGCATAATAATATTCTCAATTTAAAATGCTGCAAAATAGAAGTAAGTTAGAGAATGATATAGAGTCGAACTAGTAATTAACGTGTGTTAATAAAAGTTATAG
Organism: Sericinus montela; assembly: GCA_029286605.1. Classification (NCBI taxonomy): domain Eukaryota; kingdom Metazoa; phylum Arthropoda; class Insecta; order Lepidoptera; family Papilionidae; genus Sericinus; species Sericinus montela. Next base: position 11,230,238 of record JAGSMR010000015.1, read on the forward strand.
GCTATATTTGTGCAGATCATAATTTTTTACCTATCTATCAAAAAAAAATAACAAAAGAATATTTAAACTAAAATTATTAAACAAAAATCAATTTTCGGAACAGCAAAAATATAAAAAGGAATAAATTGTTCAGAATAAAATCACATATAACCTTTGGTTCCATGGTATTATTTCGTATTAATTCTGTATATAATTAAAAATAAAAAAGCCTCGGGCATTTTTGTTATGATTACGTTTAATTTAATTTCAACGAAAGCTCGATTTTCACGCTTAATTTAAATTATCATCGTGGGTAATAATTCGGATTTATAATTAAATTGAACAGCAATCACTGCCACCTTTCGATGACTAATATATCAAAACAGTGTTGATTGGCATCTAATCGGAGGAACTTTGAACTTTTCGAACTAATGGACAAAGAATCTACTATCAATTAGCGGTCGCTAGAATCTCTACGGGTGGTCCAGGTCAATATTTTTTATTGCCTTTTTATCGATAAAATCACACCTATGGTGTTCAGGTCATATTGTATGACGTGATGATAGCTTGCACTTGTACTTGTCTTTGTATTATTGGAAAATACATTTTTGTATTCAAGGTTGATGTGAACATCAGTATGCAGGTTATGGTAAACAAATATCAGACCAATTTTATAAATTTCAAAATCAATTAACGTTTTTTTCTTCTATCGTAACTACTCTTGTATTTTAAATCTTTTATTTCGCAATTTAGTTTTATTTTCTAAATTAAATTTAATTTTTTCTTCAGTAAAGCACTATTACAATAGAAAATACTGTATGAATGGTGACAATTATTCTCTTCTCGAAATTGATAAGATTCATTTAAACAACTTCGAAATATTTAAAAATAATTGGGAAAACACAACTATACATGTATATCATTTGTTTTGATTCCAACATTGTTCTTTGATAATCACTATGCAATCGTGAAATCTGTAACGTATTTACTTACTAATGTCTGGAGTAGTTTACGATAACAGATGAATGATAAGTGCGAACTTGGGACTTTATGTTTCGCAGTTCGCGTTCAAGCGAAAATCATTTAAAAAGTTTAGCCATGAAAAATACATATGAAGAGAGTAAAATACATTTGAGTACACGTTACGTTTGCATTTTCAGTAAAGAAGTGTATACACACTTTCCGACCGTTGATTGTTTCTTTTATTCAATTATTTGTAATTATATATACAAGAGTATCGAAATTTTCCATTTACGTTTGTTAATAACCGATCAAAATGCATACGACTGTTTTTGAAGAAAAGCTTCGTTTGTTATTGCAGTTTGTATTGTTAATAAAAAAATAATAATCTAATAAATTAATGAAACAAAATCTTCACCCCTTTCCCAATACAGGGGTAGACAGTGGTCTAGACACTTAAGCCGTTTCGTCCCACCTTCCAACAAAGATATTTTTGTGACGACGTGACAGGTGGTGAGCCCGTCGCCGTCTTAATGTCCAAGCCAACGATGTAATTCGCACATAAGTTTTTGAAATAACCCATTGGTACGCCTGCTACCTGGGGATCTGTTGACTCGAATTTTGACTACTTTCGACCACCACGCATTTTTTTAGATTATTAATTTATTACCACTCGGATAATTACTTACTCTATTTAAAGTGTTTTTCGCAAAGATAATAGAATTTAAATCGGTTAGAGAAAATATTTCGGAAGCTTTTGTTAAATAGAGAAAACTATTACGCGATACCGGAGTGTTAAATAATTTAAACAATTGGGATCGTCGCCAACTGTCATCAACTGCTTACGGTTCTCGTTAATGCCAATATAAATACAGGCCCGCAGTTATTAATATTTATAATGCAATTAAATAAGCCTAAAATAAATACTGTGCAGTAATGACGCGGGTTCGACTCATCCATTATTATTGGGAATGTGTGTGGATTGTCTGGAATGCATAATGCATTTATAAGAAACTATGAATTTTTGAAGATATGTTCAGAAATAAAAAAGAGAACTTATTTCACTAGTATTATCTTTTTACTAAGATTTTACCACGAGCATAACACTGTTGCAACTAAAAGGTCATTCTTCATTCTCAAACTCTAATTTATCATTTCGTACAAATGATTCCGTAAAAAATATAAAGTTTTGTAGCTTCCCTTTCTTCTTTAGTAAGTTTGCTGTCACTTTCTTGAGATGATAGCAGCACAATTTACCTTTGTCTTAATTAAGAATCGCATAGTATTTAGTTAGAAAATGGTTTTCAATTATACTTATTGTTAATTATTCATTCAGTATTTTCTGTCTATTTATTAATTTATTATTTAGCTTTGAATTAAATCTGTGTAAAAGAAATTTCCATATATTAATTATAGTCGTGTCTTTAAAAAAATGTATTCGTACATTACTAGTATTCCACAATTCGCTACATAACTAAGTTGTTCTCTTTGTATGTTTGTTTTTTCTTAAATGGGTAAAACAATGGCCAACTTGGGGCCCCTAATCTGCGTTGTTATTTCCTCATATTCACATTCAGCGCCCTTTCGTAGTAGGTTTTGGTGCTAGATATTATTATATTAGTAAGTTATTTACATGTGGTACGTTTCTATTTCACTTGATTCTGAATATCTGTTGTAAAGACGTAGATATCACATGGGCGATTCACCTTTACTAATTTTTTCTTTGTACTAACTTTATTTACCTTTTCTCTTTTAAGATAATCCAGTAAGAGAAAAGCGTTGAATATCACAATTGCTACCAACAGAACAAGGGGAAGCCATTTCGAAAAATACCAGACTAAGATCCGGCAATCAGAAAATGAAGGCTGTATCTATGTCTATGTCTAAAGTACGATATATCTGGTACTGCGATCACTAATATTCTTGCCTACCTCAAAAATTGTAACAAGTCGTACGTCCTACAGTGAGGGCTTATAGAAGTGTTCAAATAAATATAATAAATAATGGTGCTATTTATGACATATAGTCATATTTATGTCATAAAGATATGTCATTTTACACATTTATTGCCAGCAAATTCGAAATCCAGAGAAAACTGAAACGCTGTTGTTGAACGCAATAATCATCAAGATTTCTTTATAATTGTTTTTGTCATTTATATCATTCTTTTCTGTCACGGTCGTTGTGTTGTGTCGGAGAAAGTTAACAAGTTTCGTGCATGCTAAAGATGGGCCCCATTTAACATCCGTATTCGGATGAAAATTGTTTTTGTAATAATACCCACTTTTAATAAGATTGTAAACGTTACTCGATATAAAGACACTTTGGTTGTTAAACATATTGAAAGGCAAAGTTCATGTAATTATTATACAGTACATCAATGTTGTCGTCTAACATGACATTATTTAAATTAATAAACAGGAACATGTTGATATTCCATGTGTTTACAAGCATAATATTAACAGGGCAATAAGTTTTAGTATTCAGATGGCGAAATGGATAAATGATATTCATACGGTATCCGTCATTGCTTGCGTTCATGATCGAGGAATCAATGACGAAGTTATTTTTAATATAAATTAAAATAAGCAATAAGGAGGCATGAAAGAATTATTGTGTTGAATGATTTCAATCGGTTTTCGGTTGTAGGCTAGTTAGTACTTCGCCTTCAAAATACTTCACTGATTAAGTTTAATTAAAATTAGGTTTTTGAAGCTTTATATTAACTTTAAGTTTAATTAAAAAGTCACGATAGCCGAGTCGTTGGGTGGTCGGAATTTCGCGTCAAGAGACCCGAGTTCGATCCCCAGGTGGCAGGCTCGTACCAATGGTTTTTTTTTTCAAAACCTATGTACGATATATTATATCGTTGGCTTGGACATAAAGACGATGATGGGCTCACCACCTGTCACGTTGTCCCAAAAATATCTTCAGTGGAAGGTGGGTCGAAGGGGACTAGACTAGACTAGACCTCTGTCTACCACTGTATTGGGAATTGCGTTAAGATATTCATTTATTTATTATTATTTAATATTAACTTAGCTCTTGAAACACCTGTTGAACCTTACGACGTGCGTATGTAATTAAGCGTAATATAGTAGTAGCAGTCAAATTGTCCCAAGAATGGACAACTTGGTTGGAAAGTGGGAGGAAGAAAGGACTTAATTGTCTAACCCCTCGTCTTCAGAGCCCTCTCGGACCTCTGCGATACAAGGGGTACAGGGGTTTTGATAATAGCATAAAGATATTTAATACTTATTTTTTTTATTACGTTTTATAATTATATTTTGTTTTATATTTACTCGTATTATTTCAAACGTCATATTCAAGCAACACAATTTCGTTGAATACAATAATTTTAACCAAATATAAATGCATATTCTTAGAGCAATCAGTGGCTCGGGCGGTTGACCGCAGATATAAATGTCTGTAGTCAAAAAGTTGCTTAATGATCACTATGAAATATTTAATTTTACACCTGCTCATGAGAAAATATGAGATGTGTTTTCAATATTTTTGAAGGATAATATTGCGATATATGCGAATAAATAATAATTATTATTAAATCTTTGAAAATATCAAAAACATTAAACCGATCAGATATTTAAAGGGGTTTTTTTTGTATTTCTCCCCTTATCCATAATAAGAGTAGAATAGAACTATAAATACAATATGAAGAATATAATATAAAGACGAATAAAGAAGTTTTAAACATGTTTTATTTCATGTTTATAAGCTAAGAACAATTTACCATACCATCATAACTGTCTGTAAAAGTCTTCTGTAGGACAAAGAGTTAATAACTGTCTGTAAAAGTCTTCTGTAGGACAAAGAGTTAATACGTGTTCTACATTTTTTCATTACATGTATTTATTTTTTTAGTTGGACCACGTTCAACATGCAGTTAAAATCACGCCATGGTTCCGTAATTCATCAATAGCAATACGTTCTGGTTGGCATGGCATCTTGATGTATTTAAGCAATTGAAATTCTATTATAATAACACGATAACATGATACTTAAATGTGTTGACAGCGTATGATATTGAGTACCTACCCTTCATCGCGTACCGCATTTATTTAGGTTATTAGTTAACCAGTAAAAAAAATAAAGAAAGGCTTGCAGCGCACTTGCAAGTCCGTATTTTTAATAATAATATCGAGACAAAGATAATATGTTATGATAAATATGTTATCTTAAAAAAGTTTCATTTTATGTTCTAATTGTCGTATAAATGATAGAAGATTATTAAAACAGACAATGGATTTTTAATTTTGGCAACGCTGATTATACAGCCTCCTTACGAGCTACAACTTGTAAGTGAGTGTGTTGTATTTTATTATAGATTCTTGTATCACTTTTATGACTGTATACATTTTACATTTCCGATATATTTTGACATATTTTTGTTTCTTACTTTAGATATAGTTCGCTGCTGTACCTGTTTTTAGTTCGTTTATTACTTTTTATTGCGGATGTTATAAATTTTATATTACTCTACGACACATAATGTGCAAACTATTCTCACGTCGCAGCGGGGACCGCCTCAATTGTTTACTTATAAATAATAATACAACATCTACGGAAAATAATGCAGTTATAAATTATACTATTTATTTTGAATAAAACATTTTTAATCGTTATCACATAAGCACCCTTGAGTGGTAAACGAAAATAAGTAAAATAAATAATCCCAGTCCTCTTACAAATTCGTGTAGGAAGTTTCATCGCTAGCGAGGCAGCGCCATTACTAGACAGAGAAATATATGCAAATCTTCTAAAAATTTAATCCGTCAATGTCGAATAATGTCAACTTTCATGTTCTAAGTAAATTACGATTTTAATGGTAATGTATTTTTTTCTTGTAATAAAAGTAAACTATCCATTAGGTAACAACTTGTTTTGAGCCTTATCAGTGTCGTATAAAATCATGTAAATTTGAATGTTTAGTGAATGTTTCTGATATTCTCTTACTTATATTAACGTGTTTAGTTTCGCCACCGTTACCCCGTTTAGAATTTTACAATCTAACCTCACAAGTAAACCGTGAAAAATAACATATATTAGACGATAAATCAGCGAAAATCGCCGGTTTACTACAACGCGTTTATAGCTGTAATAAAAGAACCGTCAACCGCGGACAGTACACAGCGAATAAATGGTACAGAGCGTGGCCTGGAAAAGCAGCCCCGTGACGATCGCATTTGGCTTCCAATTCGACAAATTTAAGTGCTCTTAATTCTTACGCTTTACACTCTAGTCAAACAAGCGTGAATACTCACGAATAGGTCATAAATATCTGCGAAGTATGAGAACGCATATTTAACTTTGCAAAGTTTTCTTACGATATTTAACTTTAAAGCGAACTATTGCACCGGCCTTGCACTTTAGCGCAGTTATGGAGTTGTCTTCCAAAAAATATCTGTTCGTTTTTTTAAGTATGTTGATGTTCTAAGGATAGAGCTATGTCTATAGTTTTTTTTTAATTTGTCGTTGCTGTTTGTATATTATGTCTCTTAATTTTAAAATAAAGAAAATAGAATAAGTAGGACAAGTGTTAAATGTACCGTGGTAAACAACGGTTTTGCTTCTTGAATATTTGCTCGGTAGATGCTATTCTAAAATTATAAATAATAATAAATAAATAAATAAATATCTTCACGCAATTTCCAATACAGGGGTAGACAGTGGTCTAGTCTAGACAATTAAGTCCCTTTGACCTACCTTCCACCGAAGATATTTTCGGGACAACGTGACAGGTGGTGAGCCCGTCGCCGTCTTTATGTTTAAGCCAACGATATTATTCGTACATAAGTTTTTGAAAAACCCATTTGTACGAGCCTGCCATCTAGGGATAGAACTCGGGTCTCTTGACTCAAAATTCTTATTTTTTTATTTATTTCTATCTTAATTGAGCAATTGAAAACAAATTTGGTGGATGCTAATAGCTGCAAATGATTTGTATTTTTTTGGCGGTGGTGTCATTTATAGGGCGCAGTAACTATTGAACATTAGATTGATGGATGGCTTATTTTTCACTTCATGCTATCGAATACAATTTCACATTTAACCGAATTAAGGTTAAACTATACCAAATTCTCATAAAGGTACATTATTCTATACATATAAAGCATTATCTTTTAAACGGTAGGTCGTCATATTGCGCTGCTCCACATTTTGCTCGAATGGATTTTTTTTAATACATTGACTACATGAAGCAAGTAGCCCATAGTAGAATGTTGCGACAATACAGACTTCTTATAGTTTCTATATTAAAATAATTTAATCGAGGAAGCCAGAATATAATTAGGAGGAAAATAATTAGATAATAGAGATCGTGGAAGCCAGATAGAACATATCGTCAAGTGTCACGATCCTTATGTACCTCTTTTGCTTCCCTCAAATTTACTACTTTAGATATCAGTGTTCTTATTTGATTTAAATACATATACTGTGAAACAATCCATCAATAATGTTCATTAATCTGTTTATATTTTGCCGTTCCTAATGACAACGTAATGATTTTACATTTATACCGTTACAGTCTAAAAGGAAATCGGAGTGAACTTTCATTTTATGCGATCGTTAAAGCACCTGTTTTGGAAGCTCGATAAATATTTGATATGAAGTTGCATTAAAATTCATTAACAGTCTGTCTATTGTTTTTTAAGAATGTTATTAAGCTAAAAATGTCCAACAAATTTACTTTTGTATATAAAAAATAAAAAAAATATCTTCACGCAATTCCCAATACAGGGTAGACAGAGGTCAAGTCTAGACAATTAAGTCCCTTTGACCCACCTTCCACCGAAGATATTTTCGGGACAACGTGACAGGTGGTGAGCCCGTTGCCGCCTTTATGTCCAAGCCAACGATGAAATTCGTACATAAGTTTTTGAAAAACTCATTGGTACTGCCACCCGGGGATCGAACTCGGGTCTCTCGACTCGAAATTCCGACCACCCAACAACTTGGCTATCGTGACTTTTTTTGTATAATTATTAACTTATATTTTTAAATACTGAAAACGAGTCATTCCTTTGATTTTCGATTAATTGACAACCGTGCCCATGGCTAGAAAATTCAAATCTATTGAATTATTCATATGTTTAACAACACATGAACCACATAGCACTTGACAGCTGAGGCAGGAAGTCTACTCTTGTATTGACTGAAAGTCGCCGTTTTGTTGAAATAACATGTTTGAATAGGTTTAGTCTAACATTTGCTGTCGGTATTTTGCATATTAAGCCAGCGGTTTTTTTGTTATTGCTTATATTATAATTCTGAAATAACCTGGTTTTTCACTCCAGAAATAATATTTACGTTCGTAAAACTTCATGTAAACGTCATGTACAAATTTTTTTATCGTTTTATGATGTTTTTTAGGGTTCCGTACGTCCAAATGAACGTAACCCCTGTATGAGATTACTCGTGTCCGTCACAGTTAATTTTATCTGAATCTACTAGACCGATTAAGTCAGAATTTGGTACATATATCAATTTCTGTAACCCGAACGCAGTGGTGCGACGTGTGAATCTGAATATGGGGATCACTTTTGGGGGCAAGACTTGTTGTGAGTATGGCGTACATAAGTTTAAAATAAACTGTTATTAAAGGAAGTAGACCTCCGTCACCTATTTCGATTCTGATAAACCTTTTTTCTTAATACAGAAATTAATTTTCTACTTCTAGATTACGAACACCTCTTTATTTTAACGTCAGATTTCAACTTGCGCTCGTCCCCCGCTTTTACAAATTTCATAATATTATCGATGTGTTACAGAAAACACATTCTCTATTCCTGTTACATATGTAATGTTAATTAATTTTTAGAAAATCTGTGAATAGTTTTATGTAACTAGGGTGTGTCGAATTATCCATCTGGTTTCTTTAATGTGTTGTTATCTTGAAGCTACTGTAGGTGCAACCGCCACTTACAGCCGCCCTTTAATTATCTCCTTCACATCAATCAACTTGAAGTGCTTTTACTTCTTGTATTACGAGTCTACTTCATGGTCTATATTTTTTATGTATAATTTATAATTTTAAGCTTTTATAAGAATTTAGATTAGTTCTCATTATTCGACAGTTATTGGATATTTTTTTGTTTCTAGTATAATTTATTTTTTTATTCTTTTCTCCAATGTAGGTACATATACAAGCAAATAAATAAATAAATAAAATTATTTGTACGCGAAATTGAGTTTACAAATGATTGTCAAATGGAAAAAAATAAATTTCTGAATTTCTCTATTTCCAAAAAAATCAATACATGGATTATAATTCGTATACTCTCTGGCTTAATAATGTTAACCAGATAAATAATTATTATATTAAGATCCTTATTTATTGACTTCTTTCCTTTTTGTTTTACATTACAAGCCAGATTTTCTGCTATGCCGTCCCTGATGACAATAACAAAGCTCTCAACAGAAACTATTTTAAAATTATGCTCAGAAATTACTATCTAAAGGCAAACCCGGTGTAATTTGTTCCTCTTTCTTTAGTTCGGTTTACTTTTCGTTTAGTTTACCTATTTTGTATTGTTAGTGTTATGTATATACTTTATTGTGTTCATATTAGCATTTTTTTATCTATTTTGAATTTGCACCTGCCAACTTGAGATGATAATGCTACAAGGCATGAATTCCGCATTTGGTAAACCATATTATTTTACAAGAGAGTATAAATAAATTATTACAAATACGTGATATGTGCACTGTTTGATATACTACATAGAATTTCCAATTAAATCATGTCTATTTTTTATGTATAACATTTAACGTAACATTAAGTCAAGACATCTTTTTGCTTACGGCACACCCGCAACGTAAACATGTCTCAAGACTATGTTGTCAGTTTATACCGGCCTTATTCGCCTTTTACTAGAATTAAAAAAAAAAAACAATTTTAAACCGTGTGATAACTACAGTGTAGAGTAAAACCATATGAACACAATGTTTTCACGTTACAATCGCAAATGATGAGTGCTAGAAATTATACCAACGGTATGTTTATTACTTGTGAAATATTAACATAAAACTTTCATGATTATGGTCCTTACAAAAGACATTATCTAGCGAACAAATGTGGATTTAATTTAAGATTCGAGCAACAACTAGCAGAACAACAACACCAGTAACAATCTTATAAAAATTTCGCATAGCAAAGTACGACAAATCGCAAAGGAATTTATTGTTCTTAATGAGTACTTCATTTGTAAGCCCTTCTTAAACAAAGTTGACTTGTAAGGCAATAAATGTAACCAAACCCATCTAGGTTGCTCTCCTTGAACCAAATTTCTCGCATTTCCAACACCAGCAGCTCTCAACCATCCTTCTGCGGTTATTCGTGTTTTACGAATGTGGGAACATTCTAATATGTATATCAGCGAGTTGCGTGATCGAAGTCACCGGAGTTCTAAACCTCGCTTGCTCTCGCTCTCAAACTGACCGTGGCGTGTTCATGCATCGTTTCACGCCGTGAGAGAATTCTTTCAAATTCTACATTGTTCTTATTTGTATCCCCATTTAATTTGTCGGTTTATAAATTAGTTAATTCTCTCTACAGCTTTGTTTAATTATGCCCATTTCCTAGTCATATGAATTAATTATATATAAAGTATATTATTTAAAAACAGTAGAAATAAATATAATAGCACCATAATTTTTCTATTATTTATAAAATTTTATCTAACATTAAATTAATTTCCTTCCTAACGATTATAAGGTTTGTCCCAGTCTTGAAATAGTTTGATATTTCATGTATAATGGATAAAAAATACCTTGTAGTAAGCAGTATGTTTACTGGTCAAAATTTCCGGTATTTTAATAAATTATAAAAAGAATATAAAAATATATATTAGTATAGTATTAGTACTATTTTAATAAACGCCAGTATATAAAAACTCTGATTAGATTTATGATTTAGATTTTATGAACTTCAAATTATAAGGCATAAAAATTATTTATGTTATAATACTGATATTGTGAATGGCTAATGAGGTATACTGTTTAGAATGAATTTAAATATTTTAAGCTATAATTTTTGAAGCGTGTTAATGAAACAATGGGGTCAGTTAGTCGAGGGTACTACGTATCACTTCTATAGTGAGACCATTTTCCCATTAAACAGAATCAATATCTTTTGAAAAGAGTAAGACGTCTCGTGTAATATCTTCGTTACAGTACAATATGCAAGTTGGTCACTATACCATATTAACGCCGTTTATCCTATGCAGGTGCGTAATAAATGAAAGTAATTTAGTTTAATGCACACCGACGTTAAGAATGAAAGTGATTCCAACATTGTATCCATTACACTATAGTAGATTTAAATCAGCCTATGACGCTCCGTTATCTCTTCCTATATATTAAGTATTAGCTTTACTAACATAACATTGGAGAATTTAATTAAAATCGTTTAATTAAAATAAGCACACAATTTATAAACATCTAAATTATTAAATGTGACACTAATAAATCCGCTTTAAAATTATTTGATGAAATAGTTCGATTGGTTGGCAACATTTAGAATTGTCTACAAAAAATGTCATGTCGGTTACTTAGAGCTTAATCATGTTCAAATCGACGCCGCACCGGTCTCCCGCTATTATGTTACGGTAATTTGAATCGATGAGATCAGTGACAGATAAATATTATTCGTACGAATCTACTAGTATCAAGTAATTTTAAGCAAAGTATATTATAGGATATAAAATATGCTAGTTACATTATGTTTATACACTGAGTTTTGAATATAATGGGAATATAAAAATATGGAGGAAACGAAAGTGCCCTGTGTAATTGTGAAAGTTGAAATTATGAAAAAGATGGCAATTTCCTTGAAATCAATAATGGTTACCACGTATGATTCATCGCAAAAAAAAAACAAGTTGGGAATAATATTGAAAATAGAGGGTCTATTTTCAATATTATTACAATAATGAATTATTAATAACGAAGTAGTTTTATGTCAAAAAGACAGACTAATACTGAACTTAATAAATTTATGTGTATTAATTTCTCTTTGAATTACGTATTCCAACTTTTATATACATATTATTCAATTTAGCTAATAGCATACTTTAGCACACCGTTGTTAAGTCCTGTCGCCACCCATCGCCCAGCCCACCCTCCACAGGAGACTGTTTTGGACAACGTAACTGGTGGTGAGCCTGTTGCCGTCTTAACCTCTAAATTATGATATTAAATTTATGTCAAGGAACAATATTTAAGCCTCATATTTAAGGTTATTTGTAATTCAAATGCTTGGTAATCCTGGTGTAATAATCTTTATTGATTTCAAAAAGTGTGTCGGTAATTGCAAGTAACATTTAAGTTCACCTACGCCTTAATGTAAATTTTATTTCTTAAATGAACTTATCACGTACGTCCTCAATAATGTTATTATTTTCTAATAATCAGTTTTAAAGGTGTGCCGCAAAGGTTTTTTTTATTAAATCATTTGAAAGCCTGATATGTGACAAATAAGGGACGTCGTGTTTCGAAATCGAGAACATTAATCAAAGCGGACATATGTAGATCTACGGACCGACAGGCGGACGACAAAGCAAAAGATCACCTGTGTCAAAACACAGCCTCCATTATGTGTTCTTTGTTTTTATTTCAAAGACTCATTTGCTAGCACAAAGGCGGCTGCATTGTTTAAACGTCCGCTACAAGTGTTGCGACACTCGTCAACGTCCGTTGTCACAAGTTTAGTTAATTTTTTTTATGATTCAACTCCACAAGTGACCTTGTGACCAGAATTTTATGATTCAAGTAGATCACAAATTTTGATCAATGTGTTACGAATTTGTAAATAATAATAGCTCTGCATAAAATCCTTTTAAACAGACAATCTAATGATCCACATATTCTAAAAAAGCCGACCTTTTGTTCTCTCTCATTTCCAAAATGCTGTAATGTATAAACGAAGATAGCAAACGAGCAATACCTTAGCGTGTTAAGCGATTACCGAAGCCAATTATACTCGCACTATCAGACTGAACATGTGTGCCATTAAGACCTAAATTTAAGAAAAAAATAGATAAGGGTAAGAAAAAGGACCTCCCTCTATTATAGAGATATTCTTCTTTCATTTCGGGCTACCTCTCTCGCCAGTCGAAATGCAGAAACAGAGCAGAACCACTTTCCTGCCGGGTTTCATGCAGCAGAATTTCTGTCTCGAAGATTTACTATGCTTATATTCATACATGAATAATATATTCATTCAATATTTAATTCCTACTGTTGAAAGTTTTGTCTAAATGTTTAGATTAAAATTAGACTTTTTGTATCAGCAGTTGAAATACAGCACCGTATGCATAGTGTAAATATCTTTACTTGAAGCATTGGTAAACGTATCACAAATTACAGCTGCATTTTCTAAGCATTTCAATTTTATGTTATTTCTGTACTTATAATTTTAAAATTAAAATACATTTTCAAAAAGAGGCTCTGTGTCATAGATATGGAAGAGAAGGTGGCAATTAAATATATAATCCGACTGCGATCGCGCAGTATCGCGGCGGGCTAACGGCTTGTTTACGCGCTGACCGGCCATATAAGGCGTGAAAGCTCCTCCGCATTGTCCGGTCCTCGTTGGACTCGCTATGGTCAGACCGACACGTTTGCATATGATCACATATGTCCGATACCGTCTTATACCGAAACCTCTTTTAGCCTACAATACCTTCTTAATCAAAAGCAATTTTGCTGCATGCAACATTGGACCATTTCTATCATTGGAAAATAACTTAATAAAAACTTAATGTCCAGTACAACATCGACTATTATTTTATTTTTTATCTATTCCCTACTTATTCACTATTTTTGGCTCATTACTTCTGGTTTAGCATAATTTAAGACCGTTATTTCACCATCGGTTTTATCCTATATTAATATGGTAAAAAGAAGTCACGGTAGCCGAGTGGTTCGATGAAAGAAATTCAGAAAGTCAAGACAGGCCCGTGCAATGGTTTTTTTTTTCAAAACATATAAATAAAATAAATATCTTCACGCAATTCCCAATACAGGGGTAGACAGAGGCCGAGTCTAGACAATTAAGTCCCTTCGACCCACCTTTCACCGAAGATATTTTCGGGACAACGTGACAGGTGGTGAGCCCGTCGCCGCCTTTATGTCCAAGCCAACGATATTCGTACATAAGTTTTTGAAAAACCCATTGGTACGAGCCTACCAACTGGGGATCGAACTCGGGTCTATTGACTCGAAATTCCGACCACCCAACCACTCGGCTATCGTGACTTATTTCAAAACATATGTATAGTTTATGTGGAACCCATCTAACTTTTGATACGGTACTCATTTAGAATTAACAAAAATAATTAATAAAAATATTACCACTTCTAAAGGAACTACGCCTTAACCAGAATGAACAGTAATTTGAAAATGTAAATATCTTTTCTGATGTGAATAGAATCATAAATAACAGAGGCTATAACTCAGAAAATGTTACACATATTAGAAGCAGTTTCATCGCGAAAAATTGCTTGATTATAATATTTTCCATTGAAAAAGACGACGATAATTAGGATTTGATTTATGTAATGGAGGTGTTAATCTTTAATACAAATTAGTTATGTTATGTTATGTTTTAAATTATAATCCTTTAATAAAATATGATCCTTAATTATTTAAACAGTTTATTAAAAAACTGTAATTGTACTTACGTTTAGTTATACTATGGAGCCATTATGATAATATTGTTTATCTTATGACATATAAGTTAAATCACACAATTAGTCGTGAAAATAATAAAATGTACATGTTAATATTAAACGGCAAGTATTGTGAATGTTATGTAAAGCATTAATAAAACGAAAGAACGTTGTATAAAAGTAGAACAGGTAGGCGTATTTACAACAACTGCGTACATTTATATGGAAGATGTAACGCAATTTAAATGCACACAATGTTGCAAAACATATGGTCATCTTGTTTTGTACTCCGGATATTAGCCAATGAGTCATCGCCTCTTTATCGGAATAATCAAGATGCAATCTTAGCATATGTTTATGTAGATAATTAATAAATAAACATTAGGGGAAATTCGCTTATAAAATATGCAAAATTTAAAATATACAAAACATTTACTTTACATACTATATGCATTAATTATGTAAGTATTTGTTTAGAACTGGCCGAAATTTCATGACATTTCGAGCCTGATTTATAGCTTGGGAATAAGTTTCAAAATAGCAAATATGTTTGTTTACCAATAGACTTCGTGGGTAATTTAAACAGTAGTATTTCGTTAAAAGTTTTGTACCTTTGTGTGTTAAAAGTAAACCTAAAAGTTATTAGGATGCATAGTATAAATCGTTAGCATTCCTTCGATGAAACAAATTTTTTTGAAAATTATTTTTCATGGACGAGTATTACCTTACTGTCTAAAACTGAACTTAAAACCGGAACAAAATGGAAAACTATGGTACTTGTAGATGGAACCTTTATGAATTCGACACTTATGATCATGATTCACTAGAGTTGGTATTGAGACAATGTTAAAACCATCCTGAAACAATTTTAAAATAAGTCATATTACTTATTAAATCTAATAGTTTAAATATTATTACATCATCCCATTAAAGGAATATACCTCGGCATTGTATCATTAAATGTCCGGCCTATGATGGATCAATAATATAGATGACGTCATTAATATATTTCATTTTGTTTGAATGAAAGATTAATAATTTGTGTAGAAGTAAATATTATGAACAACAACAAAACAAACATGGAGATTTAGTTTAAGAGCCACGAGAGGTGAGTGGTTTGACTATCGAAATTCGATTTAGAAAATTCGAGTTTTGAGGCTCGTCCTAATGATTTTTTGATACTTGTGTGCGAATGTGTTGTTGGCATGGGTTAGAATATACTATTTGTAAATAGTATTGTATGTAAGCAAATGTTTTATTCCTAGGGGGTGCAGAAAGCCTAACAAGGCAAGCCTGCGGTGGGGAAAACTCATTCCGATACAACACACTAATAAAGACCCAAACACATTTCTTGAATTTTGTATTCTTTTAAGGGTAATTTATTGGTAACATATTCCATTTCCATAATTAGTTCTTATGTCGTAACATGATACGGGCGGCAGATTAGAAAGCGTCTTACCAGAAGTGAGTGTTTATCGAAACACTTGTACATTTGCAACACCAATCGAAGTGACTATCCTCTCTGCCTTTAAGTATCGGAGAAAAGAAAAATCTGAGAGGGTCTCAAGGATGTCACCGTTTGAAACTGTGAATGAGGTAACAAAAGCTTGAAACATAAGATTATCCTACGTTACGTTGATATTCTAATAAGCCTTTGTGATTACATGGTCTTATGCTCTCCCAATTATAAAGCCGCCAAATTTTCTCCGGCATGTTTAAAATTATATATCTTTGTTGAAACCCCTTTTTAAGGAAGAAATACTTGTTGTCAAAATAGATGAGGCGATAATGATACATTTGGAATACGAGAATGGTGTTTAAATCTTTATTTTTCTTGTACTTGTAGTATTTCCGTAGATTATGTGCAGTATCTTATGCCTAAGATCTCTAAAACTGTAAATGCATTCCAGCAACGACTCATTAAATTTTATCTATTCGAGTAACTATTTGGGCGGAGATCTAAAATTATCGCAACTAATTATGACAGGTTCTATCTCATAAATTTATGGACGCAGATGTTGCTGTACGCCACACTAAATTTTTTTATTGCTTTCTTTACAGAAATAGCAAAAGTACGGGCGAGCTTATTTCAAATAAATGGAGTCAAGAAAGAACCTTTGATTCTACCAGAGCCAGAAGGCGTTGTCACCACGCTCACAGAAAAAGTATATGTGCCAGTTAAAGAACATCCAGATGTAAGTAATTAATAACTTTTCGTATAAACAACAATAAGACTTGGATTTGTCGAAAAGTTTGCTTTGCTATAACTTAATGTAGCAGCATTTAAGTAATAAGATTAGAACATGCATATGCAGTGCTTCAATTAAAGTTTCATTTGGTAATTTGCGTAAGTGCGTAATTTTAAAGCTCCTAAAAGGTCCTACAAAAGATTAAAATCATTAAAAATAACTTAATAAACTGAAACGAAAAATTTGTACACTTAAGTATATCTAGTGTCAACACTTTGACAATGAATTCATACGTTGACCTAAATCTTTATAAGTTATTATTTTTATTGCCGTAAATTTAATTTAAAAGCTTTTGAATTTCCTGTTTCTATAATTATGTATCAGTATCTTCGTAGCGAGTCCTTGAACTCGACTCAGTATTGAAATGTTGAATATATAATAATATGTCAACTAATCAATGAATTGCCTTAAAGTCACGTGTTCCGTTATTTTCATAGATCATACATACAAACATATATTCACGCCTCTTTCCCGTAGGGGTAGGCAGAGACCACTTCTTTCCACTTGCTACCATCCTTTCATACTTGTTTCGCTTCGTCCACTTTCATTATTCCCTTCATACATTCTCTTCGATTTAGGGTACTCTTGACCTGGCCTTTTCTTTAAGGCCATAGATCAACGACGTTGATATTTAAAAGTAACTTTGTAACAATAACTTTGTAATAAAATCTGTTGCCCATATATACATATCTATAGGAGTCTCTCCGTCCTTCTTTTTTAATCTTCAAAGGGACAATATGATATATCCCGCTTTTATTTATTTTGTTATGATACCCAAAACAGACTTACACAAGAGAAAATTAAATTTTAAAAGATCTGTTAGGTCGAGTTATCTTGCACAGGTTGTGAGTTTTATTGCATTGGGAGGTACAACCGACTTAGCCATGTATAAATAGAAATACAAGGTTGGCAGCCTTCTACGTTTGGTGACTTATGTCAGGGCTATCTGGCGTTTCGAGTTGCTTTGTAAATCAAGGTGTACAGTCTCAATGATGATCAATCTTTCAGTCATTGTAATCATTACCTCTAGCATTTGCCTTTGGATAGCATCACAATTCCTTTTTCGATTAAGAATTCACTGAACTGAATGAATCATTTGTTATATGAATGCATAATTCAGAATCCTCTTTAAAACATAAAAGATTTCTGATGGCCGCTCATGAGGCTTATTTTGATATACTATTCATAGCAACATAATCGTCTCGTGCCTACTGGCGTAAGTATAACTAGGCGCAATCTGTGAAAGCGATCTGTTTTTAATGTATGCTCTATATGGACTTGATGTCAGTGACCCAAAGTTATTTATGGGGTTCGTGAGATTTCTCAGTAATCCCGTCTGTGCACATTAAATTTGATTATATTATTTTTGTATAGCAGATATATCTATAACATTTACAACTTACAATCAATCACAAAGATTATTTGAACTTTATTTTTTTTTTATAAACATTTATTACTTTTATACGCAGTTACCTTTTAAATAAATCATAGTAAAGGTTGCCGAGTATAATAAATTATATACAGACAGTTCCGTTCATATAAGTCTTTAACGCTAGTTAGTAGCCGATTGTTGGCGCCATCCATACGCTTAGTCAACCACCTTATTTGGTATTAGAATTATATTGGTTTTTCTACTTGGTTTCTACTATTGTTATGTACATTTTATTACTGATGTGGGAGATGGTAGATAAATGATGAAAGATATTAAAATGTACCCTATGTAGGCGTTTATTAAACCTGATATCGTTAACAAGAAGATGTCGCGACAGACAAAGGATACATTCCGCACGTTTTTTTTTTGCCTTCATCACCTACCGTATTATTCATTGTGTTTATAGTCCAAGCTGAAATTGAGGTAAATGCAGGGTGTTCGCTGCTTTTTTATCAGTTTTTCAACACTTTATCATTGTACTAAACAGTTCTGTGCAATGATTTTCCTTGTGGTTACGGCGTAAGAATATCCCTTTTCTCTCGTGGTCATCGTAAGAGGCGACTAAGGTACAAGCCGTGAAAATTAAACAGGCTACTGACAGGCGGGACTAAAATATGGAAAAATAGCAGGCCAAAAATTGGCAAAACCACGCAACATGTTCACGCAAATGTATAAAAACAATGGTAGATCGACCGAAGATACATAACTTAAGTTAAATTAACAATATTCTGCAACCGCTCATTTACACATTTGTAATAGTTATAGTTTTCTCATATATTTATTAAGTTAATTAATATATTATGTCACGATAGCCGAATGGTTGGGTGGTCGGAATTTCGAGTCAATAGACCCGAGTTCGATCACCAGTTGGTAGGCTCGTACCAATGGGTTTTGCAAAAACTTATGTACGAATATCGTTGGCTTGGACATAAAGGCGGCGACGGGCTCACCACCTGACACGTTGTCCCGAAAATATCTTCGGTGAAAGGTGGGTCGAAGGGACTTAATTGTCTAGACTCGACCTCTGTCTACCCCTGTATTGGGAATTGCGTGAAGATATTTATTTATTAAGTTAAAATAATAAAAGTCACGATAGCCGAGTTGTTGGGTGGTCGGAATTTCAAGTCGAGAGACCCGAGTTCGATCCCGAGGCGGCAGTACCAATGAGTTTTTCAAAAACTTATGTACGAATTTCATCGTTGGCTTGGACATAAGGGCGGCGACAGGCTCACCACCTGTCACGTTGTCCCGAAAATATCTTCGGTGAAAGGTGGGTCGAAGGGACTTAATTGTCTAGACTCGACCTCTGTCTACCCCTGTATTGGGAATTGCGTGAAGATATTTATTTATTAAGTTAAAATAAGTAATAATTTATAAAATCTCCAACATTTTAGTATTAAAATAAATGGAATATTGAACGATATTAAATAATGATCAAAGCTACATACGGATGTATTGGCAACGAAGTAATTGCAGTGGAAGAATTCTTAGAAGTGTTATCCCTATATACTTAGTAATTTTTGAAATCACATTCAAAGAAACATTAAGTCTTAGACAATAATACATTTTTAATGTTCATGTTTACGTAATAAAATTTCCATACAAAATATCATAGTTTGTATCACCTACGCTAATGTTATAAACAGGAAAAGTTTGTAAGTTTGTATGTAGAAGGTAATCCTCCGATTCTTATCATCCTTTCATTAATGGCAAGCTTTATTAGAAACTATAAAAAGCTAGCTTTTAAATTGAAAGACATTTTTTTTTTCTTTTATCTATTTACATAAAATGTTATTTTCTTTTAGTTTTAATTTAGATAGATATAATTTAAAAATCTAATCATAACCACCTGAAGTCTACTAAGTCAGTATAAGATATTGGCCTCTCCCTTACGTGAGGTTTTGCCACGATCGCCATCGGATGGCCGATACATGTTCCAGACACCTTTGAGCTTGACGCCTATAATCAGTTTGCTAGGAGGGTGACACTGAAAGTTCTTAGAAAATCAAAAAACTGATAAAACTAGCAACTTATTATTTTTATTATATCTTTTCGAAATAGTTTCCATTCACATCAATACATTGCTGCATTCGGTAGAACCACCGAGTAAAGCACTTTGCCCACTCGTCAGGGGTATCTTCGATAGTCTTCTGGATTGCAGCCATTGCTTCCTTGGCGTCTATAAAAAGTTTTCCGCGAAGTTTTTCTTTTATTTTCGGGAATAAATAAAAATTGCAAGGTGTGAGGTCGGGGCTATATGGCGAGTGACCCAGAAATTCCACGTTTGACAACGCCAAATTGTCGATCGTTCGCCCGGCAGTGTGCGAGGAGGCGTTGTCGTGGTGAAGAAGGATCCTACTGCGAGATCTTTTGTCTCGAACTTTTTTCAAGACAAGTGGCAAACATTTGTTAGTATAACGCTCTGCAATAACTGACTTTGAATCTTCTAAAACAATTGTAGCATAATGACCAGTCCTTCCGAAGAATGATGCCACCATCTTTTTCCTACACTTCGACCTCTCTTCATTTTAGTTGGCAACTTCTCGGAAGGAAACAGAAACTAAGCAGATTGTCTTTTGGTTTCCGGATCATAGCAATAAATTCAGCTTTCACCAGTAAGTATTTCGAACACAGCTTTTGAGTCACCTCCGTTAAATCTTTGTATAATTTTACGGCACCAATCAACACGACGGAGTTTCTGGGCCTCGGTCAATTAATGTGGTATCCACCGGGCACAAAGCTTCCCAACGGCTAAATATTTGTGTAGGATTTTGTATACTTGAGTCGTACCGATGCCTAAGCTTGTCCGAACCTGCTGATAGGTTACTCTGGGATCTGTCTCTATCATACACCGTACAACACTCTTGTTATCTTCAGTCGTCGCAGTCGTCGTAGAAGGCCGTCCCTCACGCAGAGCATCGTTGAGATTGGTTCGACTACGTTTAAACTCATTAAACCAGTTATAAACAGTGACCCGAGAAGAGGCTTCATCGTGTAAGGCCAATCGAAATCTGTCATAACATTATTGTTGACCTAAATGACACCGAAAATTGTAAAAAATTATAGTACGAAAATTCTCTCGCGTTAAATCCATACTGGAGTGATACAGGCAAATTTCACTTTGCCGCCAAATCGTAAAACTAGTGACAAACTAATGAAATTAGCACTCAAAAATATTAGCAAAGAGTTCAATCTTCAAAATTTATACTTATTTTTTTAGAATATTCTTTGAAAGTGGCCAGTTCTAGAAACTGCCCTCGTAATGTAGACTTGTTTATTTCGATATGCATATTCCGCTATCTCTCTGGGTGAACAATATTACATTTCGAAACTTTAAACAAGGAATTTAAAGGAGGAAGGTGGTTAATTCTAACATCATTAACATAAAATACCATACTGCAAATAAATTTAACATTTTTGTTTAATTACCTATCGGAAATCTAACCTGGAAACCTATCCCTGTGTAAAACTATTTCAGTCAATCTAAGAAACGGAACAGGAATATTTACTTTGGCGTTTTATTCGCTCGCAAAACCCCCGTACCGTAAATTAAAGCTACTAATCTGGAAATAGAGCAAGCAAAATGAGTTTCGTATGTCGAATATACCAACGAAACAATGGTTTTCGGGCCTTGCTCATAGCGACCGTGACTAACACGCATGTAAATGTTTTTGAGGACTGTGACGCATTGAACAACTGAAGTAGTACCGTTAGAACACTTTAACAGTTAACCATTTCAAAATGTTAAGAAACTGAAGGCATTCAAATTATTTATAATACTGATCACTTAATTAATGTTATGAGTGCTTAATCTTGTCAACAACCGCTGCAACGTTACTTGGAAATTGAAACAAAAATATTTAAGTTTTATAGCAATATTGCTTAGTACAAATTTTAATAAACTATAAAAACAACAAATTGACGACCTGAGCGTAGTTGATAGTAACCCTGGCTTTCGATGCCTATGGTTGCGGATTCGAATCCAGCTAGAGGCAAACATTTGCGTAATGAATATGAGAATGTTTGTTCTAGACCCATGGATATTTACATAAATATTTACATGGATAGTACGTGAATAACATGAATATGCTTGGATACTAAGACGCCAATAGGCTTAATTAGGCTACAACGTTTTCCTATAGCCTTTGGTGAAAAATGCGTCGAACGACGAAAAAAAAAACAACACACTAAACAAACATTTGATAGACGATTTTACCATTTGGTATAAGCCTGATAAATGAAATAGGCCCTACAATTTTCGCTTTTATAAGGTTTTTATAAAGAATTTCTAATTCTAAGGTAATATCGATTAATATTTGGTTACTAAGACCATAAAAGACCTGACTACATAAATAATTTACAAATAATAATATATATAGTAAAAAAATATACATGAGACATACTGAAAATCATAACAGACAATTTACATGTATTACATAAAAATATAGTACCAAAACTTGTTTGAAACCTTACAACTTGATTCGTTTCAAAATTCTTTTAAAATCAAGTAAATCAAGATTTCATAGTGTTAGGTAATGTCAACTGTCATTAATTTCATATTTTTGTTACAAAAATTGAAATAACAAGATAATGTTGTTATAAAGAAGAATTATTTGATGTTTTACTCATTATAGAGGTAAATGCATGCCAAATGCGGTTCCTATTCCGCATTGTTGATAATAATTTATAAGAGTAGGTGAGTGCATGCAGTCAAGTAGCGTACAAGCGTATGGGGATAGGGAAGCGAGCGGGTTCAATCATAGTTGTATCAACTTGATGGAGTATAACAAGCTTGATTGTGGACTGGTTTCACTGGTTTTCTTACTTGCTTTGGGCTTGCATTAACTAAATGTCGATTTAACCGATGGCGAACCTAATGCAGGCGAACTAATGATTAAAATTATTTAATACAGGTTGTTACTTGCGTAGAAAACTTAACGACATTAAAAATGCAAATCGCATTGTAGAGAATTGTGATACCTTATTCGAAGGCCGCGTTTTATGTGATCGTTATTTTGGTTTATGTTACCAGAAGGTTAAAACTAGAAGATTATGACTCATATATAATTCATTATCGCCTGAGAATATGTTTTTATGATTTCATTGATGTAACATACCTAATCTCCTTTAAAAGGGCAAAGTTAAAAGCAAATAGCAATTAATACTAGCATAATATATTTCTATTCCCTAAGTTTTATAATTATAATAGTTTTTTTTTATATATAGTAGCCAAATGCAGCCAAACGTCGTTGTGGCTCAGTCTGTTTTTAATTATAATGGAAAAAAATAAAAATATTCTTAACATCAATTCACCCAGAAAATACATTTTTTAAATAATCCCTTATTTATTTTGTACTTGTCACAGTAATCACTGTGATGAATCTGCATAGTCAGTAAAAATAATAATCCCTGAAGAAAGTAACGGAAAGAATATCCTTTTTTAATTCGGTGTACCTATTATCTACAAATACTGTTGAGCAATTGCAATTACAAAAAAAATTCAAGTCTATTATTCGACTTCTTTTCGCGTACACTTAAAAACTTAAAATTTATAACGATAATGTGCCAATAATATTAAACTAATGAAAAATATAATTCATACTAAAATTGACGACCTTAATTTTTATTTTAATATGTAAACATCATATAATATATGTATTTTAATATTTAATTTACAAATGTATTTATTGTTAATGTCAGAGATTTGATTATACACATTATAACTTGTTTGCGTTTGTTACATTTATAAATATAGAATACATATAGTCTCACAGGTATCGTTACGTTGTATTGGAGCCATAATTTTAAATAATGTAAAATTCTATAATAGTAAATGATTAATAATAATGTATATTACATTCCATATTTTTTACACTGACAAAGCAACACATAGTTCTTACTAAAACTCATTCAACATCTGTCCTAGATGTATTTTATTTTAGTTTAAACTACCATAGCTAAACTTTTGGCACGAAAATACCTATTGCTTTCAATTTGTTAAAGTTACAAAGTCACGGTGGAATATTGGTCAGGTCGCTTGCTTCATACGCGAGTGACTTAGGTTCGATCCATCATTCATCGATCCACAGGCTTCTTAAATCGTTAAAAGCTATTTGCTGAATTTTACACTAGCTGTGAACTCAAGAACAATGTATTTATTTGATTGTGTGTACGTAAATTAATAAATAAATAAAAATATATTACCAAGAAGTGTGAAGTACGCAAGCAAGCACTTTTTTTCACTTTTTCTCTCACACATATTTTATAGAAGTGCTTTACCCAGTAGTGGGGTATTAACATTAACTAAACTAATTTTACAGAAATACAGAATATTTCTCTAACCTACATAATATTACTCTAACTTTTAGTGTAAATATTAGTAACGTTATTAGTTAATTGACTCAGGCTTTGCGGAAATTCGTTGATAAGTTGTTATTTTTGCATGCTTGCGAAGTAACTTTTTCAATAATTACTTTAGGAACGTTATTTTTATATAGTTTAGTTTATTTATTTATATTATTATGTAATAATGTTTTCTTCACTTCATTACTCACAAGTTTGCATATTCGAATGATGAATGACAAAAAAGTAAGCTATCAAAATTGCACCATGCTAACTATACGCACTGCACTCTGTGCTAAGCACAGTTTCCCCATAAAATTAAACACAAGACTTTATGAAGAATGAAAAGAGGAAACATCTCAATTAGACTTATATTTTAAATCATCTTTTTTCCCGTACGTGCCACCTCTTCTGGTAGCTATGAAAAGGCCTTTAAAATGCCCTCGGCTACAGACCGATGACAGCATGGACATCTTTGGAAATGCTATATTAAAATTCTCTAGACCCGAAGCTGCGATCGCCAATGCGTGTTCCAAGGATGGCGATTATAGCACTCTTCTATTACGGTAACGCCATGACTTTCTGCCTATGTAGGTAGTTTAGCTATGTATATATGTTTATTAATATATTGTATGTAAAGAAAAATAAAGTTATTAATAATTTTTTTTTGCTACCATAACACAAAAGTAAAGTCAGTGTTTAATTATGAGATTATTAATTCATTTTCCTTCCAACAGTGTTACGTAGTACCATAACAAAATATTATTTGTAAGCGTTTGGCGCAACGTATGTACTCCATCATTCGCAAGTGCAAACACCAGTAAAATCTCGCTAGCGTTTCGTATTTAAAACAATTTAATCTAGTGCAACGAGGAACGCTTTTAGTTTGTTAGTAGAAAGGAGCTGTACGTTTAAGTAATCGGAAGATTTCTCAGATTTTATTAATTGAACATTTAAAGGTTCAACATTCACAGCAAAATCAAATGTATTTTTAATTGCTATCGACAGCTAAACTCCTTTCCCGTTAAAATGTTTTAGAAGCGCACATGTATCAAAATTTTTCAAAAGTTATAGGTATAGATACCTGTAACCATCCCAGTATTTGGTACACAGCCTATGTAATTTTTTAAATTTTATTTTCATCTTGTATATTTATCTGAATACAGAAAATGAAAGGAAATGAAACAAGTTTCTTACATCACAATCTTTTTTTCTAACAAATTAAGTTGTATGCATGCATGTATAAGTGAAAATGTATCAGGCGATCTGGAAATCTGGAATGGTATAATTCCTATAATAATCTTTAAATGTAACAAACTATTAATTTTTGTTAAGGAGAGCGAATAATGTATGCCATGTTATTTAAAAATTTATTCGTATTTGGTATTACCAGTATTACCTTTTGTTATCGCATAGGAATATATTGGGAATACATTTATTGTTTGCATGCGTTCGTTCGAAACATTTAATCTAAGACCTTGCCTTGTAAATGCAAATGTCAAAAATACCTATCCGAAATCGCCGGTGACGGAAAGCATCACCTAAGATGCGAGCATATGCATGCGACAGAAAATCAACTTGCGTCACTTTTATGACAAATTTTCTTTATGGACGTGACCTTTATCCGCGAATTGATAGGCCATTAAAAAGAAAGTTTACATCGCTGATTTCAGAAGCATTTTAATGGGTGCAATGCATGCAATGCAATGAGGCTATATGATAAAAAGACTAAAGTAAAAACTTTGTGTGTTCTTTAATAATATTTTCATAGAACAAGATGTCGGTACATTAAGATATTACTTGTGCAATAAACTTTCCCGCGTGGGAGACTTGCTAATTTCCGTTACATTTATTTCTTGCTTCGTAAATTGCCAGACAAAATGGCGGACTATGATTCATAGTATTTTCCTTGACACATGAGTTTGATTATAGAAGACAAATCTTTTCTGTTTCTTGTTTATTGTTTTTAAATTAAAAGAAAATTCAAATGAAAAGTTATATTTCAAATAAATAAAACTATTCACAAAACAATTAAAACCGTAATATGATTTATTAAATTTCATGCTGTATGTATATCAGTTATAGTTTGTGCTGTGTTTTGGCGTAAACACGTGTACTAACCTGACTTTTAAATTTTTCCGATTCCGGGGAGGGTTACTTCCATTGTAAATATATATGCCTCAGTAAATTCAAATCTTCATGCATTATCTGTCAGGGTAGCCAGTGTAATGATCGTTATATATCTTTATCTCGCTATTTAATTCATATTTTTTTATCCTGAAAGCACACGCGTCGAGATATCGAGTAATTTCCTTTTTTAAATACATCCTGATTCTATACATCTCATGAAATAGAAAATCTACATATCACGTTCTTACCGCAACACAGGTAGTGTTCGCGCGAACTTCAAGGAAATAATCACGGAACTCATGGCTCACGAGTTCCTAGGTCTCAAAAGTTGTTTGAACCAAATGAGTATAATTCATGTGCAACTGTACAAAATAGGTGCTCAATTAACTTTCACTACACCACATCTATATTTGAAAAACATGGCTCGTTCTATCACCTGAATGCATATTTTCGCAGAGAGTAAACGAGTGATAACAAGGTGCATACAGTGGCTTAGTATAGTCTCTGTAATGAGGTTGATTAGATTGGTCCCGCTCTGACAACCCACGGGTCATAGATCACGACCAATAAGTAACATTACTAAACAAGGAATCGCCTCATACGTGGCCAGTAGACGTTATCGTAAAATGACATCTACAAAATTAGAAACTAGACCAGCAGTCAACTATAATAAAAGCCTTTATAGTTGTATTTGTAGTGAAAATTCCATATTGGAATAAACTGTAAACTCTTAATTATCATTATTGCGTCATAATTGAGGCAGTTAGTCCATTTAATGGGTTAATCTTGTATGTATGTGTAAAACAATGTAGAAAAGTTTCATCTTGAAATTGTATTTTGGATCATATTCGAAACTATACTTAACAATATGAATTATAAATTACTTTTTCTTTCCTGTCACTTTACCTGTTTATCATTCATTCTTAACCTTTAGTTCCTTTATTAATTAGGATTGCTATTTGTACACTCAAAAATAACTTGAACCGTAACGATCTTTTGTTCAGTATTTTTATACTGCAATTTCAAAGTTAAAACGAAAATTCCTCGCACACAGACATTTTGCTAAAGGGGAAATTAGTAATTGTAATAGCACAAAACGTAGCCATTGGACATTGTTATATGTAACCTTATAGAATACTGAAATTATTATTTTTTGAATAAGTATTTCCGAAACTTTATGTTAATGCGCCGTGTGGCATAGGCGTAGGGATATATCAATCTCTTTATTCACACTGCGATTATCATCTTAAGCAACGTTAGTAGGACATAGATCTCTTCCGTATGAGAGATGGTAAATAGATAGATATTACGATGATTATCTAATAACAAATCCCGTTTTTTATTCAAAGAGTCAGTCATAGAATATCCTATGTAAAGCTTTATTCTTAACCTTTTTTAATTTAACCATGTATAGATGATATACTCAGGTCACTGAGCGATTGGGGAGTTCGAACAAACGTTTCTGCTCAGCCAACCGATGGGTCACGGGTCAGGAAACGCTCTGCGCTCAATCTCGCACGATCTGGAACCTTAGACAATGTATTACAATGAAACGATTAATAACACAAAAAACGATGTATATTTGCATGTTTAGTGGTTGCAGTTTCGTCTCGAATAACTTAGTACTCGTATGTAATGTTCCCATGTCAATTAATCGGAATCTATTTTAATAGTATTATGAATTGTATTACGAAATAGTATAAAAATGTCGATAATGTTTTCAAAAATGAGTAAAACAAGGTTTTATTGATGATAATTATGAAATAAATATTCCATTAAAGATATCTTCGCGGTATTCCCAATACTGTGGTAGAAAGAGGTTCAGATTATTAAAGGAAGATATCTATTATTTAAGTTATTGAGCTTTCAGCTAGAAAAAAGGTATACTTATCATTGCTCAATCAAATTGCTTTAAACTCCATAAATACTAACTAACGACTGTCTAACTATCGTTAGTTAGTAACGATTGGCTAACTAACGACTGACAATGTCTAGTTGCGAGGAAATCAATTTGTTTTCTGTTAAATATGTTGCTAGATGCCTCCTATAAAACTCACAAATTTAAATAATATAGTTTTGCATATGCCAAACTTTAAACAATTTACAATTATCATATGTAAGTCACTACTAATTCAAATTAAATTGCACTGATTTAGATTTAAACGTGTCACACATAGTTTCGTATTTTGATGTATTTATTTGTCATAACTATAAAAATGTATTACGGAATGACGTCATAAACTATCGAATTTAGCTTTTTAATGTTTTAGGTAGGTATTATTCATATCAAGACTTTGTGTATGTGATATCGATTCTGTTCGGCGACATAAATAAAAAAATGTTGTTGCAAACCGATATAATAATACTAAAATTATGTAATTAATTATACTATAATTAATATGTATGACACTAAATAACGATAAGTATGTACTCTGTATAGAAAATCGATGTCTATAACATATTATCTAGACATTATTGCAGGAGTATTATTGCTTAACCTATTTCTTAGTTAACAATGGTAAACAGACATAGTTATTAATAGTTTAGTCATATATTTCCGATTATTTTCATGCACAGCTGGGTTGGTCATTAACACAAAATTGATTTATCTTACACAACAAAGCGACGTCGTCGTAAAATAAGTTATTATTGGTGAATGAAGTCACTATGTTTCTTGTAAATCATTCCATCATGTGTCATGCTCTTTAAGATATGTTTTAATAATAATAATAACTTAAGTTCATTTTCATAATTTCATCAGTTCATTTTTATAATTTTCGAAGTATAAATATTTTGCTAGAGTATTTGGTAGTAATAAAAAGTAGCAGCTACTTTTATAACATTGTCAATAATACGTTTCGAATAATGCGTTAACGTTTACTCTATACAAATTGCGTATTCGAAACTAACTGTGGTGAATTGTATGGTATCGGTGTAGAATTATACCACCTCCTTCCTCATCATCGCTATCGTACGCAGTTACTAAGGAAAGTCCCTTTATATACCAGTGGATACCGAATGATGCGGGATAACCATCTTGGAAAAAAGAATACTCGACCAAAATTCAGTAGCGTTCTGAATTCTTCAATCTGCTTACCATGCAATGTTATGGAGAACCCACCCTTACGGCAGAGGCTTACATTGGATTTATACAAACGGTTATGTAACGCAATTCCCAATACAGGGGTAGACAGAGGTCTAGTCTAGACAATTAAGTCCCTTCGACCCACCTTCCACCGAAGATATTTTCGGGACAACATGACAGGTGGTGAGCCCGTCGCCGTCTTTATGTCCAAGCCAACATCATAATTCGTACATAGGTATTTTGAAAAACCCATTGGTACGAGCCTACCACCTGGGGATCTCGGGGAACTCGGTTTTTATATGATACGTTAAATCCTTAATTTTTGTGATGAAAATATAAATACCTATTTTATGTTTTTTAGGTTCAGAGAAATATCATGAGAGATATACTTAAACGCCTACGTTTCATCAACATGTTATTTTTGTAGTGGTTTATTATTTTAATTAATAATAGCTGCCAAGCATTATTCACATATTCTTGCAATTTGTTGTGGATTATTGTCGTTATAGGCACATCACGCTTCCTCATTTAGAATCCAAATTAATGATAGGAACCGTTATCTTTAACAAAATAATAAATGAATATTAAAACGACAGTTAATTTCCATCAGTCATGTGCACTTGGTCTTATGCAGTTTTACATCACAATATCGTGACTACTTGCAAAATAACAATTATTCTCGAATTAATGCATCAATCATCTGCAATATGGGATTAGTAACGCCAGAGTATTGTACATATATCCGACGCTTGCAATGATTGGTAATCAATGGCGGTCGATAGTTCACGTCACTATTTATTGTAAGACGGTAAATGTAGTTTCAGATACTCGAGGGAAAAGCGAGGTGGAAAGGTTAAATGCTGCTTAAAAGCAATACCAAGGTTAATGTCAGATTATTGCAAGTTTTTGAGTAAAAAATCTAAAATGTTAACTTATCGCCAACTGAGATTTTATCGACACCTTAACATAATAGATTTGTGTAGTAAAGTAACTAGCTTAATTATTTAATTTTATTTATTACGGACATTTAAGTATTTCCATCAGTCACTATGTATTTGCGTGAAAATTGTAGATGGATACTAAAATTATATCCGTACTTCTGAATATGCTTCTGATATCTTTTCTCTTTCGTATGGTTTTCCGAAGCATTTATAACTTTCAGACGATCCGATCTGAGATATCATAACACAGCGAGTAAGTGCAATTCATATTATGCTTTCATAAAGTCAAGAATAGCTCAAAAAACAAATGAGCTTTTAAACTGAATCCCTAAACAATCACACAGTCGGTGGTGCGTTGAAAGTCGTAAAATTATTACAATATGTATACTTGTCAGTAAATGTATATATAAGTAATGTAACAAATAATAATAAACAGAAAAGTTTTTGTTTTTTAGTAAGTATTTAACCCGAACCAATCAGATATATGCTATTACATTTGTACAGAATATGTATGGTAAAGAATATATATTTAAAGTTTTAATTAAGTATTACGATAATGTTATAAAAAAGTCACGATAGCCGAGTTGTTGGGTGGTCGGAATTTCGAGTCGAGAGACCCGAGTTCGATCCCCAGATGGCAGTACCAATGAGTTTTTCAAAAACTTATGTACGAATTTCATCGTTGGCTTGGACATAAAGGCGGCGACGGGCTCACCACCTGTCACGTTGTTCCGAAAATATCTTCGGTGGAAGGTGGGTCAAAGGGACTTAATTGTCTAGACTTGACCTCTGTCTACCCCTGTATTGGGAATTGCGTGAAGATATTTTTATATTTTTTATTTTTTAATGTATTACGAATTTACTAGTAACACTTACGTTTCTTAAAAGTCCATAGGCATTGCAACATATTCCTAACTAAATGCTGCTCTTACTGAAAGTGTCCATCGACTTTAGAACTTATTTTTCTTCTCGTTGACTTTGATCTTGTTTTTCTCTATATTTAAATATTTATTCTTAAATTCAATAGCGATATAAGATGATATCTTCGAGTATGAAGATTCTTATTGTAATTACCTAGTCCGGCCGTAAGTTCTGTGACAAATGAAAAAGTATTTTTTTTTTTTGATAAAGTAATGTAATATTATTAAAATTTATACCTACATTCACCACTGCTTGCTCCAAAGATTTTTAAAAGATTCAATGTCGAATGTCGTTTAAAGCATTTTGTTTTTTCTTTAATTTGAAGTGTAAAGAGTTGAGGTTTGGACTATATGAGGGCCAGGCTTCAGCTCTTACAATGTCCAGAACGTTGGTTTCAAGCCAGGCTTGAGTAGTTCGTGCCTTGTGACCAGGCGCAGAGTCCTGCTGGAAAATCCACGGTATATTTTTAAAAAGTGTATTGCTGCGAGGTTTCACAACATATCGACGATAACACTGAGTTGAGTCTTGTTTTGTAATACACGAAAGAGCCCTAGCGGGAATCTTCATTACTCGCGATAAGATTTTTTGCTTCCAAATGGGGTTTCGACGAAACAACAGCATGAACAGACTTTGTCGTTCTAACAGCACGCAGCCGCCCCGATCTTTTCTAGTCTTCGACAGAGGAAGGTTTTTGTATCTGTTAATACTACGATATACAAATATACTGCTGATACCAAGCTTTTGAAGTGTCTGGAATATGACCAACGACTCCATGCCCGCTTTGTGCAAGGCAATCACTGCAATCCTTTTTTTTAACACCCAATTCCATAATGTAATTTGAAGATGAACATGTAAAAATTTTTCATCTTCGAACATGTAAAAATATGTGAAATGACGCAAAATTTTTAAAGTAGGTTTTAAAATAATATACGTGTTCCAAATTCAAAATATTTAAAAAGCTGAAAAAAGCTGAAAAGCTGAGAAAAAGAGTTTTAATGTAACAGTATTTATGGCCAGACTATTCGGATATTTTTTGAATACATTTATGTATATATTAACCCACTTTTATTCGCAAAGAGAATATTTATGCCGTAAAAATATACAAGTCTTAAATCTCAAGAGATATAAATGATGAGAAATATAATGTATGTAGGTATAGGTACATTCAAAAGCAGGTCTTGATTAGTACCGTGCTCTTTCTCATTTTTGTCTTGGGCTGCAGTAGTAGTAGCCTTTCACTGTTACGAGGACAGCCATCTCGTTTTTATCCTGTACTTCCATTCCATCTTCAATAAAAATATCTTCCATATGATCTTATTACTCTTATTATTTTACTCTACAAAACTGGGGAAAAAATTAAAGGTGAAGGACGGGTATCGGCTGATAAGTAATTTAAATTGAGGGTTAACTACAAAGTTCAAAGGTGGTTTTGTATAGTTTCAAGAAAAAAGGTTGGACACGTTTTTTTAAAAAAAATATAAAAAAAAAATATCTTCACGCAATTCCCAATACAGGGGTAGACAGAGGTCAATTCTAGACAATTAAGTCCCTTTGACCCACCTTCCACCGAAGATATTTTCGGAACAACGTGACAGGTGGTGAGCCCGTCGCCGCCTTTATGTCCAAGCCAACGATGAAATTCGTACATAAGTTTTTGAAAAACTCATTGGTACTGCCACCTGGGGATCGAACTCGGGTCTCTCGACTCGAAATTCCGACCACCCAACAACTCGGCTATCGTGACTTATCGTTTTTTTAAAGGGATATTTAATATTAGACATGTCTAATGTGTAAATGTAATTTATGTACCATTAAGTCACACTATTTATGAGCAACACCGCAATTAATTGGAATTAAATACCCGATTTATTGACTTCATGCATTTCAATAGATGTAGTCAGACGGGTCATTTTAAGTGTATTATTTTTGCAGAAATAAAGTCTACAGAATTTATTACCGTCATCGTAGTCGTTATAGTTTGTGGGTGGAATTAAATTGTTTATTGAATAAGAATGAAGGTTGCACAAGGATTTTTAATAATACATTTGTTCTTCCATTCATCGCATTCATACTTTGCGGAGACACTTCACGTAGGTGGCACTTATTGGTCATACATTAAACTGTAAATTCTTTAACACGCCACAAGTGGTTAACGTTGTGAAATTTGTATGCGTTGGTGAGGTTTCGGGTTAGGAATATGCAAAGGATACTCACTGAATGAAAAAGGGCTCATCAAAGAATCATACAACAAACCTCCTACTCTGATTACCAATCCGTTACACAAGCAGCATATCCTCCTAAACGTATAAGGGTATGTCCCGCATTGAACCTTTCCATGACTTTCAGAAAATAGTAAGCTTAAAGAGTACTCGTTATACTCATATCATATGGCTAACTGTGTTAGTATTCGTTTAAAGGTGGTTAAAGGTTGTAGACTTATTTTATTTCCTAGGATTCGTATGGGACAGTACCACAACATTACTTATTCCTGTCACCAAATATCAGTATGAGAGTATGTTGCATCTCTTCTCAAAGTCCGGCAACGCATCTGCTATTCCTCCCGTATTGCAGATGTTCATGGGCGGCGGTAATCACTTACCATCACGTGTGCCACCTGCTCGTTTGCCTCCCTTTTCTATAAAAAAAAAAAACAACTGTTATTTTTCATCTAACCATCCAAACTAAGCCGTAAATGTCTGTATTTGCAGTGATTCAAGCATTTTCAGCTTAGTTTCTGGCTAGCTAGAGAGTGTGATATGTGGGTAAGAATATGTACTATCCATTACCTTCCGATATATTTCGTAAGAAGCAATAAAGAAAAGTCTGGCAGATGGCACTGATGGCGGGAAAATCGTCTAAAAAAACCACACCAAAATTCGACAGACTCATAAGAGTACGCAGTGGCTTAGGCACAAGGTTCCTGTATACTATGATCGCCAATCCGCTTTTCAAGCGTGGTGATTATATTAAACCTTCCCTTACGAACGCTTTTATCCAGTAGACTTTTAATGTCCTTTATGTAAGCATGTTTTGTAGTTAATTTCAACCCTAGGATGTACATTTGTATGACATTTTTTTTGTATTTTATCAAATTTTTAATTTCAATGCGCATAGTTTATCCAACATTTAAATTGAATTATAAACTTTAATTATATCTATTACATTTTTATCATCATTAAAACGTGTCAGGGTGTTTCTTAATAAATATTCTATTCGCAGTAAATTGTTTATCCGAGTATAAGTACTCGTATGTGAGCTATGGCTTTGATGTTTACCGATTGCTTGCTCTGTCTACTTCGACTAGGGACTAGTTAATGCATGTTTGTATCTATTTAATTCAAATGGTATTAATTTTGTATGCAGTTTCCTTAATGCTAAAAATTATTGCACTAGTTTTGATACCTGCAGCTATTATTGACGTTTCCGTGAATAAATTTTATTCAAGATGAATAAAATATAAGTGGTCAAACATTGCAATAAATCTCTAATCTGCAAACAACATGCGATGACATAATACTTCTCACAAATGATCAAGTATAATGTAGTATGGAAGGCCAGGCGGCAAATATCAATAAAATTGACGCAAGTAACATCGACTCGGTATTTTAATATTACATTTTAAAACTTGCATCGTTACCATAAATATTTGTGGATATAATACACAAAATAAACAGATGTTTCTAGTTTGAATAAACAGAACGGATCGGAAACTAAATTTCAACAAATTTCGTCCGAAAATATAAGCATTATAAATTTAAAAGCCGCGTTTCCGACGCTGATTAATAGCAACACAAGATATGTGCATTCTAGTACTATCTCTGTAACTTTTAAATTAATAAATGTGAGTGTTAATCCAGGAATCAATCCAAATCAGCCATGAAGTTTGTTAAAAAATGTAAATAATTTTTTTTTTTTTTCATGTAATTTACCAGTTATTGATAAAAGTATTTCAAACTTAAAAAGTATGATATAGCCCTTCGAGAAGAGTAATTTACATATTAATGTGTTCATGTGTATTTTCGTCTGACCTATGATCTTAGGACAAACAAGAAGGTCTTGATAAAGTTTTATTGTATATAAAAATTAATTAAAAACACTAGTATAGCCAACACCAGATAATACAGAATACTATTTTTGGATTTACAAACAAATTAATATTAAAAATAATTGTTACGAATGTATTCAGCATTGGCCAAGAAACAAAGATTTACAAGCAGTTTTACTCAAATAAATATGAATGAATCTCGGCTCGTAAAAAAAAATCCGCTTTGAATTAGTTGACATTGACATGCGACGTTTCAAGTCACTGCATGTGGCGGCACATTCGAGAATTGTTTGTTCTTATGAAACTTTGTACAACGTTTCAACATATTTTTGTTTAAAAAAACAGCTATCGCTTTTGTAATGAAAATATTAACTATTAGGAGAAAAGTCAAAGAAATGGGCGCGTAGCCAATTGGCGCGATGCTATTTCAACATGGCGTTCCACGTCCGGTTGAGCTTTGTTTCACACTTGGGTAAAATAAAGTAGGTATAATTATTGACAGCCGACAGACATGCAGTAATTTTCGCGATTGTATATAGAAATGCAAACAAATCTAAAATGGAAAATCAGCACCGAGAGGAAAATATATTTAAAGCTTTATAAAGTCGTAAGCAAAATGGAAATTTAAAGTAACATTTATTTCCGTTCTTTTATCATGCTTTGAAATTATTTAGCAAATATCAGTCACACAGCGAACAGTGAACAGCTTTTTACGCTGGCATATACAGACCTGTTACTATACACAGGGAACCGGGTCTATGGTAAAGCTTTGCAAATGATTAATACCATGTTTTAAATAGTTTAAATTTTTTTATTTTTTGTCATATAGAAATATAACGGTTACCTAAAATCTGTTTCCTTAGTCAATATCCTAAATAACATTTTTTTCATATCATCACATCAACATCAATGTTGCTGGACTGAGTCGAGCAACGACTGTTATCTTGATCTCGAAGTAGCCGCTGCTTCCGTTTTCGTATTTCTTCTTAACTGTTCATAAAGTTTATTTTCGTCACAAGAGTTAAGGAAGGAGATCTACATATTTCAGATTAAATGCATACAGATATTAATAATAGCGATTCAGAACCAACTTAACATCTTCACGCTTTTTTCTATACTGGGGTAGTCAGATCAATGCACTTTTCATCGGAAATGGTGCATTTTGCATAACAGGTGGTGATTTTTTTATATAAACATACATATCTTAAGTACTTATCTTCATTATGTTCACACAAATGTTTACCCATAGTTTCACTATCACCCTGGCTTCGGTTCGACATAATGAAGTTCATTAAACATAAGTGATTTTAGTTGAAGAGATGTTAATTATTTCTTTGTATTTTTAAAGCTCTCTTATTTCTTGTCTTTGCTTAGTAAAGTTTGGCTCAAGGATAAAAAAAGATGAAAACGGAACATTTTACACGTGATACTCACACAAAAACCTAATTTGATAGACTTACTGGTTTATGAAGAAGAATAACATACTAAATACAAATGCACCACGCTACCTTTTTTGACGAATCTTTCAACAACATTGAGTCAATTTTATATGCTCCCCTGTACTTCATGTTTTGCTTGCATGTATGTTATTTTTTGTTTTAATTTATCAATAGGCGATTGAGTTTTATAGGTCATTATGTATATATGTGTATGTAATTAAAATAACTGTTTTTAACCTCATGAAATGTGAATCTGAAGAAGATACAGGTATCTGCGGTGTTCTATGGCTCTATGCCAACTAGTCCATTTTGGCGGTGTGTATGGCAGATGGATTCTCCGTTCACGGTTCATCTATACTGCGCTAACTGACGCTTTGAAGCATTGGAATTGAGGTTGTGTCAAATGTACAACACGTTCTTACATGAATACGTACACAGTTTATGTGAGGCGCTGCGAGCAATTAATTCCATGTTTTAATGGCTTTAGATTTAGTTCATTTATATATAGGACTTCGGACATAGCCATTCTCTTGGTAACCTTTAATCTTTCGAACCTTATAAAATATATAAATAAATATCATCACACATTTTCCAATACAGGGGTAGACGGAGGTCTAGTCTAGACAATTTAGTCCCTTTAATCCACCTTCCACCAAAGATATTTTCGGGACATGGTGGCAGGTGGTGAGCCCGTCGCCGTTTTATGTTCAAGTCAATGATATAATTTTTATTACCTTATAAGCCAGATTCAAAAATATGAAATATTTTTATAAAATATTCTGACAGATTACTTCTTGAGGAAGCTATCTATGGAAACAATCTATAATCTGGAATAGACTTTGGTAAACCAAGTTAATATTTATCTTTTTCCATTTATTACAGTTCAACTTCGTAGGAAGGATTTTGGGGCCGAGAGGTATGACCGCAAAGCAGCTTGAGCAGGAAACGGGATGCAAAATCATGGTCAGAGGAAAAGGATCCATGAGAGATAAGAAGAAGGTAAACTGAGCTGATAACATTCTTTGTTCCCGTCTTAAACTTAGTCTGTTTAAAAACAAATACTATGAGCAATCTCTAATACATATTTTAGATAATAATAAATTGCAATTTTTCATGCAGCTAGAAAAGGATTTGCTGCAGTAAGGGTTTTATATTACATTTGTTCTTTAATATTCTATTGATTTTTTCTTTATGCTATGTTGTTGTGTTCTTTGATTTGCAAAAAATTTGTGTAATTTGGTCTCCTGTTTTACTAGTTTAGTATTCATTATGTATATTTATTTTAATGAGTTATTTTCAGGAGGATGCAAACAGGGGAAAACCCAATTGGGAACATTTAGCAGACGACTTGCACGTTCTGCTAACAGTTGAAGACACTGAAAATAGAGCAAAAATAAAATTAGCCAGAGCTGTAGATGAAGTTAAACGTCTGCTTATTCCCGTAAGTATCTATCTCTATGCGTTATTTTAATACTTTGTATATACAACATAGTGATCAATATATTTTTTATTTCTTTTAAGTGTCAAGTAAGTGGTGTATCTAAGTACAATGTTAAAACATACTAATATATAAAAAAAAATATTTTTCAAAATCTGTGCTGAGTAAGCCAAAACTCCAACGCATACTATGTGGTGCAGCTTATAGTTCTGTGGACGGACGAAAAATAAATCTAATATTTATTTAATATTTCTATGATTTATTATTCTCTGCCAAACAAGTCAATTTCGCGCACCTGATTTTCTTGGCCATGTAATGTATAACTGACCATACAAGAACCAAGAATTTTGCAAATAAATACCAGCTACATACATAGCTAAATACAGCCTTTGCGCCTGATATTAATTTGTGGTCATAGAGAACGCTAATTTTGTGGACAAATCTGCAACCTTTTAAATTCGAATGGTATTTTTTTTATATTATTGGGATTCGGGGACGGAACACGCTATCTGCTTTGACGAATCTAGTTATTATGATCACTTTTATAATATTTCTTTCCAGTTCTGTAAAGCCGCAGCCTAGGGCCATTACGTGCCAAGTGCGTTTTTAGCCCATTTGAAAATTGTCTATGTCCTGTTTTATCCCACGGGAACAAACAAAAACTGGGATTAAAACTATCCTGTTTGTTAATTTAAACTTTGGCACACATGTAGTGTGCCAAAGTTTAGCTCATTTCTTCGTTCAGGCATTAAAGCGTGATTGAGGAGCTAATGTTCAAATATCAATACCTCTACCCACAAATTTTCGCTTTTATAACGTTAGTAGGTTAATAAAAAAAATAATATGGTATATACAGAAAATTATTTTATTGTCTCCTGTATAAAAACTCGCATATGATAAGCAGCCTATTATAATATCATTACTGGAAAAGTAACTTCACTTGCGCGGATTTGGTAGGGGTGCAAAACATAATTTTTTGTTATATCTGTATTTTAAAAAGCATATAATTACACGTGAGGAGCTTCTTACCTTAGATTATTCATGTCGTTATATCTGGAAGAATAAAACGTTAGAGTAACTAAAGACTAGAAAATTTAATTTCATAGAGAACGCAAATAAAAATAATATAGTAATTCAAACATCACATAAGTATATACATGTTATAGGAGAAAATATTGCAATTCAATTTTGCTATTTGGTAAGAGAAAAAATTAACATTCAAAAATATTTTCCTCTTTTCTTGAAATTAATGAAACGAAAGAGTTCTATGAGAAAATACTGTTAAAAAATTATGTATCGTTTGAATGCCACACGAGTTATTATTTCTAATAATTATTCCCTCTTTTAAAATTTGCTGTCAACTTATAGATGAATAATTGATTAAAGTTAACTGAAAGCTCGTCATATTTTTATGCTTATAGCGTGTTAAAACATTGTCCCATTCACGGTTTAAGCAATTTTAATAAAAGCTCTGTCAACAATGGTATTGCAGCACGTTTAATTTAAGCGTATAATAAGTTTTACCTTTAAGTAGAAACATAATTGATATTTGAGCTTATACATAGTGACGATAACCTTCAAAGTCAAGCGAGCATTCGTGTGGTGAATGTTAAAATAGGAATTAACGGTCTGATCAACCTAGAAGGATTACATGAACATACATAGCGGCATAAAAAACCACTGCTTGACGTAGGTCTTTCTGGCATGAGGTTTGTAGTATCTGAATTTTGCTCGGGTATTTTTCGTGATTAGCAATGGTAATTTTTAAGTCTCACAATTTTCAAGAAATGAGATAGTATGTTCTTGTGCTGCTACCGCATATCACTGGGATGGATAATTTTTACTTAAAATTTACTTGTGTTATTTCTCAGCAAGCGGATGGTGAAGACGAATTAAAGAAACGTCAACTGATGGAACTGGCCATCATAAACGGCACATATCGCGACTCCAGCGCGAAAGCCGTCGTGCCTGTCAACGGTCAGTGCCTCATAAGTATG
Organism: Sericinus montela; assembly: GCA_029286605.1. NCBI lineage: Eukaryota > Metazoa > Arthropoda > Insecta > Lepidoptera > Papilionidae > Sericinus > Sericinus montela. The sequence goes on from JAGSMR010000015.1 coordinate 11,270,884, forward strand.
GTCACCTTTATGTTTTGTCACTAATCACTTACTTTAAGTCCTAACATACTTCTTTATAAACGTTTATATTTTGAGAAAATACTTTTCTAAATTATATTTTTATTTTTATTTTGTAACGATGATTTCTTTATTATTTCATTGATCTTTTGATTATTTTTCTCTCTACCCACCTTTTTAAATTTACTGGTAGTTTTAGTATTAAAGACATGAAAAACTCTTCTATAGATATACAATACAATAGTGTAATAAGATATACATATTTTCTCATTTTATAATAGACACTCCCAGTTTGTGAGTAATACTTTAAGATAATTTTATTGAACTTACCATATTACTAAAAAGTGTTGCAATTTGAACCCAATAAACTTTCCAGCAATATCTGTAATATTGGTGGAAGGAGTTATGGTGTTACTTTTGCTTTTAAAAATATGAAAAGGAACTCTCCTTTTCATATTTTTATTTGTTTAGACAAATACTATTAGCAATATCTGACGTTATAGCTATGTAATGTGTAATGTATGTATTTCCATTTCACCCAATTTACAAATTTTTATACAAAGTCCAGAATGTACGTAGTACTTACGCACATAGAAACTTTTACCCATTCTTCTCCTTTACAGAGGAGATTATGGAAACATATATTTGATTCATAGATAACGACTTCTACTCGTAATCCATCTCTGAGCCAAATTTCATTTTCATTTGGGGAATAGTTTAAGAAATTTCTTGATTAATTTGTGTATGAATAAGTGATCTTTCGCTTTTTTGTCGCTTTTATTTCTATTTTTAAACCGAATGAATAGTAAGAAATTCATCGCTTCGCTTATTATTGTTTTTTTTTTTATCTTAACGCATTTTAAATACTGAAGTAGACATAGATTTAGACAATTAAATCTTATTGTGGATCCCACAAGTGGGTCCCACTTTTCAACAAAACTTATTTGGGACAACGACACTGATGGTGAGCCTATCGCCATCGTGGTATCCAAGCTCGGGGTACAATTTACTTTTAAATATATTTATTACATACATTGATATTTATGATATTTATTGATACACGACCAGAGCACAAACATTCATATCTTTCATACTAATGTTTGCGTCTAGCCGGAATCGAACCTAGTGTTGAATACAAATTTGAATCCAGGTTTAAACCAACCAGGTTGTAATTACCTTCTTATGCTTTTTAAATGGTTTTCTGAAATAATAAATAATAGACCTCATAAGTCATTATGTCATATGAACTTTATTAATTAGTGGAATGTTACGGTTGTTAACTCTTAACATGAGTGACTTCATTGCTCCACGGCCCCTTGCCATTACGACTTCGAGGGCTGTACGAGTGAAATAAAGATTTAAGAGATATCAAATTTCTTAAACTACATACTTCGATTTAAAGATTCATTTCAATTATTGCGAATAGTTATTGAGGTTATTCTAGTTTTGGTCCTTGTAGAGCTTATTTGTATAATAAAAGGTAAATATTCGCAGTGTCTCATGCAAGATTAGGCTTTTTATACTCCGGGTCTTTGTTTACATTGTAATCATCATCAATTTATTGACAGTCTACTGCTAGACCTTACGCGAGTGAGAAGGTATATAGCTACCACCAAGTTTGTCAACCAATTTGGCACAACAAGGCGCCTCGCACAAATAACCACATTGTTGGGTGACCGGAAATCGAGTCGAGAGACCATAGTTCGATCCCAGAGCTCATACCAATGGGTTATTCCAAAACTTATATACGATTTATATCGTTGGCTTGGACACAAAGACGGTAATGGTCTCACCGACTGTCACGTTGTCCCAAAAATGTCTTCGCTGGGAAATGGGTCGAAAGGACTACGACTGTCTAGACCTCTGTCTACCCCTGTATTGGGAATGGCGTGAAGATTATTTTTAAGTGCCTCGCACTACAGGACGTAGGTCTTCAGGTGCTTTTTTACCACAGGACTTGTTACTACAGGACATAGGTCTTCAGGTGATGTTGCTCATTTGCTTAATTGTGATCTGGTATTTTTTTGAGTTGGTTCCCCACGCGGATCATCTCACATAACTGTATATCATTCCTAGTTGTACGTCATGATATTAAATAATAATAATAATAATAATAATAATAATATCTTCACGCAATTCCCAATACAGGGTCGAGTATACAGAGGTCGAGTATAGACAATTAAGTCCCTTCGACCCACCTTCCACCGAAGATATTTTCGTCGGACAACGTGACAGGCGGTGAGCCCGTCGCCGTCGCACATGAGACCTGTCAAATATTTCCTCACGAAATCCACACGCTGATGCAACAAAGGACACTTCACAGCCGACGAGGAGTGGAGGCGCGTTGCGGCCGCGGCGGCCGAGACCCAACGGCTCCTGGCCCCGACCGGCGGCGTGGGCGGCGTGGCTCTGCGCACGCAGGCCCCGCTGGGGGCGCCGCTGATACTGTCGCCGCGCATGTCCGCCGGTCCCGGGGCACAGGCGGGCCTGCTGAACGGCACCGGCGCGGGCGCCGCGGCCGGCCTCCTCTCGCCGGGCGAGCCCGCCCACCAGCTGATCTACGCCTCGCCGTACGCGGACTACGCCAACTACGCCGCACTCACCGCCGCCGCGAACCCGCTACTCACCGCCGAGTACGCGGCCGCCGATCACACCGGTGGGTTGTTCGCCCGTTGACCGCGCGCAGTATTTGATAGCGTCTCAATTACGCGCGTAAGTGTACTTGAGAGAGTGTACGTCTAGACGACGTTGACATTGTCCGGTGTCTCTTAATTGTTACACGAAGTAGTGTTTCTGTTTTGCATTTTAGATTTTTTTTTATTTAACTCTTTCAGTTTCTCGAACTATATTTAATACTGATTAATGAATTGTTAATAGGAGATGCTATCAAATACATAACACTAATGGAAAATTCACACGGTATCGGGTTTTTTTTTTCATTTGAATTAAAATATATCCAGTTTAGTATAGCTAGATGAAATTATAGGCAATTTATAATTAATATTATTTTCAATTGATTATTATGATCTTTTTATCGATCAATTAATTGCTACGTAAATTTTAAACAGAGAGCAACTGCATGAGTAAGTAAATTTAGATGTTTTTTTTCTCAACTCGATTTCCTTTTAATGTTGCATGCTGTTATTTTGTGTTTTTTTTTTCGCAGGCTTAGCTTGCCTCGCCTGTTTAACAAAAAATATTATAAGCATATACCCCATTAATAATATCAACCCAATTATAGGGGGTAAAATTGAAAATTGAGTAACTAGTCTAACCATTGAGCAACACCGGGCTCGACACAATACAACAACTAACCGACTAATTCAAAATAGCGTCAAGCTTATTTGAACTTTGTGTGAATAAAATATTTTAATGGGGTTGCAGCGTCGAGATATCTACTCGCTGGCTTTTGACATTGGCCGCATTCGCAACAGACCACAGTAAGATACGACAGGCTCCAACACTCACCGTATCGGCTTCCTCAACATATATACCGTCCTTGATACATAATTACGGGTCTGCGAATTGATTCGACGGATGCCATCTTCAGTCATTTGAAAGCCATGATCAATATATATATATAGATTAAGAAATATTATTTTAAGATCGAACTAGCCTAGTGACTCGAATATTTTGTACCTTCAGTGTTATTAATTTTAGACGAACTTTGTTAACGTCATCCGTTTTGTACAGTTAAAATACAAAGTATATTTTGTTTTCAAACAAACATATATTACTATATATAATTTATTACTTATCAGATTTTAATTAATGAATATGAAATCATTATAAATTATTTGCAGGTATTAATTTCAAATTCTATTTTATCGTTGCCTCGTGTTAAGAATGACGGCAGTTTTATATCATTATGTTAGTTAAATAATACGTTAGATTAATTTTATTGTAACTGCCAATAGAACACTTTCAAGTTACCGATGTTTTGAATACAAAGACGTTAGAGTTTTTTTTATTTTCTTATACTCTTATTTATTTTATTTTCAAATATACATTAATTATAGAACCCATAATACAATTCTTGTGATAACCCTTGCTTGTAACATAACTAATCAATTAACATTTTGTTAATGTGAATCTATATGTTTGTTTATGGACTTCTAAAGCTTATAGACAATTTCGTGACTTCTAGAATAATCACTTTGCATGTGATTTTATCCTTTTTAGTAATTTCAATGTGAATAACAAATCATTTTTTTTATTATTAACAGTCAAAATCTCTGAATGACGAAACATTTTTAGAAAATAAATTCAGCGATTGCAAGCAAAAGGGACCAAATAATATTTGAATTATTAAAGAGAACACATACACAGATAATATTTTAACTATTAATTAACCACACTGACATTTAATATAGTTACATAAAAAACGAACAAATTTGGAACATTCTATACACATTTAAAATATATAAACGCTATTATTTTAAATTAACATTTTATGCAAACGCAAATATATTATATAAGATGTTATTTTATGTTTATAACACATAATTTATTGATTTCTTAGCATTATTATTACTATTTATAAACATACCATAGGCTAAGTATTATATCTTTGAAAGATTTGTAGTTAGTTTAGAAAAGAGTGAGCTTTATGAAAATATATACAGCCTTATTTAAATTAGATATATTTTAAGGCACGAGATGCTCTATTCAGATATTAAAATCAATTATTAAAACAGCCATATCTGTACCTTAGCGGGCTTGCAAATACCTGGAGATTTTGTTTTCAGTAAATATTTTTTCATATTTTTTCCAAAGGAATGACTTAGCAATAAGAAATTCATAGGTGTAATTTAATATTATAGTCATTACATTTACATTCGCGAAACTGCCAGATTAGAAAAAAATGCAAAACATATTAAATTGACGTTAATATTATGCAGTTAAGATTGAAAATGAAACGAGATTTATTTTATTCTCTTATAAATGAATGAGATTACATTTCTTTCCAGCATTTACGGTCACCCAGGCAATTATTACGTTAAGTATAAAAAAAAAGGTTAAAATTGTGTCATAGTAACAAAAAGTTATCACTGTTTCTACCAATTGAGGGAATCGGACGAGATTTAAATGTTCTGTTGAGACACAGATGATAAATATCCAAATGCCGCTAGGTGTGGTGCGGAGGGCGGGTCGGCTCGCGCAAGTGAGGGAGCACCCTTACCAGCGCACTGCCTTACCAGCGCCTTAATTCCCGCCAAAACGCTCTCGCGCCGCCATTTTGTTCACAAGGTAAAAAGCGCGCGCGCACGCATGTCCACGATGAATACGCTTGCATATTATATTGGAAACCCTCAATATGCGAAACTCTATACGATACTTTTCTATTTAGCATCGATGTGTTTTACTTAGTCTAGCGACATAAATTTTTTGCATATATTGCTTATTTTATCACAATTTACTTTCACTATAGTCACGCCATTGAGCATTATTTTTAGCAAAACTATTCATCGTTGTAATGCGTGAGTGCTTCTGCTTTACTGTCTCTTTGTGTCCTTTCTATTTATTATGTACTTATTAGATATTTTAATATTTAGTGCGAGAATAGGTGTATTATGCCTATCACTACTTCATACCGGATCTGAAGTGACGCTGCATAATTTGAAACTGTGATTTTATATTTCTTTTTAGAGATTTTATACATGTTGTGATAGCATAAGGAGTAGTGTAATATTTTCCTTACACATTTTAATATCAGAACTTGTTTAGTGATGATACCAAATTAATATTTGTTGCTGAATTTTATCATTTTGTTATCACAACATGTGCCTTCGAGTAAAAACTTCTCGAGTCTGTATTCGGGTATCATTTTAGAAATATATTTGAGGGAAGAAGGATCGCCATATCTGTTTTGTTTACACAAATTTTTTCGCCTTTCTGACTTAGTTTCTTAGTGTTCCATTTTGCCAATAGAATTAACACAGGTGCTAAGTATCGGGTTGTGAAGTCCTTCTTTCCTAATTTTTTCCAGTATTTGTTAAAGGATAAAGCATTTTCAGAAATGTGCCATCAGTCCAGTATTAAACCTAATGCTTATCCTTTGACTTAATGTTTTCATAATAATCACAACTTTTTCATAGTCGAAATAAGATTTTTATATGTAAAATGTTAAGCTAGTTGTTTCTATTTTGCCTTAGTTATAATTATGATGCTTTCTTATTTGAAAGTTTATATTTTATTAGGATAATTTGCACTTGTGTCCTTGTGGATTTAAACAGGCATATGTATGCCGTACGTATTATCACGCTTCTTTACACGATATGAATTTTAAAATCAAATTGCTATTCATAATTTTTTATAAAAATTTTATATAAAATGATGTCTCTGTAAGATATTGTTTAAAATTGTTGATTGTAAATATTAAATGCATTTTCAGAAGATATACAAGCAATAAATTGTCTGAAACTAAAAACAGTGTTGAGTTTTCTTTCATTAGCTGGTTTAGGTCGCGTTTAATTATCAATAAATATTGAGTTAATCAGTAAGGTTGATGCCGTGCAGTCATTTGGACAGTTGTAGCCTCACACGACTAACATTGCAACTCCACAAGGCCAAGTTCCCGTTTTATTACAACAATAATTTCGAAGTGCACTATCATAACTGCTATTGTCACAACTTGCAGAATATTTGTAACTATGTATTTATATTATATGAGTCACTAACATGCAAATATGTAATTACAATATACATAAATATGTTATCACAGACTAATAACATCCTTTTAAGTGAATGCTATCATATACAATTTTATTACTGAATTATTTTAGCGACGTTATGAATAACTTACATACTTGCATTGGGGTGCTATGGTTATACATAAGTGATAAAATTTATTACCTATGCTTATTTGTTTGGGCAATGTTTGATTCAGAAAATTCGTGACATGATAACTAAATATAATTTGTCTCAAACATTGCTCGTTTGGGAACTATTGGGCATTTAATCCTATATTGTAGATTATTCATTATCATACTAAATTATTTAACATTTTCAACCATTAACTACGTAAACTAATGAATTAAGTGTATATATTAACTAGGCCACAAACAGAACAAAATCTAATGTCTCGGCACGAATGCCTGATAGCCTCCCTAGAATTATTTTTTTTATCGATTTATATATTTAATTACATTCCGTACACCGGTCATATCAATCCGAGATCAAGTTTTATCGCTTTTTTTAGCTGCATGTCGTGCCGGTTCCCCCGAAACCACCTCTCGATACATGTGAATAAAGACAAATCATGTAATCAATGTAAACTTAAAGAACCCGTGCAAGAATGATTGTTCGTATCAGTCGTCCGTCCCTCTTTCATCTCGCCGACGTCGGCAGCTTTAAAGCGTTGAAACTCCCGTGCTCGGGATTGAGGCTTGACGTGTAGTCGGACCATGACATTTTGATCGCTACTAACATTCTGTTTTCTCTCTTCTCGTTAACCTGGCTAGGTGAGTGCTAACGGCGCTGAGGAACTAACAGAAGACGCGGCCGCCCGCCCACAACGGACCCTAGACGCCGCGTAACATATTCACCGGAACAACGATCACCATGTAGCTATTGCTGTTGGGCCTTTCACGTTAACATATACTATGTATTTTAATAGTCTAACTATTAACATTTATATGCCTGTTATGTTTATAACATGATGAAATTTATTAACATTATATTTTTTATTCGAAATGGCACACGCCATCGACATTCTTTACTGTACTTTAATGCTATACTGTCACTTTATTGTGTTGGTTGTTAGAAGATTTTAGGTTACCCGGTTGTCCCATGGCGGCGCTAAATTTGGTAATGTAGGTATGTAGTTTTTTTTTAAATAATGCAATATAATAAAGCAATAATGTTTGAATTTCAGTTAAAATATTGCTGAGTATTTACATTTTTATTTAGCGCCGTTCTTAAATAGATTTTGTATAAGAAATAATACGTTAATTATGCCTGTTAACTTTGTGCAGACAAACTATATTTTTAAAATGATAAAAAATATCGGAGAGCTTACTTTAAAATAAATTAATCGCAAAGTTAATGAATGACAAAAGCTGTTCAATTTGGTTAAAAATTAAATATTTTTTTTTTTTTTAAATATTCTTTTAAGTCATCAATTTATTACTAGGAAACTACATATTTTTTTTGGAAAATTTCAATAAAAAAAAACAAATTTGTTTCAATTTTGCACTATAAATAAAAGTACAAAATGATTTCACAGTTATAAATATAAGTTGATATTAAAAGAATTCCATAAACAACTTCAGAAGATAAAAAGATGAATGGCAACGTTATTTGAAGAAACAACATTCATTTACAAGGACAGCAAAATGTAAGTGTAAGTATGTATTCAGCAAAAAATATTAAACGTTTTTTTAGATTGGAGTGACGATCAGATTTTCATAGTTTATTTTAAATTTCGTGGGTTTATCAACTCCTATAAAAATACTTCGGAAAAATTACCTCGAAGCCAAAGAGTAACGTAGTTTTTTTTTTTGGAAATTATTGTAATTGCATCCAAATTTATTGGTTGAAATTTGTCTTCCTTTTTTGTCAGCAATTAGGAGTTGATAAGCTCATGGTCATGAATTCTTTTATATAAGCATTATAGTAATACCATTCTATTTTATTTTCTTTAGTGCTTAATATTTATGAATAACAAATTGAATATTTTGTGCATCCCAAGTGCCTTAATCAATGTACAATGTTTTCACTTATGAGGTTCTATATACAAATTGTTATAAATATGCTTATTTAATAATTAATAAAGTTAGAAGAGATTAAATTATTGTTAACTTTGCTAAATGTTAATGTTTATACTTATATAATCATTTTTAAATATGTGCACATTTGATAATTAATCTCTATATTTTAAGTTTATGTAGATTTTTTCTTTAGTTTTATCAGTAGTGCCTTCATTGCAATCTCTCTAGAGAATCTCTGTATATTTCATATCTCATGGAGAATAGACAATATTAATTACATAGTTTTGGAAGTTCAAAATTAGCATCGAATAAACTCGTTTTACATATTTACGAACGCTTCTTAAGCCTTTGTAAATTGAGTCAATCATGTAAATACATATTTAAAAATTTCTAAAGCAATAATATTCAATAAATATTAGTAAAATTAGTGCAATAGAAATGTTATCGCGGTTGATATTTTATTAATCAAGTCTCGAATTAAAGTGAACGCTTGGAGAGAATATTAAATACGGTAGAGAGATCTGATGTTGAGATTAAAGCGATAGTTAAACAATTATTGGATACGTTAATTGACAGTAAAATTATTTTATTAGTTACTTTAGAGAATTATAATATCAAGTTTAAATTTATTACGTAGCATAGTTTCTCTATGAAATGAAATGTTTCTACAATTAAACTATTATTTTACATTTTTTTTTGTTTCATGTTTGGAACTTGGAGTAACATAATGATCATAAAACAGATTTTGGCAGGAAATTGTTTTTGAATAGCCTCACATATACATCGTTTATTTCAAGTAAAAATCCTCCGTCCATATTAATTTCATATTTTAAGTACTTAATTTGTTGGTCTCTATTCATTACTTATATCTATAAATATACTGGAATCATGACTAGTTCATCAATTAATAACCATGCTAGCCATTCTTAAGTATCGCTATAGATTTTGTTAAATAACAAGAAATCAAATGATCAGAATATTTTTTCTTTATATGTTATTCTCTAAAAGGCAAGTGCCTTTCCCTATCATAATTATAACCTTTCACTTTTTAAATTAACAACACGAAAACAATGTTTAAGATAAAATTATAGCAAAAACTAGAACTGATTAAGGTATGTCTAAATCTCCTTCAGTCTTTATTTCTTTATCTAAATTTTCACCTATAACTGACTGTTTAAGATGACAATAAGCTTCGACTTTCAACGTGCACTAATATTTTTATTAATACTTTTTTAAGATAATTCAAGTAGTTTAGACAATCTAGTACTTCCACAAAGTAGCTTCCCTACATTTCCCTCTGACGTACAAATGAAAAAAGCATTTATTGAATCGAATCAAAAAATGCAATGCCATAGGTTGTTCGACGTTCAGAATTAAATGAGCCTAGCAGAATATCAATAGTTTGTGATGATAGTGAAAATAATAACGTACAAATCATATTATTTGACGGTCTGCTAATAACTAGTAATAATATTGTTTCAACACGATTACAGTGCATTTCGTTTCTTGAAACATTTTTGTGCCATCAAGCAGACACTGTTATATCTCATCGTTTTTTGTTTGTACTTATTTTTTCTACATTGTGGCAATTCACGGAAAAAGTGCCTTAAAATGAACTTTGTAAATATTTATAATATAATATTCATTAAAGTATTACTTATAGAGGAAAATTAATTCTTAAAATGATTTTCCAAAAAAGCAAAATAGATTATATCTACTTTTATTGGTTTTAGTTAAGAGAGATTGTGCATATTACTTATGTCTGTTTTGATGTGTGTTTAAGATTGATTTGGCATTAGTAAATATATTATATAGAAAATGTATGTGTTTGTTTTCTTTAATGTCCTAAAAATGTTAAATTTTTACTGAAGAAAAATATTCCATAAAAATTTAGACTATTACTATTATCCCTTTTAGTATCTGAGAAGCACCATTCTGCTCTAGGACAAAAAAGGCAATAACACGGTTTTCGAGTGTACGGCAACATTTAAGTCTTATAATATGTTCGCCTACAATACTCGTACCTACTACATACTGTACCGACTCACCTTTTTGAACTACCCAAATTTCAAAAAGATTGTTATATGCCTATCCCTAATCAAAGTTCCCTATTAACGCTTATCGATTACAAATACAATAATAAATACACGCATAGATAGGGACACCATCACATACATTGCTCTGACACCCAGACCGAGAAAATGTAGAGAAAGTATTTTATCATGGACCTCAGCGCAGGCAGACACCATGAAAATTGCTGGTACGTCACTCGTCCACGGAAGTCATCAATTCATTTTAAAGATCTATCTATGAAGTATAATAAAGAGAAAGATTAATTTGAGATTATCAGTATTTTGAAAATAAAAAAAATATTTTAAATAGACAGCGTTGTAATAAAACATGTTTTTCATCAAATAAATAACAAATGAGTTGCAATTATAGGTCATTATTATCATGTATGTTACATGATAATAACATTCTTACACCGTTACCGTGCTGTGCTAACGGTGTAAGAATCTTGCCACTACCTTTCTTGTTTCTTACCATGAGTGTCGTAAGAGGCGACTAATAGCCTAGAATATCCTAATGGCAACCGATAAATGGCGGGATAACCATCTCTAAGAATGTCAGACCAATATAATCAGACCGAAGATGGTCAGCAGCGACTGAGGTGCGAGTGGTCTGGTTCTGCGATCGCCAATCGGCCTGCCAAGCGTCGCGATTATGGAAAGTTCTCACTTTAGGAGAGGCCTATGTCCTGCAGTGGACTTTATAGGCCGTTATGTATGTATGTATGAATGCCACATGACAAGTCTCGTATTATATAATAGTGGTTAGAAGTTTTATTCTTCAATGGATATTCAGATTCAATGAGTCGCTCGAGAGCGGCAATAGACTAGCAATAAGTCAGGATGCAGAGGGCGAAGCATGAGCCGCAGATTCGAATAAGCTGAAAAATATTAATAATACCAATTCTTGCCATAATCTTACGCGGAGCTGTTGCAATAAAAAGACAAAACAATAATTTAATTAGGGAATGACTTCATGCAGAATGAATAAGGCGATAATAAAAAATAAAATAAATAAATATCTTCACGCAATTCCCAATACAGGGGTAGACAAAGGTCAAGTCTAGACAATTAAGTCCCTTTGACCCACCTTCCACCGAAGATATTTTCGGGACAACGTGACAGGTGGTGAGCCCGTCGCCGCCTTTATGTCCAAGCCAACGATGAAATTCGTACATAAGTTTTTGAAAAACTCATTGGTACTGCCACCTGGGGATCGAACTCGGATCTCTCGACTCGAAATTCCGACCACCCAACAATTCGGCTAACGTGACTTTTAACTCGTGACTTAATAAGGCGATGATGAAATAATTATGGACACTGTCAGATCTACAAGAAAATTGAGACTGACATTTAGAAACGTATGTGTATATTACTGTCTTAGGACAAAACAAATTTTAAAAAATGTATTCATCTAATGATATCAACGCCATCTTTAGATTTTACGAAACTACGACTAGGGTACAGCTACTGTTAAATACTGGCTCCAATGATGGATTTAGTGAGTTGATAAACTTTGTGTGTAGATGGCGCTTTTATGAATTTTAGCTCTAGTAATTTTTTACGACTACCTAAACTCGATTGCATAATACTGGTCTGTCTTCAAACCATTTATTTGGTTAAAGCTTGTCAATACAAGAATTGTCAGTTCACCAATAGAAGAAATAATATTAATGGTTGTAAGTAGCAATAGTTAAAATTAGGTATTATTCCGACTGGATTTATTTTCTATTGTAATTTTTAAGACGGTTTTTAAAAATGACGGTATGACGGTTTGTGTTCATGTGTTTGATCGTCTGTGTACAAGTAATCGAAGATTCATATTTGATAGCATATTTAGATGCAGCTTGATTATATGAACCTGAAAGAAGCGAAAGAGGTATGTAAGGATTGTGACACTTGGCGATCTGTTACCTCTGGCTATCCCATCAGGGACTGTGCGTGAAGATAAGTTTGTTTCTAGAAAAGTACGAGTAAAACAGTTAAAAATAAGCTAAACACTTTATGTTCAATACTGACGTGGTCAGAGGTATGACATTAAGTTCTTTTGTGTGTCCTTTCTTAACGCGGTTTGCATTTCACCAGAGCTTAATTGGGGCCGATGGTGAGCCTTGATCGTAGTGTAAAAGCCTTACTACGTGGGCCTAAGCACTATCATGCTTTTTGTGGTTAGATATTCGTTTCTTCATACGATATTCATAAACTACGCAGGCAGTTTATGAACATATACCCACGGGTGATAAATAGTACCGTTTCAGAATACGATAAGTCCTTCAAAGATTCTACCGTGTTATATATTGTATTTATACTAGGGGAGGTTCTGCCTTGCAGGATACCGGCGCGAAGTAGAGACATCTTGTCCTTCTATGTTCAGTAAGTAAAGTAACCAACGGCTCAAATCTATCGTCCTCCTTATTATAATCATGTGTAGGTAGTTCAAGTGTGGCGAGCGTACCAGAGAATCGGCAGTATCTGTATAATAAATGTGGCGAGTTCCTTCTGTTTATAGGAGATACCTGAGTAGACACCGTCCGTATAAGAGAAAATCTTCTATCCTTTAGTACTACTAAGCCTAGTATACTTATGCGATCAAGCAGTCAATTCATGTCAAAACAGTCAATTCAACTTTCTTGACCAGCAGTCAATTCGAGTCAAAACATATACGTCATGTTTTATAAAAATCCTCTCCTTGGGACAATTTTATGTACAACTATGTTCTGTATAATAAACACTTCAACATTTTGAAAGTCTTGATAGTCGAGGGGTTGGGTGATCGGAATTTGAGTCGAGTGACCCGAGTTCGATCCCCAGGTGGTAGATTCGTACCAATCAAAGGTAGATTTTTTTTTCTTGGACGTAAGGATGACGACAGCATGTCACGTTATCCCAATATAATAGCGTCGGTGTAAAGTGGGTCGAAAGGATTTATATCCGTCTGGACCTCTGTCTATCCCAGTATTGGAAATGGCGTAAAGATATAATAAATACTTTAAATACTGTTGGCCTTTTTTATATAAGTGTTTACTTCCCGTCTGTGCCAGTTGATTTTTTAAATTTCTCATTTATTTAAAAAACGTGAGTTGTTAAACAGAATTTAAATTTAAATAGCACTGCTGATAAAATTTGCAGTGCGCTATTTGAGCTCTTCCCAATGCCAGGAAATGGAATTTTAAATTCGCATTGCATGGACATTCCCTGGGTCGGTCAAATAAACGGTGGATACACTATATACTAGTAGCTGCAATGTATTTGTCATTTTGTGTACGTCTGTTCGTATAATACTCATACCCAGTCATTGTTAGGAATTTACGTGGCGCTTAGCGTTAAGCTAATGTGTCTAAAATGTGTCTTTTTTTCTAAATAGATCGAAAGCAATATGGATAGTTGTAAAGAACACTTTTTTAATTAATATTTAGACATCATTTGAAATGTACCAATAATATACACCGATGTAGTAACAAAATTAAAAAAAAAAATCTCTTCCACGTTACATACTGATATTTCATCTACAACATCTATTTATGTTCAATCAGTTTCATTTGTCTGATACTAGTGGTATGATTATGAATACGTAATAATAAAAAAAACTCACTTAAGATAAGTTATGGAAATTATATTTAAAGTCCTACTTTGACATTTTAAATAATGTAAAATATCATAAGGCCCTAATAATCGTAAAATTTAACGAACATTAAGATTCTAAGGTGGAAGACGTCTTATCTGCCTAGAAGTTGTCTGGGTCAGTATAACAATCTCACCGGTTTCTTTTGTGGCAGGGTAAAAAGTGTTGTATGCCAGCTTGAAGAGTACATACAGCCTTTGTATTCACAGGCGATGAGAAATTACATCTTTGTCCTTAAGAGTGATAATGCATCTTGAATTAGTTTTCAGGTATCACACATCTCCATAACATGACACATGCGTCTTACCATTAGGTGGAATGCTCGTAGCTCACTATTCATCCTACCCCCATAAAATACTAGTTACTAGTCCAATGCCTTCTAAAAAACGCTTAAAAAATTTGAGAAACCCGGCAACTAGTTTGCTCATAACCAACACCATGTTAATCCGGTATTCTCGATACTCTGAAGCCTATGTTTTAAGATACAATGGCTTATTGCGTCGCTTGACATTTATCTACATCATCACTAGTTTTTTAGTTTTTTCGATTTCTTTTTCATTGCAGTTTTGGTTTCCAATTTGAAAAAGTTTGTCTCTTGGAAAAGATATAGACATGGATATAATAGATGAACGATTACAATGTGATTGTTGCGCGTATAAATTAGTACATGTCACACTTACGTTTTTGAGTAAATTTAAGTTGTAATAGTTGAGTATCAAAAATATAGACCAAATTTCTAATATGTCTAAGTGTCACCAGCGTTAGTCACTTCAGGCTACGTCGGCTTCGTGGCCTATTATTAGTTCGCTAGCTCAACTGTGATTATCTTTGATTTATATGCATGAGATATAAATGCTGCATAATTGGGAACGTGTTTTTATATCGATCGTTTAGAGACTTTAGGCTATAAATCAAAATCATTCGATAGACGATTAAAACTTCAATGGTGATGAATGTTAAAACTATGCGTAAGCTTTTTAATGTAATTGAGATTTTATGTAGATAAGCCGCCGCATATGCTACTCATAAGTCATTCACAAACTACGATATCACACTAAGATTTATTTTGTAAGCGACAACTATAAATAGGTTCGTCCTATTTTAAAAAAATTCCGGAATAGCTATTTCGAGAATAATAGATATTCCGGAAATTCAGGTTTAGTTAGATTTAACAAACGCATGTGTTGCAATATGTCAATGTTTGGATACGTGAGCAGGCATGCACGTAGGGAAATAAAAATATTCTGTATCTGTTTGAATTTAGTTTATTTAAAAATTCGTATGTATAAAATGTTCCTTTTAAATTATGTGTTCTGTAGTGTAGTTAAAGTCACGATATCCGAGAGGTTAGGTGATCGGAATTCGAGTCGAGAGACCCGTGTTCGATCCCCAGGTGGCAGGCTCGTACCAATGGGTTTTTCAAAACCTATGTACGATTCATATCGTTGGCTTGAACATAAAGATGGCGACGGGCTCACCACCTGTCACTGTCTCAAATTGTCTTCGCTGGAAGGTGGACTCAATTGTCTAGACTAGACCTCTGTCTACCCCTGTATTTGGAATGGCGTGAAGATACATATATATATGTGTTCTATAGTCAAAATTATATTTAAAAATCAGCTTTATCAATGAATCAATATAGTTTATATTATCATTCAATGTAATATTTATCATTTTATTTTCATATCACATATATATTTTCAAAACATGTTGAGTGTATAGCGTGATCGTATACAAATTTTTCCAGAGACAGAAAATAGTACTTTTGAAAGATTGCTACTTTTTAACTGTTTAAATTTAGAATTCCACTCTGAAATCCTTAGTGTTTGTACATTAAAACAGCCATATTTGTTAATACTTGCAGATATTTTAGTTCGTAATCAAAATTCCTCTGTCCTATGGAAAGCAATGAACAAATTTTTCGATTGCAGTTGAATTACATCCCCTTATTGTTCAGTCCGCAGGATTTCTGTGTTTGCTAGGGAGCCAGCGGCTAGGGGCAGCCGCTCGTAAAATTGCAGCGAGCCTTGGGGGACCGTCTCAAGACGCCAGTGCATTCATAGTATAAGTGAGTATAATAAAAAATTGCAGAGTAAAAATTTACGATTATTTGTATTCTCAATGTATATAAAAATTTAAGATTGTCATGAAGTGTCTTGTACTGGATACTATGTAATATTTCGTATAATATTAGACGATATTCGAGGACATCAGTTTTAAAAACATTGATTACACAAACTCAACACATTCCAAATCAAGAATCCCTGTATATAATGGACATTCTCATGTGGCGTTAATTACTAAGGTTTTAGTTATGAATCGTATCTGTTAATTATTCATCATCATAAATTACCCTTTAAACTTATACTGATAACATCATAAGTACAAATTGGCATAGGTTGGTAGATTAAAACTATTAGATTTTCGGATTTTATCGCGTTTTTTAATTAGTTTTACAAATTATTTTTATTTCCCGACGCTTCGGATGCTTTACAGCATCCGTGGTCACGGAGGGACTGAGGTCTTGAACATCCTACTGTCACAGCTACCTTCGGCTACCGTCAACTTAAGCAGTAGTTTGAAAAAACTAATTAAAAAACGCGATAAAATCCGAAAATCGTTTTATTTCAATCTTACTTACTTACAGCCTGTAACAGTCATCGGCGGGACATAGGCCATGCCAAGTTAGGTTCGTCATCGCGCAATAATTACACTGTTATTGAACTATTATAATCTGTACACATTTCTAAATTGTTACTGGTGGAGAAAAAACGTTGATCTGGTAAGTTGGTTGTTGGTATGTTTTTGAAATGAAATAAGTTCTATGTTTTTGAATCTTTATTATTTAGTCCTTTTTTTCCAAAAAAAAAAAGTGGAAAATTTGAAAAATTAAAATCAAAATGACCTATGTAAGTCCACTGCAAGGTTTAGGCCCCTCTTAGGATTTTTAATAATCGCCACGCTTGGCAATACTGTTAGCGATCGTAGTGCCACGCACTCGTCTCACTATTTCGTAGTTAAACTCTCTTATCGAACTTCTACGCTTACAGGAAGACAAGTATTGATATGTTCTACCACACCAGGTAAACTTTAACTCCGGGATTTTATATAGAATAAAGAATAATATTTAATGATAAATAGTTAATAATAGTCGACTAAGAAAAATTATACGATTTAATAAAAAGTAGGACACAAAACCGACGATTCATTTTTGTTTGCAATAATGTTAATATTTTCGTTGTACTATATCTTAAGGTATCAACCCGAACTGCCCGGACTAACCTTATACATCGAGGGCGGGAGCAGACCTGTAAAACTTATGGTCTTAAACCTGTCAAAATATATACGACCCCAATACTTTAATTTTTCAATAAGTGACAACATTAGTTTAATTTCGAACTGGATTTCGGCAAAATTATAACCAATTATAAAAAATTATAACCATCTACACGCCGTAATTTATGAAACGGTAATCAGGCCTGTTATTTTTTTTTAATTTCAGCTTTTTCGGAAAACCATAGCGACAAGGATCAAATGAACGATTATGAATATCGCCAGAACAAATTGAAATAATTTTTATTTAACATATTGTTTATGTTAATGTCGGCTGAGTTTTCAAATAAAAAGACATTTTATTTGGAAACTAAACCGACTTTAACATAATCGTTGTATCATCCTGAAACAGATCAATTAATAAACAGTGGATTGATAGGTAACAGTATGTAGTCTCTCTGCCGTGTTTGTGAATCCTTAGTATGGTTGATATCAAATACCTAAAATAATTTTATCCAAAATATTCTTATTCTATTATTTTGCATAAATATACAAATAGCCGAGCAACTTCCGAATCAAAATTATTTATTAATTAAATACACAATTTCAGTTCTTATGCCAAATGAAATACAGTGTACAGTAAAATGTTAAAATTGGAAAGGTGGCTGGCAAGCTCTAGTCCAATTAAATTTTTTCTCCCTTGCTTCCGGACTTGATTAATGCTATCCCAAGCCGCCGACCTTAATTATAACGAACAAATTCCCTAGTGACCATTGATCTTCCACAAATATTTCAGTAAACACTCTGTAATAATTATTTATGAATGTTATAATGAAATGTAAATAAATAAATATCTTCACGCAATTCCCAGTACAGGGGTAGACAGAGATCTAGTCTAGACAATTAAGTCCCTTTACCCACCTATCACCGAAGATATTTTCAGGACAACGTGACAGGTGGTGAGCCCGTCGCCGTCTTTATGTCCAAGCCGAAAATGCGATTCGTACATAAGTTTTTGAAAAACCCATTGGTACGAGCCTGCCACCTAGGGATCGAACTCGGGTCTTTAGACTCGTTATTCCGACCACCCAACCACTCAGCTATCGTAATAAAATGTAATAATATAAAATATTATATATTATAATTATGCCACGTTCTTTTTTCCCGTGACAGCCATAAAGACCAACAATTGAATGCCTTGAAAACTACATATTATGGCAACTGACAGATTGAAAGACAACCATTACAAAATACACCAGATAGAAAAGAAGTGCTGGCAGTAGCGTTTAAGGTGCTATTATGTATTTGGTATAGCGGTCACCATGCCAGGCTTACCTTATGAGAAAGGCCCATTAATCCTAAAGTGCACGTCTTTGTCTATGAATAAATTACCTGAATGTTGAAAGAAGTTTTCTCATTTATTCTAAATTTGGCCACTCGTTAAATTACATAAATAGATACTTGGCCTCGAGTGAGTTAGTATATATATTTCTAATATTTTCCTGTTGCATAATGTATAGGATTTAGTCAAATTCCGTATATTTTAGAAAAGAAGAACATATCGTCTGTAATTAGACTGATTTCATCAATAGTAATATTTAGGTTTTCTATCTTTGCTTACTCACATTATGAAGATAAATACGACCACATATAAATTAATCAGAGCCCAGAGGTGTTGAAAACGTAGAAATTTTTAAAATCAGGTATCAGATTTAGAGCAGAAAACTTATATATTTTTGCGTTAAATATTTTTATGCAGAAAATTCCAGTTCTTCATAAGTTTTTTTTAACAAACATTCTAAATCATTATACGAGTATTAATGACTTGCTAGAAGTGCGAAATTTTCAGTACGGTCTACTTAGATACATAATTAATGTATGTAGGTCCATAACGTTGTACTAATGGGGGCGATAAAATGTACATATATAAAGTACAAGAATAACGTAGGTTATCGCTGCGTTATCGTTATTACCCTTGTGTCTGTTCTTTTTCTATACTTGATCTATCTATCAGCTTGCAACGAGTATGTTCAGTTACCTATGCATACAAATTCCACATTTATTTTGTTTAAACTTTTTTTCGAACTTTTTACGCTACACAGGTTTCTTAACTTATGTATTGGAGAGTTATGGAATTGTAAACAGACTGCAATTGCTATTTATATATGCTTAAAATCTTCAAGCCATTCCCAATAGGGGGGTAGGCACAGGTCTAGACAATTAAGTTGCTTACACCCGCCTTTCTCCGAATACAATTTTAGGGCAGTGTAATAGGTGGTGAGCCTGTCACCGTCTTTATGTCCAATGATAAAATCGTACATAAGGTTTGAAAAACATATTAGTACGAGCCTACCACCTGAGAATCGAACTCGGGTCTCTTGACTCGAATTCCGATCACCTAACCACTCGGCTATCATGACTGTATATGTTATATATTATTGTAATTCTTAATATACAGACTTTGATGCAAATTCATAAGAAAACGTGAGTTACTTGACTGTGTTTTTATTATTTTGTGCAATTTCTAATAAGGATCTATCTAATAGTACAAGGAATATTGCGATTGTATTTACGATATGTAGGGTTTCCTAATAAATTTTAATTCACCGATGAGCATGTTGTAACAAATGCAGCTTTTATTAATGTTAACACAATAAAATTGAACACAACTCGCTATTATTTAGTTTTGCGTACCGTGTCCGTTCGATAAAATGTTTAAAATCTGTACAAAATAAAGTAGTAAATGAATTAAAAATAAAGAAAAATATTTTCACGCATATTCCCAATACTGGGTCTTGACAATTAAGTGCTTTCGACCAATCTTTCAGCGAAATTGTTTGGGACAACGTGAGACGTGGTGAGCCTATTTACATAGAGAAGAAATTTATATATGCATATAAACATCCGGGACTCGAGTACAAACATTTACACTCATCACACAAATATTCGAACCTGCAATCTCAGCTACAAAGGCACATACATAACATACATAACGGCTTATTTAAGCCCACTGCAGGACGGAGGCCTCTCCCATGGGGAGTATTAATATGTCTTGGATATGCGATCGCAGTACTAGACCACTCGCACCTCAGATGCTGCTGTCCTCTGTGTCTATCTTCAGTCTGATTATTTTGTTCTGACATTTTTAGAGACGGTTATCCCGCCGTCTGTCGGTTGCTATTAGCATATTCTAGGCTCTTTCCCTTAGTCGCCTCTTACGACACCCACGAGAAGAAAGGGAGTGGCAACATTCTTACACCGTTTAAATGATAAATAATAACAAAAAATAAATTAAATAATTAAATTACAACTAAATACTATAACTCAACTAAATAATTCAATTAAAGCTTTTAAAAAGCGTGATAAACTTATCATAATATTATACTTTGATATAAAAATCCTATCAGACACGTGTGTTACTATAGCCGAACGTTATTATTATCAATTTTAAATTACGTTGCAAGTGTAAGAGAATGATAAAATAAGTGAAATATAACTAAAGTAACATCGTGCTAATGATACGAATGATGATAGCATTACCATATCAGTTTTATGTATCGCAAGCAGAGATGTTAAATAAATGGAAATGGCATATTTGCAAATGCAACCGGGCATTATTATTCTAGTTACAGAGATCGGAATTCGAGTTAAGAGACCCGAGTTCGATCCCAAGGATTTATGTTGTTAGCTTGTACATGAAGACGGCGATGGGCTTACCACCTGTCGTGTTGTCCCAAAACGAGCTCCGGTGAAATGTGGATCGAAAGAACTTAATTGCCTAAACTTATGTTACTGCAGTGTTGTGAAAATGTAAGAATGAAAGAAGCTACTCTTGCAGTGTAAACGTTAAGTTTGATAAAACATTACCTTGCGGTAACCTCTCTCTAAAAAATAGTTTTTTTTTAATTTGAAAATTGTCAGGATATATGTTACCTGTCAATTTTTGGCTGTGAGCAGCCAAAAATTCGGTGGGAATCTTAAGCGTAAAAGTTAAAAGTCTAGAAAATTTAATTGCGTACCAACAGATGGCGGTATAATCATCTCGATAAATACTGGACCAAAATTCAGCAGACCGGTGACTGGTAACAGGGACAAAGGTGCGAGTATTCGACTACTACCATTACCAATCCACTTCCAAAGAGTAACGAATATGGCAAACGCTCCCGCCCGAGAGACGCCTCTTATAAGCCGTTATCAAAATAGGCCACGCATTACAAGTAAAAGTTACTAACTCAAGCTATAACATTTCTTTGAAATTTCTCCGAAATCTGTCTACAGTAATAGTTACACACATACACAACTTTCACGTGTATAATATTATGTGATTTTTTTTCAAAATAACATCTTATTATTCATAAAAATAAAAGAGAAAGAGGGAGAGAGAGAGAACCGACGTCACTTCAATTAACAATCATCAAACTAAAATAATCGACTCATCTGAAAGCAGATCCCCTGTTTATTTATATTGTAATTAATTTTGTAATTAACTATTTTATTTACTTGTTATCTTATTAGCTATCTCTCATTAACTAAAACAAAGGAGAATTTATTACAATCTATATGACATATCTATACATGATTCACTGAAAATATCTCACTGAATTTATAAGGTTATAAAACGCTATAAAAGGTTTCAAAGGCCTAAGAAATTGTGCATATGACTGTACATTAATGTTAAAAACTTTGGTTTACAAACACAAAAACAAAGATAAAAGAGATATTTTTGTAAAGCTTGAATTAAAAATAGTATGAAAAAGAAACAAAGACTCTAGGAATGCTTTACTGATTGCCTGCCTTCGTACAACGACCACAATCTGTTCTACTGCGTATACTTCCAATAGATGCATTGTCTGTGTGATTATTTTACTAAATAATAAAATATTAATTTATATTGTTTGAGTGAACTACTGTCTGCAAACTATAAAGTTATTCAATAAGCAAACAAAATCATATCGTATATTATTACAGTTATTTTTGCCACTTGTTACGCATTCTGCAATTTTAAAACTTCTTAACCAATCAGCAAACTGGTTGAGGATAAATACTATTTGGCATAAAGTTTGGGTGTTGGGGTGAACAAGAAGGTCGCTATTGATAAAACGTCGCTACTAAAATGTATTTATAATATTATCGCAAGATGGGCAATAAAAATGCTATTATAAATGATACTATAATAAAAGTATAAGTTTGTAGTAAGAAAGCACTTTTAAGGCCAACTAGAATATTATTATCAATATCATTTTTCATAAAGTGATACCTAATTCACATGTATATGATGTATCCATTTACTTTATATCATTGATCCGAACTTGTTCCATCTTCGTAAAGATTATTCAAAAAGATACCGCTTAAACAGCAGAGTTGTCGAATCAATTAGCCAGTTGTATTAATGTAAATAAGATCTTGCCTGTTAATTAAAGGTTTCCAGTAAATGACACTTACTGATTACACCTTTAAGAATAATTTTTACTATATTTATTTCTATTTTTATAGCTAGGAGAAACAACTTCAATTTACTGTATATATATTTTTCCTGATTAAGATATTTGTAATATTCACTATTTTTATTTTGATTGCGTATGGTCGTAAAAATACAAACTTACTTTGACTTCATATAATTTTAAAGCTAACAGCAAGGTACTGGTCTTTCCCATAATGGGTAATCTAAGGGTTTGTTGTAAGCGCAACTTAGCTAAATGGCAAGCAAATTAGACGCTGCTCACAATCACCGGGCTTAAAAATATCTTCACGCCATTTACAATACTAGGGTCCAGAGGTACAGGCAATTAACCTTCTGACCCTCCTTACATTGAAGACATTTATTGGGACATCGTTGGTGGTGAGTCGCTGTGTTTATATATATATATATATATATATATATATATATATATATATATATATATATATATATATATATATATATATATATATATATATATATATATATATATATATATATATATATATATATATATATATATATATATATATATATATATATATATATATATATATATATATATATATATATATATGCATCGTGTGTTAGTAGATAGATGGTAATGTAAAACAATAATGGTTTACCAAGTTAGTATGTTAAGACCCACATGCCGTTTTATTACCCATTATATTCTAAATGGAGTTCCGCAAAGTAACGTAAATTCTATGTAATGAATGGAATGTGGAAGCCATGGAAGCATGGCTCCTGCATAAACTAAGATCCTTAAAGCTTGTTTGCATATTTACATCAGATATTAACATATTAAAAACAGAAACAAAATTATGTTTATATTTACAATACTTATTATTAAAAAACAACAATAATTGTACAGCCCTACTCTTCCTGGCATGGCATTAAGAACTCTGGCGGCATTTACACGCTGAATAGTGACAAATCGCCTGGCTACGACCAGACGCGGATACAATTCTGTAAGAAACTGCATCGCGCACGGACCTCAAAACTGGAAGATATCATTTGTATTAAGAACTACTGCATATTCTAATTTAAAATGGCGCGAGCTTGAATTCTAAGCTAAAATTAATTCATAACAATACAATTTGTTCTCAATTGTCAAATTTTGTTCGTATTAATTTTCTTCTACAAGCATGATTAACAGCAACATAATATATAAATATCTTCACGCAATTCCCAATACAGGGGTAGACAGAGGTCTAGTCTAGACAATTAAGTCCCTTCGACCCACCTTCCACCGAAGATATTTTCGGGACAACGTGACAGGTGGTGAGCCCGTCGCCGCCTTTATGTCCAAGCTAACGATGTAATTCGTACATAAGTTTTTGAAAAACCCATTCGTACGAACCTGCCACCTGGGGATCGAACTCGACTCGAAATTCCGACCACCCAACCACTTGGCTATCGTGACTTTTTAGCAACATAATATAATTTTTTTTATTGCTAAATATATCAAATTAACCGGTTACATAATAACCGGTCTCTGTATTCGAAAAGTTATGATAGGATACCTTAGTAACTTTACGTTTACGTTTTTTTTAATAGGTATTTTATTTATTATATTTTCATTCATTCAATTTATTAGGTCTTTACACATGAAACTGTCGTTTTTGGAACTGCCTATTGCTTTAAATACTAGATAGTTCTAGTTCTTATTACTTCATTTGGCTAGGGATACCAAATTCAAATGTGTTTCAAATTAAGTTTATGTACCTGTAATTCGATAAATTAAGCATTTATCTTGTTATCGCGTCATTTGTTTTTCTTAAACATTGTTTTGTTCCCAATACGAGATCCATCATGACACCAATGCTGCAGAATCGAATAGCAAGTTTAATCATATGTATGTATAGCAACTTTTGGCTTTTGGTCTTGAAATTTTGAACTTGTGGACGGCGGGAAACCGAAATTGACGAAAAATAAAAAGTGATTGTATGATCGTAAAACACGTCAGTTAGATAGTAAAAGGCTTCGGTGTGAGTGATAAAACGATTTTAATTGACTTGAAATGAATTGGAAAGGTGAAAACACTTGAGAAATTGGTTTCGCATGAATTGAGCTACGCAAACCGAGAAACATGTGACGAGTATTGCGTTTCACTTCTTATCCGCCATTATAATGAAAGGGTTTAGAATCGTATCGTTATGTGTCATGAAAAATGGACCCTGTACACGCTCTTCACCATCCTTAAAACCTGGAGAAACAGCCAAATAGTATTCCTAAACTAAATTTGACTCAGACACGATAGTCGAGTGGTTGGTTGATCGGAATTCGAGTAGAGAAACCCGAGTTCGATTCCCAGGTTTTATCAAAACGTAAACATATACATAAGGTACGATTTATATCGTTGGGTTGGACATAAAGACGGCGATAGGATGACTACCGGACACGTTGTCCCAAAAATATCTTCGGTGAAAGGTGTGTCTTAAGAACTTAATTGTCTATATTTCTGTCTGGGGTAGTATATGGATGTATTGTGATGGACGTGAAGATATATTTACAAATCTGACTGAGAAAAAAGTATTGGTGAGTGTTTGGTGGAGTAGTTCCAGTCATACGTTACAGCTTCCAAAGATCTGGCAAACAATTACGGCTGATGTTTATTGTCAACAATTGCAAACGATCATAGATTAACTAGCCATTTAACAAACCAAATAACAGAAAATAAAAACTCCGATAGGTAAAGAAAGTAGGCCTACTTCTAGATTTAGTTCAATTTGTCTGCGCAGCCAAGTGCTTTGGAATTATGACAAAATGACACACCTGCTCCTAACTTAGACGGTCTAACGGCCATAAGAAATGTTTCTACAACACTAGTTTTTGGTGCAAGTAATTTTGAAGTGTGTCAAATCAGAGCCAATTTAATTAATTTAAAGTTGAGAATTATCTCCTTAATTAATAAAATGTTCAATAAAATAATTTATTTCAAAATAAAATTTATTTATTTAGTAGCTGACATTAAACGTTTTGCCCTTCAACTAAATTTCAAAGATAATTGTTTAATAGTGTCTCCTTAACATAATCATTAATAAACTGAGTGTCCCGTAATAAACAGTAAGGCCATATTTGAGATGTCGCCAAACGCTATAAATTTACTCTGCGTTTGTTTTAATAACTGATTTTATTTTAGAAAGTACTTGAGATTTTCAAAAAGATATTTAACATTTATATAAAGTTAAACATAGAATAGCAAAACACACGAAAATAACACAATACTTTTTTTAATTTTTTTTAGTTTATGTCGTATAGAATAAACACCATAACTTAAATAATACAACAGCAAGATTATGAAATCGAAAAACAAAATCCGTCGTGGGTGTTATTAATAGCTCTAAGATATTAAATACAGAACGAAATTTCCGTACTTCTAATAGTCGACATAAATTAAAGCTTTTCTGACATTTGTTGCTCTGTTTCACGCTCACGTCTACATTTGAATTTGTTTTTTAATATCCCCTAATGTTCTCACCTCGGCGGACCGAAGGGAACTCACAGAACGTTTTCTATTCTTATTCGGGCAATTATAAAAATGTCATTTTTAATTAGAGACGCTTTAGATATTGGTTACAGCTGCCACTCATGTTTTGGTTCCATTATTTTTTTTATTCTTGTATGATATTTGTTGATATTATATTTATTACAATATGGGAACAAACGAAATTTAGGAATCGTCTTATGATACGACACACTTCTATACATTTCTTATAATGCATGAGAATTGTTACAAAAAAGCAAATATATTTGCGGGAAAAAGTTCGCTCGTTCCAATGATTTATGTTTCTCTTTGTAAAAAGTAGTTTTGTTACGGTTCTAGTGTGCGTTAGTGGTAAAAACATAATATTGTTTCACGCACTCGGAACCATAAAATAAACTTATGTTATGTATACTTCTTTCTTCATTACTCTAAGCACAATGTTAAACTTTAAATGAATACATAGTCATTTATGAATAAATATAATATGCGTAATATAATAAGTAATTTTCAAATTAATAGAATTCTCGTTTCTCTTGTTTATAAACAAAACTTATATTTATAAATAATAATATTTTTCGTATTAAACAGAAGCTTTTCTGGATAAACTTAATACGGTAGAATTTGTCATGTCGCTGATATTTCATCTTTTCTTAAATTTTCTCAGAATAGACATTATACTTAAAGTAAAATGGTATGTAAGCATAAAAATGTACGTGAATCATAAAAGTTAAACAATTTCTGGGATTTACATATAATTAAGCAGTAACAAATTTATGAAACTATGTCTATAGCGTTGTGAATACTTTGTTACAGCATTCACCACACAATTTGCAGTCATTTGTATGTACGGGACATTCGCGTTGCTAGGAAACTTTCCCTTCGAGAAAGCCTTCGTCAAGTTTCATAGAGTGTTTCGTGATCCTCATACAAATGACTAAGGAACCTTCGTAAATTATTATCACAATTATGTTTGTGTATAGCTCTAGAGAATTTACGTCGTGTCGAATTTTCCTTCCCATAAAGTATTACATGCAGTATCAGTATTCCACCCCAAAAGGAAAAAGTGATTCCATTATTTGATTTCTTTCTGGTATTTCTGTAAGAATTACTAGTATCTTTTTGTTAAACAAAAGAGAATACTTATAAACTGCTAAATGTTACAATGAAAATGTAACAGGTTTTGACCTGAAAACATTTCTAAACTTTGTTCTTTCTTTAGAACTTTGAGAAAGAAGAGAATTGTTGTTGCTTTTATTGTTTTACTTTGATATTTTCCTCTAGGTATGTGTTACTTTAGAGTTATTAACCAAGTAAACAATGCTTTAGCATTCTTCTTAAAGGACAAAATATACGACGATGTCTATAAAAAATTGCACAAATTTCTACTCAATGTTCATCACAGCTACGAAAACATCAACAGAAAAATTTGTTATTTGATTACGAAATTGTGTAAAAAAAAAAGGTACGAAAACTTCATTTCACAAGTCCAACAATCTAGTGATGAGAAGAGAAATGTGTTCACATGTTGTAGTACATGGCATAATATAACACTGCATCATTTTGTTCCAACATAATGTTATCACAGCAGTCAAAAAGTGAATGTGTTAGTAACGTTTTTTTATAAATAGTAGCAGTTCTTTTGTTAAGCCAATTTGAAAAAGAACAGGAAAATCCCTCCCTTCAATTCAGTAGAAACTGTTTTATTACTTGCAATCTGAAGTTTGATGTTCACACCCTTTGTTTCCTTCCAGTTCTTTCCCCTCGCTTGAGTGATACAAGGACAAACAATAGTAATATATAGATGATTTTTCTTTTCGTATTCTTCGTTGTATTTTTGAATATTTGTCGAACTGTAACTATAATATTACATACAAATATATTTACAATTTAACAAATATTAAAAAATTAAGAAACGACATTGGTTTTTTTTTTGACGATGATTCACAAGGCTTCCATCAATCGACATCCTAAAACACAATGTTAGTCCTTACCCAATCTTGTGAATGATTGTCAACACCAACATCTCCTGCAAAGTTGCCTCGGAAACCTTTTTTGTGTAGGGTAATTTATTATAAATACATTTCACTGAGAGTCCTGATTTCTCCCCGCAGTGGAACCATCACCGGTAGTTAACTGTTTAAATCGTTAGGAGAGTTTTCCATCCCGTCGGAAGGTTCGACGAAGAGGTTTGTAAGCCCGTAAGTCACTTGTCGCTGATTTTAGGGCGCCACATTTCGAATGTATTCTGACTCTGAATTCGGATTCGAATGCATTCCTATAAATAAATATGTGAAAGTAAATATCTACAAATATTTCTGTATTTATTTAAACTGCTTTAAAGAAATTGTCAGGGCGATCTCAAAAAACATCAAAGTAAAGCGGGTGACGGGCAGCAGGGTTTAAGTTACTGGGCGTTTGGTACTGTGATCGCCAGTTCTCTTGCTAAACGCGGTGATTACGGCAAATCCACATTATTGCCCTCAATAATATATGAGAGTCAACTGCAGTCAAGTTTGAGATTTATATTTCTTATGTAAAATATAATGTATTACATTTTTATATATAAATTTCACAAGGGATAGAAAATTAAATCCATATATTACGCTCTGTAATCCACGTATCTTAATGTGCTTCGACGATATTAAAAAGTGGAAAAGTGAGCGAAAATTTATAGCCAGATCTATATGAATATCATAAAGCTTAAAACACTTTGCGTGTGTCTTCCAAATTTATAAAAAATATATCTTCACGCCATTCCCAATACTGGGTTAGACAGAGGTCTATCTATTCTAGACAGTTAAGTCCCTTCGATCCACTTTCCACCGAAGACATTTATTTGGAATTTATAATGTAAATTAAACTTTGTGGTAATATTGGTCATTGTCCTAATATACATAATTGAGAACATAAGTATGTCGTATCTTTGTTAATCCAGAAGTTCAATCAAATATGTATCAAAGAGATCCTTGGTAAAGCCGCATGAAGCTTAGCGGCGAAACAAACGAGCAAATTAGTCCGTACCCAGACCCCGGACAGATCCTGATTGATGGATGGCCTACCCGCAGCCCATGTCTTACGTAATTAGCTTCCCAATAAAATCCACCGCCCGTCGACGACATTTTACTGGCAGCTTATGCAACTTCCTTAATTGAATTTAATAAAATATATTTACATGTGAAATTCTACACAATCTTCGTACAGTATATACGATACTATATGAAATAAATATACTATACTCCGTGTATTGTATATTGA
The DNA here is from genome assembly GCA_029286605.1 of Sericinus montela. Classification (NCBI taxonomy): domain Eukaryota; kingdom Metazoa; phylum Arthropoda; class Insecta; order Lepidoptera; family Papilionidae; genus Sericinus; species Sericinus montela. The sequence goes on from JAGSMR010000015.1 coordinate 11,300,759, forward strand.
TTTTATAACAATGGCCTATAGACATCTTGGTTTGCCATAATAGCCACACTTGGCAAGCGGACTCGCAATTGCAAAACCAGATATTTTGTATCTTAGGTGATGCTGCCCGTCACTGGTCTGCTAAATTTTGGTGTGGTATTTTTCGATTTGACTATCCCGTCATTTGTCGGTAGCAGTCGATTGCATTATCAAGACTTCCCCTTATTCGCCCTTTATGTCATTTATGGACAGAGAGGGGGTGGTATAATTCTAAGACCGACTTTATATTATATATTAGCTTATAGTATAAAACTAGTAACAAATACATGTTCCCAAAGATAGCGTTTACCTATCCCGTTAAATTAATGGACGTTGTATTAATCTCATGTTAATAACATCCTTGAATAAAAATAGTTTAAAGCTGTCAAAACGCTGTGAGTTGAGTCATAACCTTAACGACGCCAACTTCCTTTGTTTGGCTTGTTTACAAACCAGGAAAAGTTGAACGTACTGCGATAGCACAAACTATTATTAAACAGGTTGAGCTAAAAATAAACGACGAAGTGGGTTAATCACTTTCCTTTCAATAGCGTCAACCCTTCACGAGTTTCGTAGATAAACGAAAATATAATGTTCTGAGTATTTATTTTTGTATTCGAATTATGCGAATGCGATACGAGCGATATGAGAAGACGTATGTAAAGAAAGAAAGAAAGAAAGAAAGAAAGAAAAATATTCATTCACAAATAATAAAAATGTTGCTAGTTAAACTAAAAAATATATATATATAATTAAATGGTAGATCTGGTAACAATAATAAGAAAAGTAGTACAAAAAAAAAGAAGGAAAAGGTTTTTTTCCTGTGTGGGTAGTAGCAACATAAACACGTAAAAGTTCGTTCGTTATAATTATTGGATTAAATTTGGTTTTTTTCAATATATGTGTACAATTTATGAGTTAATTTAGCTGTTAAACCCACCTGCATTCACTGGTAATAACTTCTCCACTTCACAACCACAATTAAGAAATTTACATTCAAGCAATAACAGTCAAAATGGATATGCAACTTGTCAACAATATTGATAAACTGGAGAAACTTTTTGGCACACGTATGCATGAATACGAAGAAAAGCTACAAAAACTTGCTACCGGTGCTGGTTCCATACACCCTGACATCTCATCACTATCTCGAGAGTTTTCCGATTTCAAATCCTTTGTTTGGCAAACTCTGTCAACTATGAAGATGCAAATTGAACTTCTTACCCAAGGTTTAGACAGACATGAGACTGCTATGAGGAGGAAAGTGCTTCTTCTTCATGGGATTACTGAGAAACCTGGCGAGAAAATACATGATGTAGTCCTTAAAGTGATAACTACCCAGTTGAAGTTATCCGAAGTTACTCAAGATCATTTATATGTATGTCATCGGCTAGGATCTTCTCAAAACAAAACTCGACCTGTTCTTGTAAGATTTTCCACCATGGAGCACAGACATCTCATTTGGGACAATAAAACTGCTTTAAAAGGCACTGGTATCACAGTTTCCGAATTCTTAACGAAATCCAGGTACCGGACTTTTACTGCTGCTCGTAGTCACTTCGGTGTGAAACAGTGCTGGACAGTTGAGGGAAAAATAACTATAATTCTCCCGGATAAGACGAGGCGGAAAATTGAATTTATGGATGAACTGAACAAGTTCATCCATAAATTCAATTTTTCCACCTATTTCAATTTCACCTCTGTTTCAGAGGAATGTGTGAAGAAGTCTATTCTGTCGATTTCTTCAACATCAGCTGGCAGCGACAATATGTGCTCTAGAATGATAGTTTTAATTATGTCATCAGTACTTCCTGTTCTTACCCATATATTCAACTACTCTTTATCGACTTGTACCTTTCCTTTGGACTGGAAACAGGCACTTATCATACCTCTTCCTAAAGTTTCCTCTCCTACTGTGATGTCCCATTTTAGGCCGATTTCTATTTTACCTTTTCTTTCTAAAGTTCTAGAGCACATTGTTCATACTCAACTATCCGACTTTCTATTTTCTAATTCACTTTTATGTCCTTTCCAATCTGGTTTCCGGCCCAGCCACAGTACTGTTACTGCCCTTCTTAAAGTAACTGATGATATTCGCTGGGCTATGGAAACAAAGAAACTAACTATACTAGTGTTGCTAGATTTCAGCAACGCTTTTTCTTCTGTCGATTTTGATATCTTACTTGGAATACTTCAAACAATAAATATTTCTTCTACCTCTATAAAATGGTTTGATTCATATCTTCGGGGTCGCTCGCAGTGTGTTCGCATTGAGAATTCTTTTTCTGACTCTTGCGAACTTAACACCGGCGTGCCTCAGGGTGGCGTTCTCTCTCCATTACTTTTTTCCGTTTTTATTAACTCAATCACTTCAGTTATTACTGCTAATTTCCATTTCTATGCAGACAATTTTTAGCTTTATCGCCATTTTTCTCCGGCAGAAGCAGATCTAGCCATTGCTTCTGTTAATGAAGATTTAAATCGGATCAATTCCTGGTCCAAATCTTTTGGGTTGAAGCTTAATGCTTGTAAACCACAAGCCATAATAATTGGTAGTAGATACGCGCGAAATCTCGTAAATTTCTCTACCATATGCTCAGTAAAGTTAGGCGATATGCAAATACCTTATACTGACACTGTAAAGGATCTTGGGATAACAATATCATCTAATTTATCCTGGAGTGCTCATGTTAGTGAAGTCAGTCGCAAGGTTAATTATTCGTTCCATTCTTTAAAATGCCTTCAAGGTATATTGCCCTTAAAAACGAAAATCTCTCTGGCTCAAATGCTCATTCAACCCATCATAGACTACGCTGACGCCTGTTACTTGGATGCTACGGAGGAGCTTCTAAATAAGCTTGAGCGCTTGCAAAACTTGGGTATACGTTTTATCTTTGGTCTTCGAAAGTATGAACATGTCTCTAAATTTCGCAACGATCTCAAGTGGCTCCCTATACGCTTTCGAAGGAACACTAGGATTTTATGTCTGCTATTTAATATTCTTCATTGTCCAACAGCACCATATTACCTCCGCGAGCGATTCAGCTTTGCTCGTCCACCTTCAGCGCCCTGTCGTTCCCACCTAAAAACTCATCTAAAATTCCCTACCCACAAAAGTGCCTCCTATTCCGACTCTTTCACTGTTCATGCAGTAAGACTATGGAACTCGCTTCCACCGAATATTCGCGATGCTAAAACTATTTCTGCTTTTAAGAAAAGAGTTAAGGATCATTATCTCTCCTTGGCAGTATGAATATATATATATATATATATATATATATATATATATATATATATATATATATATATATATATATATATATATATATATATATATATATATATATATATATATATATATATATATATATATATATATATATATATATATATATATATATATATATATATATATATATATATATATATATATATATATATATATATATATATAATATATAAGTATGTAATATGTATACATATGTGTGTATATCTGTTTATATATGTATATTGTATTTTTGATTATTGAATATGCATTTTTTTTTGTACACCATTGTCTACTATTTTGTAACCAATTTCCAGTCACAGGTCTGCTGGAAGAAATTTCTTTAGAAATAAGCAGGTCCTTTGTACAAATTCACCTCATAATTATATATCCACTGTTTTGTGTCTTCTGTGTACATAAATTATTAAATAAATAAATAAATAAATAAATAAATGAAAAAAAAAATAATTTAAGTATGTCAAAAGGACAACCAACTCAGCAATTAGCTGCAGCTGTTTGCGGCAGCGCTGATTTTCAGTTGGGTCCTCTAAAATCATGTATGAGTTGGAGCGAGACAAAGACGAAATACTTCATTCTACAAATAATAAATGAAAACTATGTAAAAAAAAAATGAGAACATCTAAACTACTAAATTCCACACCTATGTGTACAATTTTTTTACATGCACTAAAAGTGTATATTAAATTTTTACATTTATCAACAAATTTAAACGCTGGGTTATGATACTTAAATTTGTGCATTTATGAAAAATTTACTGTGGATGACCCAGGGCAACATTAAATAATGACCAAAGTCAAAGGTAAACTATATTAAACTAAGTTATGGTAAACATTATCAAATTGTAAATTTAGAGCGTGTTTTTTTATTTTATTTTAAACGTTTGTGCCGAAATAATTTTATATTACGAATTGGAGGAGGTATGATGTTCCAAATTTTTGTTGCCGCGTACTTAAAACTGCCCTGAAAGGCAGAAGTTTTATGTTTCGGAATTTTTAAAAATAGCTTACACAACCGAGAACGATAGGCCAATGTGAGTTTTTCAAACAGGTATGACGGTTGACAATTCTTAACTACACCAAAAAGTAAATTACTAAAGTGAACATAACGTCTTAATGGTATCTTAAGCATGCGCGCCTTGTTTAGGTACGGAGTAACGTGTGACCGAGGGGTTTTTAAAACATAATCTGGCACACGCATTTTGCACCCGTTGTATTAGTAATTGACTATTTGACAACAATCTGGGACCATACACAGTATCACAATAATTCATTTTTGATAGGATCAGTGATTCAACCAAGTTTTCGCGAAGTTGAGTACTAAAAAATTCACGAACTTTATACAGAAGTTTAAGACGATAAAAACAATTACGAGTGATTTCTGAAAAATACGCTTCATAACGCAGTGCTGAGTCCAAATCTAAACCAAGATTTCGAGCCCTGTCTACTCGTTCTATCATTTGTCCTCTAATATATATTGCGGGATTGCTACAAATAATTGCAGATACCTGCTCTTTGGAACCTAATAACATTTACTTAGACTTTTTAGGGTTAACAAAAAGTGAATTTCGACTAGACCAGTCAGCTAATCTCTCAAAGTCCTCATTAATTTTTATAATGCTTTCACGTGCATCCTTAGGCCTAAAAGACATATATAGTTGTAAGTCATCCGCGTATATAATTATACACTTTATTATATCTGCTGTGTTTAGTATAAAAAGCAGGGGTCCTAAAATAAATACTTGTGGGACGCCGCGTTTAACTTCTTTAAGAGAGGAAGATTTCTTGTCACAGTCATCTTGCAGCTCAACATATTGATGACGGTGATTCAAAAAACTATCAAACCATTTAATTACAGACGCATCAAATCCATAAAACGCCATTTTTGCTAAAAGTAATTCAGAATTAATTGAATCAAAAGCTCGTGAGAAGTTAAGTAAGACCAAAATAGATCCCATCCCTATATCTTGAGCCTCTAAGATATTTGATGTCACTTCGAGCAGTGCTGTAGCAGTGCTTCTACCTTTACGGAACCCAGATTCGAGAGATGGTAAAATTTTGTTGATCTCTAAAAATTTTGTCAGCTGTATACTAACGACCTTTTCAAGAATTTTGGATAGACAAGGCAATACACTTATGGGTCGTATGGGAAGGGTTATTTGTTTTAGGAATAGGTATAATTTTGGCAATTTTCGAGAAAGAAGGGAACTCAGAGGTATTAATAGAATTGTTTATTAGGCTTGTGATAACACCCAATGTATGCGGGAGTGTTAAGAGTAACATTTCCAAAGATAAGCCATCTAAACCTTTTGAGTTGGATTTGAGACTTTTTATAATCTTATAAATGTCTTGCTGATTAACAGATCTCAATACGAATATATTAGGGCCATAACTGTTTGCTTTAAAATAATTTATGTCTGTAACTGTCGTGCCCGTATTTTCTGGAGCATCAAGGAAATGATTATTCATTTTATCTGTATCGGGTAGATGAACCGGGATTTCAAAATTAGGTTTATTTTGAGCAACATTAGTCTTAAGATGCTTCCACAATTTCTTTGGGTCATGAATGCATTTGTTTATGTATTCGTTAAAATAAGCTTTCTTTTCATTGAATATGGCATTCTTAACAAGATTTTTGATCTTTAGAATATAAATAGAGAGATTCTTTTTGGGTCTTATGATATCTAGTATGAGCTGCATTTCGAAGTTTCATCATCAACCTTATATTTTTAGTTAACCAAGGAGCTGAATGTTGCTTAATATTTACCGTCTTTTCCGGAGAATGAAGATCAAATAATGTTAAACAGGAGGCAGTAAATGTATTAACCATTTGGTCGATATTTTCCATCGATTGAATGCAGTTCCAAGGCATTGACTGCAGATCTTGATCAAACTGAACTATATTTATGTCTTTTAATGACCTCAAGGTAACGTTAAAAAATTAAGTTCGCAAGTGACAAATGCGTGATTGGTCAATTTAGTGCCAATAATTTCTGTTGTCACTTTACGAACTTTAGCATTAGTACAAATGACATCAATGAGTGTTTGGCTATGCTTTGTAAAGTGAGTTGGTGATGAAACCACTTTATGCAGATTTAATAAATTTAGAAAGTCAAGTAATTTAATTTTATTTGAGTTATTAATATTACCCATGATAAATAAGAAATCACAATCTACAAATGTGTCAACTGAGTCACCTAGTGATTCCAAAAGTTCATCAACTCCCAGCCAAGGTGGTCGGTAAATAGTGCCAACAGCAATCCTACTATTATTAATACTAAGCTTTAGCCACATTTGCTCAATATTTGGAGATGCAGGATACTCACAAATATGGCTTCGTAACCCCTTTCTTATATAAAAACCTACTCCTCCTCCGCGACCACCACGTACAACGGGAGCACGCGGTGAGCTACGCAAATTGTAACCAGGTATAACAGGGGCTTTCGAAATATCATTAGGCGTTAACCATGTTTCATTTACAGCAAGTATATATAAGGCATACTCAGTTACAGCTACTATAATTTCATCGTGGTCTATTCCAAGAGATCCCGGATTATACAAACCTAACTTAAGAAATTTACTACAAGACATCATGGAGGAATACGTGAGTAACAGTACAATGTAGCTGCTGACTTAAGTTTTGAGATGCAAGAATATCTTCTGAAAAAAAATGTCTATGTAAAAAATAACATAGGTGTAAAGAATAAAGACTAAATATATAAAACAAAAAATAACAATCATAACCAGACGATCACAAAACAAGCTATATCTGCATATAATTGAATTACATCTAATAAAGTTATGAAACTGAGCAGAATATAACACCTTAAAACTAATATAATAGAAACAATTGTAATTAGTGTTAATGAAAAGGTCCAATATTATCAGAACCAAAAACTCTGATCAAATCTGATTCTGAGTAAATACGATATCTCGGTGTGCGACTTTTTACCGTCACGTGTCCAGACATACTTCCATTTTGCACGAACGGCAAATTCTCTGCTTTTATAAAATAGTTGGCGATTAGTATGTGTAAGTCTCTCATTCACATAAAAACGAGTCGATGGTGCAGGCAGTCCCATGTCAGCGGTAGTTGCACCTCTTCGCGCGCGTGCGGCTATCAGAAGTTCATCGCGGTGAGTTCGGCGAGCCAGACTGACAACGAGCCGTCGCGGACGTTGAACTGAATTACCCTCCAGAACCGGGCGCCTAGTTACAATGCGCTCGGCACGCACGATACCTCTATCCTCTAATTGTACGTCGAGTTTTTTAGCGACCAACAATGCAATGTGTACAGAATTTTCGTTCTTCTCCTCTGTAATACCGGACATCTCGACGTCATTACCCAGTCACGATTATTTATTTCGGCCTTTAATTCAGAGATCTTACGATCAAGTGTAGCCACTCCGTCATAAGGTTTTAGATTTTCTAAAGCGTCAACTCGAAGAGAGAGACTGTCGACACGTTGATTGCACAGATTAAGTGAGGTAGTGAGAGTCGTCATGGTATTCTTGAATTCTTGAAGTTCAATTCGAATAGCACGTAATTCTTCACGAAAAAGTCTAATTTCAGTAACTAGAGTAGAGGAAACTGAAGGTTCGAGACCAATATCTGATGAAGGGCTGACGGTAGAGGATGTAGACTGACTTTTATGGTTACGTTAGGTGATGTTATCATTTTCTTTATTTAGGTTAGTGTCGGAGGCACTGGCTATACTAATAGGTAACGGACATCGTAGCGACGTGTGAGTGTTGTCAGACATTCCCATTTCGTGGCATTCCCATTTCAGTTTACGCTCCTTGGACATGGTGTTATTGAAACGCTTCTTCGAAACATTTGCGCATATTAAGTCATAAATATTAGTGCAAATGAAGCATTTTAAATATGCCTGATTAGCGATATTTTGTAAACAACCTGCGCAGGAATTTATTTTTGACGCCATCTGTGAAGCTCTGAAGTAAACTATATAATCTTGGGCTATAATATCAACAGAAGTGTAGATAGTCAATACACACGCGATGCTACTTAGCTCTTAGAAAAAAAAGTATACAATTTTATAAAGTTATTTGGTAATTTAAGTCGTTTTAATATTGTTCCGCAAACACTTATCTCACAATCACTTATACGAGGGTACAACACAAAAACTTTGTATAAACTGCAGTTTTATATTGTATTTTGATTTCTTGATATCACTATTACGCAATGTTTACGATAGACAAGTTTCGATCTCCTGTTGTTTAGACAGAAATGAAATCTGATCACACGAGAATTGCACGCAATCAAAGGAGTACAAACAAACTCGTCTGTCGCGCTCAGCTCACACATGACAAACTATGTATGAGTATATGTAACTCATACATACGTCTTCTCCTATCGCTCGCATCGCCCTCTCGCAGGGAGCATTTCCACAAATCGCCACGTACGTCGCCGACTGCAGATCTACTTAGTATGTCTATGGAGTTCTGTGAAGACCTTCCTGTCTTTTTGTAGCGGATTAATCAGTATTGTTCCATGGTTCTATCAGTGATGCTACTACTTTGGATGAAAGAACTTTCCAATTCACATTTTACATATGTATCTCTTCTATAGTATTTCTAATAAAACTAATGATAATGTTTCTTTTGATTCCCATTATTATACTCAACATATGGTGCTAACGTAGCATAAAGTATAGAAAAAAATTTACATACGTACATACAAAACGGCCTTAAAAATCCGTTGCAGAATATAGCTCTCACGTAAGGGAGGATTTTCAATAATGACCACGCTTGTTTTGCGGGTTGGCGATCGCAATACCTGACACCACGCAGAATAGATGGTATATTCTTACGCCACTTCTTATGATATTATTATGTTATTAAAACGTTGACTTTTATAACAAAGGAAATAATTAAGTTTACCGGTTGCCTTTCCTTATATAATATTTTTACATCTAGCTGACAAAGCAGTGTTGAAACTCTTTTGAATTCACCTTCATGGTGCCTTGAATCTTTTGCAAACTTGCTATTTGCATATCTTGCAAAAATTACAATGAATATTGTACCTTATGTTCTTTCAGTTACGTTAGAAGTGTCTTGATAAGGACCAAGTAAAATCGAAGGGGGTATTATTGGAAATTCTTGAACGTCCGGAACGTTCTGCTGATATCGAATGTCAACTACAGTTCGAGCTGCGATTGGAGCAAAGTCTAGAGACGTGCCTTCCTGAAACGTGAAGCTAGCTATTGTTTTTAAAATATGTGTTCGTTTGAGCTTACTTTGAAAATATGCAGGCAATTTGCATTTCTTCCATTTAAATATAAATATAATACATAGGTAAATTAAAATTAAAGACATATTATCTATATAAGCGGGATTTTAAAGCATACGGTAGATATTTTCTGCGCTTATGAATTTTTCCAGACCATTATTAATATAATTCCTTACGGTAGAGGCTGCAAGCCTTAAATTTTTATGACTCCCAATTTCCGTGTTGTGTTTAGTATTATATGGTTATATATGATGCAAAAAATAGCATATATATTTACAATTTAAAAATAGCATAGATATTTGGTGTTTTATAAGAAAAACATTACCAAAGTGATAACAAATTCAATAAAAAATGTGTACTGAATATTATCAAATCCATCTTACGTATGCTAAATCATTACGTCTTACTTGCAATATATCTATTTTGTTGATCAAATTGCCCAGATCTGATAATTCCTTTCCAGTTCTCATAATCCGTATTACAGAATCCGTAAAGTTGAAAATATCTTTACAATGTTGTAAGTATATTATGGTAAACAAGAACAAACTATTAAGTAGGAAACTCTCATAAAACAAAGTGTCAGTTATTACATTAATAACAAAGGGCCACGGAAGCCCCGTACCCCTTTTTGTTTATCCCTCGAGTTTGCTGCAACTTTCTTCGCGGTATCGTGTCGAAAACTGTGCGTTGGTTACGTAAAAGTAAATTTGTTAAAGAATACATGGATGCGAGGAAAATTTAGACAGGTGGAAAATAAGACAGACGGTTCGAAGCTTGGTTTTGTAAACATTCTTTTGTTTTATTTAAAATTTTGTTGCTTGTGAAGAAGTTTTAGTTCGTAGAAAGATAGGTATTAAAAGAAATTCATATTCTTAGAGGTTTTAAAAAAAGTAATTTGTATGGCTAGAGGACTTATATATATATATATATATATATATATATATATATATATATATATATATATATATATATATATATATATATATATATATATATATATATATATATATATATATATATATATATATATATATATATATATATATATATATATATATATATATATATCGATTACCACCTGAAAAACTACGATTGAATGCCTTCCTGCATCTTTTTATATTAAAGGCTCTCCTACCTGTAAATCTGGAATGTATTGCAACGTAACCTGATTCCTGGCTAGACTGACGATGCTGAGCAGGTAACACCTTCTTACACGCTTTATATTAGCTTCACTTGTATGTATGTATGTTTGTAACCGACTTCTTTGGGCGCGATATTGATCCACTTTAAAGGGCTAGATTTCGTTCAAACTTTGTAGATTTATCGGGGACCGAAGACAATACACTAATTTGTTTTATATATATATATATATATATATATATATATATATATATATATATATATATATATATATATATATATATATATATATATATATATATATATATATATATATATATATATATATATATATATATATATATATATATACATATATATATATATATATATATATATATATATATATATATATATATATATACATATATATATATATATATATATATATATATATATATATATATATATATATATATATATATATATATATATATATATATATATATATATATATATATATATATATATATATATATATATATATATATATATATATATATATATATATATATATATATATATATATATATATATATATATATATATATATATATATATATATATATATATATATATATATATATATATATATATATATATATATATATATATATATATATATATATATATATATATATATATATATATATATATATATACATATATATATATACATATATATATATATATATATATATATATATATATATATATATATATATATATATATATATATATATATATATATATATATATATATATATATATATATATATATATATATAGATTTCGAACATTGTTGTTTTGTTTGTCCCGTGTGTTTCCATTGACTTCACGTCAAGATGTTATGATGGAATTCTTTAAATTTTAACGCATTTATTTAAGTATTTGACCTTTTTCTGAAGGAATTAAGCAGTTTGTGTCTATGAACCATCATATAAGGATGCTAAGCTTATAATTACAGTTAGGAGTTAAGCAATAATATAAGATGTGTTGACACATACTCCCGGGTACACAGTTATTGGATGATAAGAGGACGAATTGGGCTTTCAATGGTTTCCATGGACTGATAATAGAAGATTTACGCATATAGAATATCGTCATCATTATTAAAATCACCGGCTTCACCTACTGCTAGGTATTTTTTTATTATTTATTTATTTAAATTTCAATGCACAGTGTAGTACATATGGCGGACTTAATTCCAAATGGCATTCTCTACCAGTCAACCATCAGGCTAAACAGAAATAAAATGTATTAGCAGTGCAGTTAAATAAAGGGAGAGAGATTTGAGAGAGGTATGGGACACTTTAAGTTTGTGCCCTTAAAGAATTATCGTATTTAATACATACTTGTGCATAGGTTTTTCTACACTGATAATGATAAAAAAAAAAACATTAAAAAAATTAATCTTTCTAGAAGAATAATTTCAGAATGGCTTGCTAAACTTGTTTATTTTTAATTTAAATGAAATATTTTTATAACTACTGGGTTTAAGACGGTGCCAATGGAAGGTGAGTCGAAGGGACTTAATTGTCTAGACTAGACCTCTGTCCACCCCTGTATTGGGAATTACGTGAAGATATTATTATTATTATTCAGTCAGTTTCCTTTTTCAATGTTGTCACCGGTTTTAATCTATTTGGTCTGATATTTTGTACCATAACATACTATGTATTTTTTTTACTTATATCTCTTTTGTTATACAACTTTTCTCCCTAAAAGTCTCTAATGAAGCTAATGACAAAAAGAGGATACAGTATTTATCATAATATAACATGACTATTCATCACGTCGTCATGTCACTAAATATTCATGATTATAAATAGAAATAACTCAAATTCTACGTAGCTGATTTGTATCACACGTTTCCTAGTATAATTCTCTGACCGCTGACAACAGCACTGATTTATTTTCGACCTTTTTACAAAAACCTCTTGATCCGTATAACTTCAGGAAACAGAATGAACTTGTTTTTGCTCGTTTTAGCCGAAACATTCATTTTCAACATAATCCTAATCCTATATTGTCTATTCATTTTCCTATCCATATTATCAAACTTTATCACAAAACCGTGATAGATTAAGAATATACAGTTATATATAGTTGACCACGGCATTCTCCTTGCCATGCTCCATAAGCTCAATTTCTCTCCCTTGGTTCGTGAATGGTTTCTTCCTACCTCTGTGACCGTCAACAGGCTGTTAAATTAGGAAATGATGTATCTGACTGGCATCTGCTCCTGTCTGGCGTACCCAGGGTGGAATCTTGTCACCATTACTATTCTCCATCTTTATTAATTTTCTCTCTTCTCACCTTAGTTGCTCTTACCATTTATATGCTGATGATCTGCAAATCTACACTCACGCAGACGCCCATAATATAAACGAAGCAGTTGAGAAAATCAATACAGATTTATTAAATTTATGTAGGTGGTCTGGTAGGTTTGGCATACAAGTCAATCCTAATAAATGTCAAGCAATAATATTGGGGAGTATTCGACAACTTTCAAAGATCAATAGTACTTGTATCTCACCTGTCACGATTGATGGGTCTACTATACCATACACACCACACGTAAAACCTAGGTATTTACTTTGACTCAAACTTAAATTGGTCTACCCATATACAAAAAAATAAGCGGTTCAATCATCTCAAAACTGAGTGTTTTGAATCGACTCAGAAACTTTCTCCCGGTCAAGGTAAAGGTAACTCTGGTGCAATCTCTTATTCTGCCCATTATAGATTATGCTGATGTGTGTTATACTGATCTTAACGAGAATCAATTAGATAAGCTGGACCGCCTAGTTAACAACTGTATCCGTTTTATCTTTTGTCTTCGTAAATTTGATCATGTTTCTTCATTCCGTTGTCAGCTTAAATGGCTTCCTATTCGAGAACGAAGACATACAAGGATACTACTAACAGTTTTCTCAATTTTATTCGATAATCTTTATCCAGATTATCTGAAACATAAGTTACAATTCCTGAGTGATATGCATAACCGACACCTTCGTTCTTCACAGAATTTGACTCTCTCTATTCCCCTTCACCGTTCCGGTTTCATTTCTTCGTCGTTTGCTATACAAGCTGCGCGTCTATGGAATGCCCTGCCAGAAAAGTTAAGACAGCCCTGTAATAAAACCACATTTAAAAAGAACATTAAGGCTCATTTTCTGCAAAATTTTAATATGTGATTTGTCGTCATCATTAACATCTTAATTATAATCTTTTGTTTTGTAGTTATATGTTTTTATTTTGTATATTTGTATTTGTTTGTGTATGTATATATATATATATATATACATATATATATATATACATATATATATATATATATATATATATATATATATATATATATATATATATATATATATACATATATATATATATATATATATACATATATATATATATATATACATATATATATATATATATATATACATATATATATATACATATATATATATACATATATATATATATATATACATATATATATATATACATATATATATATATACATATATATATATACATATATATATATATATACATATATATATATATATACATATATATATATATATATATATATATATATATATATATATATACATATATATATATATATATATATATATATATATATATACATATATTACAGTTGTTTTCATTGCTTGCAGCATATTGCATAAAAGTGGGTAACACTGTTTTTGTTACTAGATTTTTTGTTGTAGTTCTTGCATCTGACTATCAAAAACAGTTTCCATGTATGATAAACGAATTGATATTGACATTTATTTACTTATCTTTACGAACAGTCCCTGACGGAGAGGAAAACACATAGCCAAGTATCACAATTCTTACGTACCTCTTTCGCTTCTTTCAAATTCATCATTTTCTTCATGCAAGCACATTCGGGAATCCGAGTACTCTCGACTCTCCCCCCTACGAATGACTTGCTTACAGGGTCTTCAAAAGTTAGTCTCGGCCAATCTCGACATAATACTCTCTTAATATTAATTTTCGCGCTATATATTTTTTTCAACATTCGGTCTACACTAATTCGCTCAATGTACCCAAACAAAAAAAATCATCTTTCAAATGTGGCATATTGAGCATATTGCCTGCCAATGTATAAAGAAAATAAATATTACATATTTATTTTCTTTCTTTTTTTATATAAGAATTCAGTCTATACAAATTATATGCGTTAATTGCCAAAGACGGGATTTTGATTCATCTTGGAATCATCATACCAATTGGAATCATCATAACAATCATTTAGAATCTATTTTCAAACATAATCGAATAGTAAGTTACATATATGTATGTGTATTTTCAGAACCTTAATAAAGTTCTGAAACCTCTATAAGTAAAATACCTCATTAATGGCAGTTAATTTGTGCAGTCGAAGTAAAATGTAATCTTTAATATATTCAACAACTATAACACCGCAATATAACTATAACATAATAATATATTCAATATATAATGTTCATAACGCAGACTGCAACCATGACGTCACAGGTTCGGGACCAACTTTGGACTATTGCTGTAAGACCACTCTAGATACTACGAGCATTTCAGCTTAGGTATTTAACAGAAAGGTGAGTAATGTAATTTAGTATTTCTTGTAATCTTTTATACATATAGGCATTATTATATATATATATATATATATATATATATGTATATATATATATATATATATATATATATATATATATATATATATATATATATATATATATATATATATATATATATATATATATATATATATATATATATATATATATATATATATATATATATATATATATATATATATATATATATATATATATATATACATATAATTTATATACATATATATATATACATATATATATATATGTATATATATATATGTATATATATATATATGTATATATATATATGTATATATATATATATATGTATATATATATATACATATATATATATACATATAATTTATATACATATATATATACATATATATATACATATATATATATATATATATATATATATATATATATATATATATATATATATATATATATATATATATATATATATATATATATATATATATATATATATATATATATATATATATATATACATATAATTTATATTTTTGTGTCATCCGCGAGGGCCTAATGACGTTTAGTTTTAAAATTATGATTGGATTTAATAAATGATATAATTTTGTAATATATTTTAGATTATTATTTAATCCGTATTACTGCAAAATAAGTGAACTATCCTACTAAAAAAGAATAAAATAAAAAAAAAATCTTCTCCGTGGCCTTGTTAACTATAAAATTATTATCCCTAAACCATGGGAATTCTGTTTTGTGTATGTTACGCTTTCACGACTAAACTAGATTTTATTTAAATAGTTTGTAGTTAACTCGAATCTTGGATATAGCATAGGTATATATAGCTGAGGATGTTGTAAGAGATGACGAAGAGAAAATATAATATACTCACGCTAAAACATAAATTTGCGAACAGGTAACAAATCCAAAAAACAGTTCAAATATAAACATTTAATAGTAAAATAGTTTATTTACTGTTATATGATTATATTTGAAACCTTTTTTTCAAAATAAAATATTTTTAAAGTCACGACAGCCTAGTGGTTGGGTCGTCGGAATTTCGAGTCGAGAGACCCCAGTTCGATCTCCAGATGGCGGGCTCATACCAATGGGTTGTTTCAAAACCTATGTACGATTCAAATCGTTGGCTTGGACATAAAGACGGCGACAGGCTCAGCATCTGTCACGTTGTCCCGAAAATATCTTCGGTAGAAGGTGGGTCTAAGGGACTTAATTGTCTAGACGAGACCTCTGTGTACCCCTGTATTGGGAATCTATATCTATATATATATATATAGATTTATCGGGGACCGAAGACAATACACTAATTTGTTTTATATATATATATATATATATATATATATATATATATATATATATATATATATATATATATATATATATATATATATATATATATATATATATATATATATATATATATATATATATATATATATATATATATATATATATATATATATATATATATATATATATATATATATATATAAAACAAATTAGTGTATTGTCTTCGGTCCCCGATAAATCTACAAAGTTTGAACGAAATCTAGCCCTTTAAAGTGGATCAATATCGCGCCCAAAGAAGTCGGTTACAAACATACATACATACAAGTGAAGCTAATATAAAGCGTGTAAGAAGGTGTTACCTGCTCAGCATCGTCAGTCTAGCCAGGAATAGGAGAGCCTTTAATATAAAAAGATGCAGGAAGGCATTCAATCGTAGTTTTTCAGGTGGTAATCGAGCATCAGGTCAACTAGTTGCCCATTTTTCAACAGAGCCTATTAACAGGTTTAAGAAATTTATTAAAAAAGCATAGGAAAGGTTTTTATGATATAAATCAATATATTAATGACAGTAATCCCTGGGAATGAGGTGATTGCTCCCAAGCTATTTCTGGAAAAAAAATCAGACGATATTTTTGTATGATACAAAAATAACTTACTTGACTTAATAAAAAGATTGATAAATAAATAGAGAAAAAGAGTTTCTTATGCCGGTTTCTTCTCAATTGGAGGATTGTCATTTCGAAACGGTGGTAGATTAAAAAAATGACTATCGATAAACGAATGTATATTCTCATACGGTGAATAAGCGATTGATTTGACTTTAACACAATTCAATGAAAAAATAAGCAAAGAATATCAGCCTTCATTGTAAAAGACCTTTGACGATTACTATAAATATATAAATTTCAAATAAAAAAAACTGTTTTTGGATGAAATTTGTATTTCTTTTCTAATTCAAAATTATTAAAGGTACCTTATTAACAAATAATCCTTTCCCTTTCATTTTCTATAAAAATCTTTGATAGTTCGTATTTCTACATAATATTTTATTTTATAAATAAAATAACATAATTACTGTAATATTGTTATATAAATATTGTTAGGACCGATTATTACGGAATATTACTACGACCATATTCAATTTGTTGTTATCATATTTCATCGTTTTGAAATCTTCTCGGTTTGGCTTTTTTTTGAAACAAATAATGTCACTTAAAATTCGTGTATTTCACGAAAACACTTTGGAGTTAATGTACTATTAAGAAGCGTAGTTACGCTCGGTTGCCGTTTTTTGATAAAAATTACCATACATGGAAAGTAAAACACTAGAGCAATTAAGGTTGATGACTTGCAAGATATTAATTTTTTTAACATTTTATGAAATAAAAATTTTTAATACATTCCGCCAAAATATAACTCGGTTAAACGGACTGAAATATAGTTTAAATAAAAGTTTGATAAAAATAATAAGAGTTTCTATAATTTAGACAGAAAAAATAATAAACTCGATTGAATAAAAACAAACATAATTGTCCCCGTTTAGGTTCTCGAGATTTTTCAGTAATTGTATTCGTCATTAAATTTGATACTGTAAAGTAAATAAAATTCTAAGCAGCAGAATTGTTCCGTAGTTAAAATTATAATTTATCCATATTTCAAATTTGAAAAACCTACCTATATCTACCAAAAATAAAGTGTAATTTACCATAAGTAATGTTCATTGTGTCATGTTTGACAATAAATATGTAATAATATTCTTGTTCTATAAACTATATTATGAAGATAATTCAATTAAAAAAAACTTTGCTTTATAAATAAATATGCGAATAAAAATAAATCTGAGTTAAGCCTACATGATTTATGTTTATACAATTTTGGACTAATAAAATTACTTATTCTAATGATCAAATTAACCACGGCTTGATGGAATTCATCTTGTTATTTATCATCACCACCTTAAAGGTAAATATGATCGAATATTTGATTTTACATCAGTCTTACTGCGATGTGCCGTTATTAAGACTAATGATAATATTTAGAAGAAGCTTTTCCCTAGAACATGGATCTGATTAAGCTGACGACAAGAATTTGGTTTGTATTGATAGAATATGACGATACATAGTTTTGTATCTAATAACTACTTGTAAAATCTTTGACAAAGTTGCTTCAAATGTACGAGTATCAGTGAAAATGAATTCTAAATATGAAAAAGTTACTATCCCTATTTTGTTATAGTTATTTATTCGAGTAAATCTAAATTGTAACAATTTACAAAGAGTATCTCAAATTATGAACAATAACATCCACAAGAACAAACACATTAGTTACAGAGTAAACAAATCTCCAATATTTCTAAATAGTATATGAATCTCTAGAAATTTAATGCTGCGATAATTTGATTGATGTAATTGTTGAACCAGACACACATAATCAACATTAACTAAGTCGGCGTCCTTCCAAAATTTTTATTACTAAATGTACATTATACTAAATGCAAAATTAATAGTTCTTATAGAGATAACGTCAGTTATTAATAAAATATTTAAATTAGTAATAACATATCTTGTTCAAACGAATAGCAGCTCCTATAAAATATGAAATAATTTATCTTTACTAACTATTTTAAAACACACTTATCTCGTTCATCATTTGTTTTTTTTCCTTTAGTAATATGCCTTGTACATTTTAACATTAAAAAGGTTTCATAAATAAGATTTAATCACTACTACTACTATTACTAGACTAGACGTAAATTTCAACTTCAAAGTTGAGCGGGTGATGCCTCTGACTCTTCATTCTGACTGTAACGTATGAGTAGCCTACTCCTCCTTCGGTGATGTTGGCGCTAGCATGCGAGAAATCATTGTCGATTGCTGCTACACCCTGCAAAAAATAATATTCTGTATTAATAAAATGAACAGCGACAGCGAGTATTATGTGTATTGCGATTGCTTAGATTAGGATTAAGGTTAGGCTTGCAGACTGCCAAACACAACGTCGCAGATTCTAACCTATAAACGGACTATTATGGTTAACCACTTTAGATATAATTGGAGTTGTTAACCGGAAATATTATTTATGTCATTAGTACTACTAAAAGAATAAAAGATACATCTTCATGCCATTCCCTGAACAGGGGTAGACAGAGGTCTAGACAATTAAGTCCTTACGACCCACCTTCGATCGAAGATATTTTGGGACAATGAGAAAGGCGGTAAAACCGTCGCCGCCTTCTTGTCCAAGCCAACGACATAAATCGTACATAAGTTTTTGAAAAATCCATTAGTACGAGCCTGCCACCTGGTAGTCGAACTCGGGTCACTTTACTTTACACTTCACTCGAAGTCCAATCACCCAACCACTCGGCTATCGTGACTTGTTAGTAATAATAGGATCATTTAAAAAAATTAAAAATTTTAATACCACACGTATAAGGGTAGTATGGGCAAGTAGTTAGTCTTAATATTAGTATGGATTTTAGGGAATGTGTATGTTTCCATTAGCACATGAATGTTAATGAATAAACGATAAAACAAATTGTTTCACATCTTGACATAAGAACAAATCAGGTTTTAAAATAGCAGTAGTTATTTGCCACCTTTTTTCGTGGGTGTCGCAAGGACTTTTGAGAACTTGTATTACTTGAGAGATTTGTTGGACTAAGGAGAAACATTTTGTAGGATGGCAAGATGGCGGGGCGGGAACCAACTTGAAAAATATCAGACCAATACTAAGCGAAGTAGTGAAGAGCAGCAATACCAAAATTTTGAGACGAATTATGTGCCAAGTTCCATTTTACATGAGAGGCTTATATTTCGCAATTTACAGTAATACTTTAGGTAAGTAATACGTAACGTTTTTAAATAGCAAATAAGCAATTTGCTAAAAAAATTTGAAAGCTTCTTAAAATTCTGTAAAGGTTTCAATCGGCACTCACAAATTTCAAACACAAAAAAAACATCGATATATATAAGAAAGAAAGTTGCCGACATAAAAATGTAAATAAATTAATAATGTATTAAAGGAATTTTTTAATAAATTTTATTTTAAATTAGGCTACAAATAAACATACAAATAAAAAGAGGTCCAATTTTATTATGTCATTACACTTACTTACCGCATTACTTCACGCACAATCCCTGACGGGGTAGCCAGAGAGAACAGATCGCCCAGTGTCACGATCCCTACATACCTCTTTCGCTTCTTTTAGATTCATCATCTTCTTCATACATGCACGTCTAGGTATCCGCGTACTCTTGATTCGCCCATTTTCGAGCAATTTGCTCACATAGTCTTTGAAACTTAGTCTCGGTCTACCTCGATACCTTTTAATATTAACTTTCGCGCCATACATTTTCTTCACCATTCGGTCTTCACTCATTCGCTCAACGTGCCCAAACCATCGAAGCACGCCCATGTCAATTTTTGTGACAAGGTCATCTTTCAAACCTGTCATTATAATATATAGGTATATTATATAATATATATTATAAATTTGAATAAATGCATAAAATCGTAATCTTATTACATCCAACAAAACTTCCTATGTATACGGTCATTCAAGGTCAATTCTACGACTGTAACCGAGTCTATTTTAACACATTTTGGAAAAACAAACAAATTTTATGCTTATTTAAATTAATCCAAATTTAAAATGTTTTTCTAGAACTTCGAATATTCTAGACTTTAATGAACGTGCATAACACGTATTTTGAAGAATATAACGTAATACGTTTGTGTTATCATGCCCGGGTATTAAGATGGGATGGCTCATAATTTTGAATAACATATTGTGTTGATTGGTTCTAGAAAAAGGAGAAATATCATTAACTGATAAAATAAATATGTAGATAATGCCTACAATAACACTTCTTTTTATTACAAGTGCACTACGAACTATCGATTAATATTTTCTTCATTTCACAAGCAAAGTCACAGCATCTTGAAGATTCAAAGACAAATTTCAATACAATAGAACCGGATTCAAAATGAAAAACGAGTTAAAGTCATAATTTCCTCATATGCTTAAATACTTTACTAAACATTGATCTAAGAAAGAATTAAAAAGAGCCAATGTTCAGAACTTTTTCTTACAATTTGTTCCTAAGAGAAGTATGCTGACGAAGAGCCATGATGGGTACCGCTCTTAAACGGTAATTTACTGCCTAAACTGTTAAACGGTAGCAGTATGTCCCAGCAGAGTTTTATCTCTACCTCTCTTTAAAAATTATATATTTGTTAGAATGTTCATTTAGACAGTTCTGAGCAATAGATTGGATTTCATGTGTTCACATTCACGGGAGTTCTTCTGTAAGCAATAATCAACATTATACCTCAGTATAAACTAAACATCATAAAACAAAATAAACAAATAAACAAACTCTCACGACCTTATACACAATACTTATTCATTTCACAAACACAAAAAATATAACATTATCTCGACTAAAAGCTATAAGTCAAATACATACTGAGTTGTTTACTGGTAAAATTATGGCGAAGATTTATAACAAAAATGTTAATATTAAACTGTTTCCAAGTATTAGTCCAGCAGTGTGTAAAATTTTAAAGAAAAATATATAAATAATAATTAGGAAGAATATACAGCGTAAATATGCTTTCGTTTAAATATAACATAATATTATTTTTTTTATTTCGTTTAAATATTTAATATATCTATTCACATATATACATATTTATATCACAATTCAATTTATTTTTCCAATATTCAAAATAAAACATAAAATATGTCGTTGAATATTACCTTTATAATTCTTTTCTCGGGATCACTATATGACAGCGATTTAATTCGTTTCTTAAACGGTATAGGGAACTCCTTCACTCTCTGATGGAACACCATCTTTCTGTGAACGGTGTCACCCACAATCATATCGTAACACACAGCCACACTACACACTAACAAACAGTTTATAATTAACACCAGTAAACGCATACCGATAACATTTCACTAAATCGGCAGAAATAAAATCATATTAAGTATATGACTTGTTTACTCATCGAATGACCAAAGTTAAATGAAATGACCAACGTTGTAATGTAATGCAATAAGCGATAACCTCGACACGCGATAGTCGACTAACATACGTCTATAAGGAAACAGAAATCACTCGCAGTTCGACGCGCCGTTTATACGTTTCGCTTAAAATGTAATACACTAAATATAAATTACTCGATAAAATTCTTTAATTATCCTTTGAGAACATGTTTAGCCAGCTGCGAGATACTTAATTAATCGATTGATAAGTTTGTTGGCTTGTCTTGTTGTCGTAGGGAAACAATGAACAATGTTGACTATTGTATTCTAAAACGGTATACATTGTCAATAATAATTAGTAACAGTAAGTGGTTTGTATTTGAATAATATATTAATCCCTGCGAGAAACAGTTTTACTCGGTAATTTTTATTCATCACCAGTAAAATTAGTAGTAATAAGTCATCCTTTTTTATACAACGGGAAAAACGGCATACTCATCCAGTCCCCCTTCCTCTTGGCTAGAAGCGCAGGAGAATGAATACGTCCACCTTTTCGACCTTAGTGAATGTCACCAACCCCCATTGGATCAGGTTCAGTAAGGCGGGATGATTCAATGAGCACCGGGGCACTTTTTAGGATTTCAATGTTTTCGAAGTTTCCGCCGCAGGAAAAAGTTGCATAATTGTACCAACATTCGTCTGGTTTACGATACAAGGAGAGCAAATTTGAAGCACCGAAGAAAACTTTGTCCACTGTCCATGAACGCATTCGAAGTTTGATTGCGAAAGGTCAATCAGAGCGATCATATTGTGTCAGTCATGTCAACGATTACGTGGCCAGTATGTCTTGTTGGTTACTAATAAACTTCACCGACACGTCAGAGCGAAAACCCGATAGATGTAAGATTTTAGTCGTCCGAGACAATAAATACCACTTCAATCAGAATTTATATCTAGTTGTTAACTTTTTCATAAGATATAAAAAAACAGATTATCTTTGACACTATTCTAATTCACGCTATTTCCTATATCCACTTCTTCCCGTAGTCGTCGTAAGAGGTGACGAAGGTAAGTAGCCAATACCCTAAAGTCGATCAACAAATGTCATGATATCATCTCGATATATTGGGTATATATCGAGATCAAATTTAAGTAGTCCGATGTCGAGCAAATCGCCAATTAACCAAGCGTGGCGATTATGCATACGGGAGAGGCAAATTTTCGGCAGTGGACTTTTATAGGTCGTAATGTATGTATTTATGTACGTACTTGTACCTTTACTGTAGAAAAATAAAAAACCACCAGTAATAAGTACCATTTAAACACATAACAAGAGTTCCTTGTTTCAATTAAAGTTGTAAATGGAATCTCTTAACAAGTTTTAAGGCGTTGTTGCAGGTTTATTACAAATTTCAACTTTGAATTGTTCCTGAAAAGTTTTGAAATATTCCTGTCAGTCTGAGTGACAACCCATTAATCATGCCGTCCGCAAGAAAAATGTTGAGTGAAAAATAAAATATCCCTATGTTGAATTTCCGATAAAGCTTTGAGCTTAAAAAAAGAAATTGGATATTGAAATACACCAGTATTAAAATTATACGTGTTATTTAAAACAAACTGATTCAATATGTGATATATATTTATAAGGTAATTTACTATAATTGAAAAGGGAAATTTATTAATATTATTAAAAAGGCAATTTATTCATTTAAATATTCTTACAGGAGTGTAGTGAGGGCGGTTTAGACAAACTAAGCAACGAAAACAAGTTCGAAGGTCACGCTAGACGAGTGGTCGGGTGGGGTCTCGGGATTTGTGTCAAGAGATCGGAGTTCGATTGCCAGGTGGTAGCCTCGTACTAATGAGCTTTTTTAAAAAACGAAAAGACTTAATTGTCTAGACCCTCTGTCTACCCCAGTATTGGCAATGCTTTGAGGATGTTTATTTACTTTAATTAATAGTATTATTTTATATTAATAGTTAACATTTATAGGTCACGATAGCTGAGTGGTTGGGTGGTCGGAATTTCGAGTCAATAGACCCGAGTTCGATCCCCAGTTGGTAGGCTCGTACCAATGTGTTTTTCAAAAACTTATGTACGAATATCGTTAGCTTGGACATAAAGGCGGCGACGGGCTCACCACCTGTCACGTTGTCCCGAAAATATCTTCGGTGAAAGGTGGGTCGAAAAGACTTAATTGTCTAGACCCTCTGTCTACCCCAGTATTGGCAATGCTTTGAGGATGTTTATTTACTTTAATTAATAGTATTTTGTATGAAATACGATGTAATAAAAAACCTACCTAATCAGTCAAAGAGCCCACACAAATTAAAGGTGCGGTCTAAAGAGAAAGGGTTAAATAATGGTTTTAATTTAGATTTATCACGTACATTTTCACCTTCCCCGTGCGTGTAAGCATATTAAGAGTACAATAACATTGGAAGTATCATTTTCCTTAATAAAAATTTATTAATACCTATTTAGGAAATAATGCATTTTTATGCGAGTATCATACGAGGTTTATGTCGCAAATAGTGTTACTTTTGTAAGCCTTAATAATTATAGTTGTAAGTATATGTTATGTATCAAAGTAATGGGAGCATACAATTTTGTAATAAGAATAATAACAAGTAAACAGTCTCTAATCATAATTTAAAAGCTCGGCATGCGGAATGGCGATCTCAGTACCAGACACCATGAACATTAGACACACCTGCCTATCATCAGTCCGTTTATTTTGATCTGACATTTTTTCAAGATATTTATAATGGGATCTGTTTGTAGTATCAAATTCAATATACTCGTGTCACTTCACCTAATAGGTGGAAAGGCAATCACCAGCTTAGAAAAATTACTTGATACGAGCCTTCCACATAAGTTCGAGTCTTAATTACTAAGCATTCAATTATCACAAGTTGAAATTAAAACAAATCACGATAGCGTAGTGATTGGGTGATCGGAATTCGATCGAGAGATCCGAGTTCGATCCCTAGGTGGTATGCCCTTACCAATAGGATTTACATAGTTGGCTTGAACATAAAGGCGAAGGGCTTAACTGTCAAGACCTCTGAATGCCCCAGTGTTGGGAATAGAGTAAAGATATGTTATAAGATTATTAAATTAAAACATTTTAAGAGTTTTGAAGAATTTATTATCAGTAACTTTTCCTAATATTTATACATATACGCATTTATAAAGGATAATGAAACCCAAAACAAATTTATTTCATAGGGAAACTATCAAGGAATCTCATAAAGTAAGAAATATATACGGAAAATATAGAAGGGCTTGAATAGGAGCAATTGTCGAAAGATATAGGTGAGCTATCTGTCTCCCAGTAGGGGTTGGGTGGCGGGTCGGCACTGTAAGCCGGGATTTACCCGGGGTTCATTCCCCGCTACAAACGCTTTTCCCCGTATTGCGAGTCGATACTTTTGTTACGTGGTTTATATCATTGAGCGCTTCAAAAGCTCATCGTTATCAAAACAATGTTTGAATGATTTAGTTTTATAAAGAAGCCGAAAGCTTTTTACAATTTTATTTTCGTGCACGTTTTTTGTCCTTAGAATTTATTTATGAACGTTAGTGTTTTTTTAATACGTAATCCAGTTACAAAGTAGGATACCTCGTACCTGTGAACTAATCAAGTTTGGCTTTACTACATTTATCCACTCAATAGCCATTTAACATTGGTACGATTTTAGCTAATTTTCAACCCCATCTTATAGAATCAAATTGGATATTTATAATCCAATTTTTAATACCGCAAACTGAAAAGTTGAAAATTATGAATCTATTCAAATACATACAATCATGTGAAATTAAAAAGTCACGATAGCCGAACGTCACGTTGTCCCATGAAAATATCTTCGGTAGAAGGTGGGTCGAAGGACTTAATTGTCTAGACTTGACCTCTGTCTACCCCTGTATTGGGAATTGCATGAAGGTATTTATTTATTTAAGTGAAATGAAAAATATATCTGTTTGTAGTATCAAATTCAATATACTCGTGTCACTTCACCTAATAGGTGGAAAGGCAATCACCAGCTTAGAAAATTACTTGATACGAGCCTTCCACATAAGTTCGAGTCTTAATTACTAAGCATTCAATTATCACAAGTTGAAATTAAAAAGTCACTATAGCCGAACGTCACGTTGTCCCATGAAAATATCTTCGGTAGAAGGTGGGTCGAAGGACTTAATTGTCTAGACTAGACCTCTGTCAACCCCTGTATTGGGAATTGCATGAAGGTATTTATTTATTTAAGTGAAATGAAAAAAATATCTGTTTGTAATGTTAAAACAACAGCTTTAAAAGTGTATTCCTTGTAACAAAAATCAATTATAAAAATTTTTGTTTCTCTGTCTGTCAGTGTCTGTCAATGTTTGTACGTTTAATGCAGATCGAGCGAGCGAGCAACATTTACCCACTACACTAATAAAAGAAATAAATTTTAAAAATATAAAATTTCTATAACATACTATAGTATACTATATATATATATTTTATATATATATATATATATATATATATATATATATATATATATATATATATATATATATATATATATATATATATATATATATATATATATATATATATATATATATATATATATATATATATATATATATATATATATATATATATATATATATATATATATATATATATATATATATATATATCTCATAAGTAATATATAAAATATATTACTTATGATATAATTTTAGTTTTGACATTTAAATGTATAAGAAACTGTGTACGTACGTTATTTTAATAACCTTCTGTATACATGCGAAAGCAATATATTATTGAGTATTGAGTTTTGAAGCTCCAAGAATACTTTTTGAAAACTTTATAGTTAATAAAAAGTCACGATAGCCGAGTTGTTGGGTGGTCGGAATTTCGAGTCGAGAGACCCGAGTTCGATCCCCAGGTGGCAGTACCAATGAGTTTTTCCAAAAACTTATGTACGAATTTCATCGTTGGCTTGGACGCCATGAGCGGCGACAGGCTCACCACCTGTCACGTTATCCCGAAAATATCTTCGGTGGAAGGTGGGTCAAAGAAATTATCTAGACTTGACCTCTGTCTACCCCTGTATTATTTATATATTATTATATAAAAGCTCGGCATGCTGGGTAGCGATCTCAGTATGAACATGAACCTTGAACACTACCTATCAATCAAAGTCCGTTTATTTTAATCTGACATTTTTCAAGATATTTATAATAGAACTGTTTGTAGTATCAAATTCAATATACTCATCACTTCACCTAATAGGTGGAAAGGCAATCACCAACAGAAAAATTACTTGATACGAGCCTTCCACATAAGTTCGAGTCTTAATTACTAAGCATTCAATTATCACAAGTTGAAATTAAAACAAATCACGATAGCCTAGTGATTGGGTGATCGGAATTCGATCGAGAGATCCGTGTTGTTCGATCTAGGTGGTATGCACTTACCAATAGGATTTACATAGTTGGCTTGAACATACAAAAGGCGAAGGGCTTAACTTTCAAGACCTCTGAATGCCAGTGTAGGGAATAGAGTAAAGATATATTATAAGATTATTAAATTAATACATTTAAAGAGTTTTGAAGAATTTATTATCAGTAACTTTTCTAATATTTATATTCCGCATTTATAAAGGATAATGAAACCCAAAACCAATTTATTTCATAGAAACTATCAAGGAATCTCATAAAGTAAAGAAATATATACGGAAAATATAGAAGGGCTTAAATAGGAGCAATTGTCGAAAGATATAGGTGAGCTATCTGTCTCCCAGTAGGGGTTGGGTGGCAGGTCAGCACTGTAAGCCAGGTTACCAGGGTTCATTCCCACTACAAACGCTTTTCCCCGTATTGCGAGTCGATACTTTTGTTACGTGGTTTATATCATTGAGCGCTTCAAAAGCTCATCGTTATCAAAACAATGTTTGAATGATTTAGTTTTATAAAGAAGCCGAAAGCTTTTTACAATTTTATTTTCGTGCACGTTTTTGTCGTTAGAATTTATTTATGAACGTTAGTGTTTTTTTAATACGTAATCCAGTTACAAAGTAGGATACCTCGTACCTGTGAACTAATCAAGTTTGGCTTTACTACATTTATCCACTCAATAGCCATTTAACATTGGTACGATTTTAGCTAATTTTCAACCCCATCTTATAGAATCAAATTGGATATTTATAATCCAATTTTTAATATAAACTGAAAAGTTGAAAATTATGAATCTATTCAAATACATACAATCATGTGAAATTAAAAAGTCACTATAGCCGAACGTCACGTTGTCCCATGAAAATATCTTCGGTAGAAGGTGGGTCGAAGGGACTTAATTGTCTAGACTAGACCTCTGTCAACCCCTGTATTGGGAATTGCATGAAGGTTTTTATTTATTTAAGTGAAATGAAAAAAATATCTGTTTGTAATGTTAAAACAACAGCTTTAAAAGTGTATTGCTTGTAACAAAAATCAATTATACAAATTTTTGTTTGTCTGTATGTCAGTGTCTGTCAATTGTCAATGTTTGTACGTTAAATGCAGATCGAGCGAGCGAGCAACATTTACCCACTACAGTAATAAAAGAAATAAATTTAAAAATATAAAATTTCTATAATATCCTTTAGTATACTATATATATATATATTTTATATATATATATATATATATATATATATATATATATATATATATATATATATATATATATATATATATATATATATATATATATATATATATATATATATATATATATATATATATATATATATATATATATATATATATATATATATATATATATATATATATATATATATATATATCTCATAAGTAATATATAAAATATATTACTTATGATATAATTTTAGTTTTGACATTTAAATGTATAAGAAACTGTGTACGTACGTTATTTTAATAACCTTCTGTACACATGCGAACGCAATATATTATTGAGTATTGAGTTTTAAGCTCCAAGAATACTTTTGAAAAGTTTATAGTTAATATTTTTCTTTTGGAATTCAAAGTCACTGCTTGTTTAATTTTGTTTTAATCTAAGTCTATTTATAGACATTTATTATACATATTTATTTTGACTATTATGGTTTTTCGCATTTAAGCTATTTTGTATTTTTTTGCTAGAATGCAGACAGGCATCGTAAACTATCCTTAGTTGTTTTTGAAGTTTTAAATTAAATAGAAAAAGTCTGTTTAATTTCTAAATAGATAATACTATAAGGACTGACTGACTAAGAAAATTAAAGCAAGCTTTCATTAAAGCAAAATTATTGGAACCTTAATTATTAACTGTTAAACAAATCGGTGGGGCGTAACCAGATATTTAATAATTTTGTAGGTTTAATTTTTATATTAATTTTTTTGAGCTAGTAATTTTTTGAGACAATGTTTTGTATTTCTGTGTCTCTAAACGAGCAGCTAAGATAAATTTATCAAAATCTTATTATATGTTTCTTAATAAATATTTCGATATATCAAAAGTTTATCGCATGTTTTACCTGAAATGTCTTTTTGAACAGAATAAACAAAAGACTCAGTAAAAGAAACTGGCATCGACATAGATAAGGTCGGGAAAATCCTATCTAAAATCAGAAAATCCCGATCTTAAATAAAGACTCTTATACACGACGCTAGGAATGACACTAGTAGAAGCTAACCTGGTTTAAGAAACATTAAACCGCTAATATAATAAAATTGTTATATAAAGTGGAGGTTTTTATATAAAGTGTTATATAAAGTGGAGGTTGCGATGATTTTAACTATAATTCATACTATTTTTTACTCACAGCTTTGCCCGCGTGGGAATCATCAAACCATCTCTTTATCAAATTTCATTAGATTCAGCAATACAGCCGTGAAAGGGAATCCAACAGACTGGCAGAATTTTTAAGCTTAATGTTAGTATGGAAAGAAATGCACATAGAAAAAACTTGTTTAAATAATGAAAGTATTCTAAAAAGCTCACTTTACTAGAAAATAGGCATCTCCCTTAAAAAAGTATATTACATCGGATTTGCTATGGCTATACAAGATAACTTGCATTGTTGCCGACACCAGTTCGCTGAATGTTGGTTTAGTACTTTTTCGAGATGGGTATGAGGCCTTCTGTCGGTAGGCCATGTTATATAGGTAAAACGGATGTTATACTCCTTTGCCATAATTATAAAAGTTCACTGAAGTGATTTAATAAATTATACAGATGGGAGACGCCTGTGTAATTTTATCAATCACCGCCCTTGGCAGAGTAACGATCAGAGTTACATACAACACGATTTCGCGCCGATCATCTGGTCTTCTTAATTTTTGTCTGGTATTTTTCAAAACGGTTAAACCAGACATCTTGCAGTAGCTAGTCTTAGCTTGTTATTTTCTCTCAATTCTCCTAGTCACCTCTTAAGGCACCTATGGGAAGAAAAGGTGTGGCAAATTCTTACGCCGATACTACAAGGCACCTTTCTAATATTTGTGAAATAATTAAAAAGAAATTCATACTGAAGTTTAATTATTGGAACCTTAATTATTAACTGTTAAACAAATCGGTGGGGCGTAACCAGATATTTAATAATTTTGTAGGTTTAATTTTAATAATTAAAATAATTAATTTTTGAGCTAGTAATTTTTGAAGCAATGTTTTGTATTTCTGTGTCTCTAAGCGAGCAGGTAAGATAAAATTTATCAAAATCGTTTTTTATGTTTCTTAATAAATATTTCGATAAATCAAAAGTTTGTCGCATGTTTTGCCTGAAATGTCTTTTTGAATATAATAAACAAAGACTCAGTAAAAGAAACTGGCATCGACATAGATAAGGTCGGAAAATCCTATCTAAAATCAGAAAATCCCGATCTTAAATAAAGACTCTTATACACGACGCTAGGAATGACACTAGTAGAAGCTAACCTGGTTTAAGAAACATTAAACCGCTACTATAATAAAATTGTTATATAAAGTGGAGGTAATAGTTGCGATGATTTTAACTATAATTCATACTAGTTTTTACTCACAGCTTGCCCGCGTGGGAATCATCAAACCATCTCTTTATCAAATTTCATTAAAATGGATTCAGCAGTACAGCCGTGAAAGGGGATCCAACAGACTGGCAGAATTTTTAAGCTTAATGTTAGTATGGAAAGAAATGCACATGGAAAAACTTATTTAAATAATGAAAGTATTCTAAAAGCTCACTTTACTAGAAAATAGGCATCTCCCTTAAAAAAGTATATTACATCGGATTTGCTATGGCTATACAAGATAACTTGCATTGTTGCCGACACCAGTTCGCTGAATGTTGGTTTAGTACTTTTTCGAGATGGGTATGAGGCCTTCTGTCGGTAGGCCATGTTATATAGGTAAAACGGATGTTATACTCCTTTGCCATAATTGTAAAAGTTCACTGAAGTGATTTAATAAATTATACAGATGGGAGACGCCTGTGTAATTTTATCAATCACCGCCCTTGGCAGAGTAACGATCAGAGTTACATACAACACGATTTCGCGCCGATCATCTGGTCTTCTTAATTTTTGTCTGGTATTTTTCAAAACGGTTAAACCAGACATCTTGCAGTAGCTAGTCTTAGCTTGTTATTTTCTCTCAATTCTCCTAGTCACCTCTTAAGGCACCTATGGGAAGAAAAGGTGTGGCAAATTCTTACGCCGATACTACAAGGCACCTTTCTAATATTTGTGAAATAATTAAAAAAGAAATTCATACTGAAGTAGT
Source organism: Sericinus montela (assembly GCA_029286605.1). Taxonomy (NCBI): domain Eukaryota; kingdom Metazoa; phylum Arthropoda; class Insecta; order Lepidoptera; family Papilionidae; genus Sericinus; species Sericinus montela. The sequence continues at coordinate 11,333,194 of JAGSMR010000015.1, forward strand.
TATAGCTTAAATTTTAACTACAAAGTTTAACGGAATTTCAATATGAAATATCGCACTCAATTCACCACCTTTGTTTTGAAATGTATTTTTTTCTTTTTTATTAGAACTTATATTCAAATTTGGCAAATTTAAAAATAAAACTAAATTCAAGTTGTAGTTTGGAGTTGCCCTAACTACATTAAATAAAGTGAAGGCAACCGTGCCTTCGACGGATTCTTTTTTCATTGTTCGTGTGATATATTTTAGCCAGACGGAGGAGTATTGTATTTTTCTTTGTAGCTTTGTTTTTGAACAGTTTTATGCGACTTTTGTCAGCAGGTACATACAACCATACATAACAGCCTGAATTAGTCTACTATTCGACATAGACATCTCTCGTGGGAGGGTTTACCATGAACGCCAAGCTTAGCAAGCAGATTGGCGGTCGCAGTATAGCATCTGGTATCTTAGACGTTGCTGCTCGCCACCGGTCTGCTTATTTTGATTGGTATTTCTTTCAAGATGGTTCTCCTGCCATTTGAATTTGTCTGTCGCCGTTGAAATTGTCAATGCTTCTCTCTTAGTCACCTCTTACCACACTCACGAGAAGAAAGCGGGTGGGCATATTCTTAAGCCGATGCCATCACCAAAAACATCAGTCCAATATTAAGCAGACCGGCGATGGGCAGCAATGTCTTATTTAGATAAAATTTATTCATACTATAATAATTATAATGTAATGTGCAGTTCCTGTCTTGTTAATTATTCTACATGAATTAAAAAAATCAAAATAATTTAAGTGAGGCCTAATGGAGTGATCCCCAGAAGGTAGGAGGGGTAATAAGTTTGATTCCCTGGAAGTAGGCTCGTACTAATGCGATTATTAAATTTATAGGCACATTTATGATTTAATGGTTTAACGTCGAGTTCGTAGTTTTTCTACTATATATTCTAAATACATCGTATTAAAAAATATGATATTTCAGGTCATTGGTATATATAAATTCACATACGAACCATTTCCTCTGTATAATGGTTATAACCCTATTTAATCAGGAAACATCGAGCATGGCAACGTAAATATGACCTACGATAATTAGAGGAATTCCCCTGTTTACTGAGTCACTATAAGCTTACAAACGTAATTAAATTAAGTGCTACTTATACGTACCTCGACCTATAAACGCGTATCTTAGAAATTTGTAACACTATTGTTTGTTCGAGCGTAACTTAAGTCGATCCCGTTTTATGGTATTAATAAAATTTTGGCACTCAAAGTTTGTTCGGCTAATGACTTCGGCGAAGCATCGAGTCGAGATCGGATCTAATGATATTCACCTTCTCGGAAAATCGTTTCCTTTATCCGTACAGTGTGCGTTTACTGAAAATTTAGCGCACAATCCATGGGGGCGGAGGGCGTTACCATGGCAACGAGACGAAGGCTCATGTGGGCTCCAAAACTTTAAATTGTATTACCAGTGCGCCGAACGCAAATATCTTTGTATCTCGCAGTGCGAGTTCTATCACTCTTTCACAGGGGATGTGTGCGGGGAATTTAATTTCTTAACAACGTAACTGCGTATTCCAACTTAGAAAAGTTTGCACACGTGTTGGAAGTTTAAATTTCTTGTTTTCTTTGGGGCAGAGTCGAATAACTTGCAAAGAAGTTAGTATACAGTAATCGTGATCTCCACATCACATGAAGGAGATAAAAATACTTTCTCATAATAAATTTTAGAAATATTATAATATTTCACCGGTTCGCAAAAGTTCTATATGACAAAAATAAACTTGACATGTACAATACGTAAACATATTACATATACGACATTATATGTTATATGCAGTACCGAGACTTGACCACACCTATTTACGGAATATTTAAAATATAAAAAATAATATTTTAAAAATATAAAAAAAAAATTAGCAATCCATTTCGAAAGGCGTAATAGTAATACAAAATTAAGATAATTAAATCGATTTATTCAACAAGACCCTCCCTAATCCCTGCGAAATGGAATTACACCGGCTTTTGCTCTTTCACGAAAATCGGATATAAAAGTAGATAGGCCGGGGACAGCGGGAACGACTGGTATATTTTCCCGGGGAAGATATCTCGTTTCGAGAGGTGCTTGAAGTCTGTATAAACAAGACCATTACTATCACAACTATTGCTCGTATATTCTGTTAATGCGCTGCACAAAAGTGTTTTCGTCTGATAAATTGGTGATGTTGTTAAATAAATATTAACAGTCATTTATTTATTACTTACAAACATGCCTGCGTTATTAAAAAATAGGTACTATTAATGTGGTCTAATGACGTTCTGCTACGTGATGAAAAATAAAACTTTTGTAAATGAATAAAAAAATAAATATTCGTGATTCATATGTAAAAAAAAACCTGTTACGTTTAAAAGAATACGATTACTGATACGTTTTAAAGAAACCTGTGTAATTCTGAAATTGAATCATAGTGCCACATAGTCGAATGGGTGATCAGAATAGAGACCAGAAGAACCAAATACCATCTCCAGGAGGAAGACTCGTGCCATATATTTATAAATATGTAAAAAGGCGCGTTGGATGACGCAAAACCTCTTGACGCAAAACAATTGTGGTACGCCAAAAACATGTTCACAAATCACTTCACCTAAAAAATGCATATAAAACGCAAAAGATCATATGAACACATCAATAACAGGCGTACACAACATTTGCACTAGGTGATAAATTCCTTCCTTTGTAAATGTAAAAAGTTTTATGAATGTTCTTCTTCTTCTTCTTTACAGCCTATCAAGAGTCCACTGCTGAACATAGGCCTCCCCCAAAGCTTTCCACAACGAATGGTCTCCAGCCACTTGCATCCATTGACTTACTGCACTTTTGCAAGTTGTCACTCCATCCCTAGGGAGGTCCTCCTACACTGCGTTTGCATATACGAGGTTGCCACTCGAGAACCTGTCTTCCCCAACGGTTGCAGTTCGTCGACCTATGTGACCAGCCCATTGCCACTTCAGTGCGCTGATCCTTACGGCTATGTCAGTAACCTTAGTTCTGTTGCGGATGTCTTCGTAGCGGATTCTATTTGTTGGATTCGTCGATTGACCTCTGGGTCGAAGTTGGACTTACGCAGTTTGACAATTTGTCCCAGATATACGTATTCGGCAACAACTTCGAGCGTAGTGTTCCCAACAACCACCGGCATAGGTCTGATATGGACATTAGACATGATCTTCGTCATGTCCATGATCATCTTAAGACCAACCTGTTGAGAGACACTTTTGAAGTCATTGAGCATGGTACTAAGTTCCACCAACGATCCTGCCATCAGGACTATGTTGTTGGCAAACCGAAAGTGTGTGATAAATTCGCCATTGATGTCAAGTATCCCTTCCAGTTCAGCAGCTTGAAGACATCTTCCAATGCAGCGGTGAAGAGTTTCGGGGATATAACGTCACTCTGTTTTACACCTTTCTGCAATTGGATTGGTTTCGTAATATCTTCGGTGGAATGTGGGTCGAATGGACTTAATTATCTAGACTAGACCTCTGTCTCTGTATCTGTTGGGAATTGCATGAAGATTGGTTTCGTGCTCTGGTTCTGTACTCGGATACTCTGGTTTATGAATAACTAAGTGATAATTTTAAAACTATTTATGGCGTAAAAGTGGAAAACATATGCGAAAGATAAATAATAATAATAATACCAATACAGAAACAAAAAAAAACTTTTTACAATACTTCAAGACTTAATTAAAAAGTAAATCTTATGCATGCATATAATTAAAGAATTAACTAGTAAAAATATGTTAAGACATGTGTCTGTATACATGTATGCATACACGTACATACATACATATATACATGTACACATTTATTTCTATTAATCTTCTAGTTATCATTGATATTAATAGTGGTATAACTGTGTGGTGGTGTTGTGGAAGAAAAGTGGAAAACATATGCGAAAGATAAATAATAATAATAATAATAATAATAATAATAATAATAATAATAATAATAATAATAATAATAATAATAATAATAATAATAATAATAATAATAATAATAATAATAATAATAATAATAATAATAATAATAATAATAATAATAATAATAATAATAATAATAATAATAATAATAATAATAATAATAATAATAATAATAATAATAATAATAATAATAATAATAATAATAATAATAATAATAATAATAATAATAATAATAATAATAATAATAATAATAATAATAATAATAATAATAATAATAATAATAATAATAATAATAATAATAATAATAATAATAATAATAATAATAATAATAATAATAATAATAATAATAATAATAATAATAATAATAATAATAATAATAATAATAATAATAATAATAATAATAATAATAATAATAATAATAATAATAATAATAATAATAATAATAATAATAATAATAATAATAATAATAATAATAATAATAATAATAATAATAATAATAATAATAATAATAATAATAATAATAATAATAATAATAATAATAATAATAATAATAATAATAATAATAATAATAATAATAATAATAATAATAATAATAATAATAATAATAATAATAATAATAATAATAATAATAATAATAATAATAATAATAATAATAATAATAATAATAATAATAATAATAATAATAATAATAATAATAATAATAATAATAATAATAATAATAATAATAATAATAATAATAATAATAATAATAATAATAATAATAATAATAATAATAATAATAATAATAATAATAATAATAATAATAATAATAATAATAATAATAATAATAATAATAATAATAATAATAATAATAATAATAATAATAATAATAATAATAATAATAATAATAATAATAATAATAATAATAATAATAATAATAATAATAATAATAATAATAATAATAATAATAATAATAATAATAATAATAATAATAATAATAATAATAATAATAATAATAATAATAATAATAATAATAATAATAATAATAATAATAATAATAATAATAATAATAATAATAATAATAATAATAATAATAATAATAATAATAATAATAATAATAATAATAATAATAATAATAATAATAATAATAATAATAATAATAATAATAATAATAATAATAATAATAATAATAATAATAATAATAATAATAATAATAATAATAATAATAATAATAATAATAATAATAATAATAATAATAATAATAATAATAATAATAATAATAATAATAATAATAATAATAATAATAATAATAATAATAATAATAATAATAATAATAATAATAATAATAATAATAATAATAATAATAATAATAATAATAATAATAATAATAATAATAATAATAATAATAATAATAATAATAATAATAATAATAATAATAATAATAATAATAATAATAATAATAATAATAATAATAATAATAATAATAATAATAATAATAATAATAATAATAATAATAATAATAATAATAATAATAATAATAATAATAATAATAATAATAATAATAATAATAATAATAATAATAATAATAATAATAATAATAATAATAATAATAATAATAATAATAATAATAATAATAATAATAATAATAATAATAATAATAATAATAATAATAATAATAATAATAATAATAATAATAATAATAATAATAATAATAATAATAATAATAATAATAATAATAATAATAATAATAATAATAATAATAATAATAATAATAATAATAATAATAATAATAATAATAATAATAATAATAATAATAATAATAATAATAATAATAATAATAATAATAATAATAATAATAATAATAATAATAATAATAATAATAATAATAATAATAATAATAATAATAATAATAATAATAATAATAATAATAATAATAATAATCAGTCACGTTTTCCTAAAAAAAAAAAAAATCGGTGGATGTTGTGTCGAAACGACTAGACCTTACCAATTAAATTAGTTAAAATATTTTTTTGATATAGTGTATGTGTTAATAGTTATAAGCTATATAGCTATTACTGGATTACGACATAAACTTTCACAAATATTCAACTCTTGGCGACAAGGAATGACAGACAGAGATTAGGCCTTATGGACCAGACACATTTGTCCCAACGATTGCCTCATATTTTGGGCAGCAAATCAATCTTGCTAAAGATCGTGATAACTCCGCAAATTTGCAGGCTAATCTGCGCATAGAGGACGGCTATTTGACCAGTATTTTTTACTTCCTGCAGTTTTGTAAATATTTGTTTTGAGTACTTGGTTATTTAGGTATAGAATCGATGATTTTTCCTCAGTGTCAAATTACGATATTGTAAAAGTGATTTGTGAACGTGACTAATTAAAAATATACTTTTATATAATTTTTGTCTTTACTTAAGTTTTCAAGGTCTTTTTAAATGATATGCGCGCAGGTTCTTTACGATGTTTTCATTTATCGTCCAGCTCAAGGCAGTTGTTTCGCTGAAAATAGCTATAAACAAATGTAATGGTGACGGTCCCGCGAAACTGTAACTTCCGTACTAAATCGAGTGCTCGTCCAAGATTTCGCTCTTGCAGGGACAGGTGTGGGTTCGTCCTATACTGCATTTACCTAAACGAGGTTGCCACTCAAGAATATTTTCCCCAACGATTATCACTTTACCGAGTTTTGTGGTCGGTCCATTGTCACTTCAGCGCGCTGATCCTGACCCGCTACGTCAGTTACTTTAATTCTGCTGTGGATGTCTTCTTTGCAGATTCTTTCACGCAGACCGACCTTTCCATAATGTGTTTCTTATTCTTGTTTATATACTTATTAGGCTATGCCTATGGTTTTCTTATTATCATTACTATAAGATTCTTCATTTAAGGAATTAAAAAAAATTGTCATTAATATTAAGATAACTCACCTCAGGATTTGTTTAACATTCATAATAAAAGAAAGTTTTAAGGAGTGAGTCAACGAATTTCCAAACTGTTTTTACTATACATTACAAACGACGCTATCAAAACAAATAAGTAATTTATCGTGTACTGACTAATCATTGTTTACTTTTGGGGAACACATCTTTCTGTTTACTATCCCACCATTAGTTACTCGTAATGAGTTTGCCGAGTTAATAATGAGTTTAAGGTATGCGGAATAATGACACAGTATCCCGGTCCATTATTTATACGACTCATATTTTTAGGAGACATTAAACAAACAAATTGGTAACTTATAGAGTTTTCACGTTGTTATCTCTACGTTACGTTACCCTCTGCCGACTAGTAGTTAGCATTTGATGATTTATGACGTAATGATTGGATAACCAAAGAATTATTTTCGGAAAAAATAGAAACAAAAAGAGATAAAAAAAGTCCAATAGTATATGTAAGGGTTTTGGCACTACACTCTGTGTATATATATAATTATGTACTACTTTTATAGCCAAGTGGTTTGTCTAAATGGTTTTTTCAAAACTTATGTACAATTTATAACGTTGGCTTTGAAAAAAAGACAGCGAAAGGCCACCACCTGTCCCGATGTCCCAAAACATGTCATTGCTCGAAAGGACTGATTGACCAACCTCTCTCTACCCCAATATTGGGAATGGAATGAAGATATATTTTTACCTAATACGTAGGCTTATCTAGATAACAATGTGTGCAAAAACACACCGGATACATTAAGCACTGATCTAATAACAAACGGTATACACCCAGTAGTCGACCCACCTTCCACTAAAGATATTTTTGCGACAACGTGACGTTTATGTCCTAGCCAACGATATAATTCGTACATAAGTTTTTGAAGAAGTTGGCGACGCACACCAGCTCGTCCCCGTTGGTGTGAAATGCAGCGCGCAAAGCGGCGATGGGACCGCCACCCGTCACGCACAGCCCGACACGGCGGAAGGTGGAGGACGGAGTGCAGAGTTGGCACGTGGAATGTTAGAGGAGGCATGAGAGATAAGACGAATGAGTTGATTGAAATGATGAAAGAAAGAGAATTAGATGTCGTGTGTTTGTCGGAGACCAAGCGGAAGGGCAGCGGTACTGAAGAGCTCCCTGGCGGGGCGTTAGCTCTATGGTCCGGAGTCCCGGAGAGCGAGAGCGCCTGCCAGGGAGTGGGGATGCTGCTGTTGTCTCGGTTGGTCGATGTTATGACTGAATATAAGGTTGTGAACTCGAGACCTCTCTCGGTTCGCTTTAAATTGGGACTGACGAAGTTATTCCTTTTGGCTGTTTATGCGCCGGTGGCTTCGTCGTCCAGAGCTGAGCTGGAGGAGTTTTGGGAGAATGTAAGAGAAGTTCTAAACTTGGTTAGAGGAAACGAAAGAATTGTTGTATGTGGTGATTTGAATGGATGGGTTGGTACCGCTCGGGCAGGGTACGAGTCGGTGCTTGGAATGTTGGCGATAAAAGGGTTAACGATGCTGGCAAGCTTATACTGGCTGTATGCAAGGAAAGGGTCTTCTTGTGACAAACACTATGTTTAGTCACAAGAAAATCCATATGTATACTAGAACAAGAGAGAATGAGAGAAGTATGATCGATTTATTCCTGGTGGATGACCGACTGCGAAAACAGGTGATGGATACGCGGGTGTTCCGAGGTGCTGACCTGGGAACGGATCACTACCTAGTGATTACTAGATTTAGGGGTCTGTTCGCGGGTTGGCGCCACCGGACAACGATACCAGAACCACAGTCGGTCGGTAGCATCCGAAGCTGGAAGCTTCAGGAAGCGGACACTAGGAATAAATATCAAGCAAGGGTAGCCGAAAAGCTGGACAGCATTGGTGTTAGGAAAGAATGTGTTGAAGAAATATGGCAGAGCCTTAGAGATGGAATGGTTAGTGAAGCGGAAGACGTGTGTGGAAATGTGAAAAGAGGTAGTAGTAAAAGGGTGATGCATGGTGGAATGACGAAGTGAAAGAAGCTTTAAATAAGAAGAAGAAAGCATGGTTAGACTACTTGGCCTCTAGTAATGATAAGGATATGAGAGAGAAGAGGAAAGAAAGATATAAGCTCCAGAAAGTTCACACGAAAGCATTGATTGAGGAAGTGCGTGAAAGGAGTAGAATGGAAGCGGACGAAAGGTTGTCGCACAACTTCAAGGAGAACTCCAAACTCTTCTGGAAAGAGGTTGGAAGGACCCGGAGTGGTGCGACAGCCTTAAGAATGAATAAAGTGCTTTCGGGAACCAATGACGTCCTCTCAGAAAAATCGGACGTCATGCAGCGATGGAGCGAATTTTATAGAGAGATGTATGCGTGTGATGATCTTAGTGAGGGATCTGGGGGTGACGCCGTGACTGGTACGCCAGACTCGGACCTCGATGACACTGAGGTCATCAGTATGAAAGAGATTGAATGTGCGATTAGAAGTTTGAAATGTGGTAAGGCTGCGGGACTAGACAGAGTTACTGCTGAAATGGTCAAGTATGGTGGGCCACGCGTCTGGGACAGCTTTCATCTGCTGTGCAATTTGTGCTGGCGAACGGGGGCTGTTCCGGATGATTGGCGATCCGCGGTCATTGTGCCTTTATATAAAGGTAAAGGTTCACATTATGACTGCGGGTGCTATCGGGCGATCAGCTTGACCAGTTTAGCAAGTAAAGTTACTCGAAGGTTTTGACACGTAGGATGCAAGAGAAATCGGAAAGATTTCTATGGGAGGCACAATGCGGATTAAGACCTGGAAGAGGATGCACGGATCAAATGTTTTCTCTCCGCATGATCACGGAGAAGCTTCTGGCTGCTAACCAGAAGATTTTCTGTGCTTTGTGGATCTTGAGAAAGCATTTGATAAGGTTGTAAGGAAGAAAATGTGGGAACTGTTGCCGGGGTATGGTGTGGATGGTCGATTGCTAAGGGCTGTGCAGTCACTTTACTGTGACTGTAAAGCCTGTGTGCGGGTAGGGCATGACCTGTCACCCATGTTTAGCGTCAAACGGGCGTAAAACATGGTTGTGTCATGTCTTCCTGGCTATTCATTCTGTATCTCGACAGCTGTTTACAGAAGCTGAAAGATAGCTGTTTGGGTGTGAAATTGGGTGACATAAAAGTAAATTGTCTGCTTTATGCTGATGATGCAGTGCTTATAGCACCATCAGAGGCAGAACTGCAGGCATTAGTCACGTGTATGAAAGAAGAATGTGAAATTAATGGTCTCCGTTTGAATGCTAATAAAACTAAGGTTCTGGTATTTGAAAGGGACGAAGAAAGAACGAAGTGCGAAATTTGGGTAAATCAGGAATGTCTAGAACAGGTGAATGAAATTGTATACTTGGGGGAGTGCGTTTAGCCGGGATGGAAGATGTGATTTAGATGTGGACAGGCGTGTCGCTGCCGGGAACAAAGTCAATGGTGCCCTGACTGCGTTAATCAAAAGCAACGCGTTGTGAAAAGTGCACGCCTTGCAATACATAACGCAGTGTTGGTACCGACTTTGTTATATGGCAGCGAAACCTGGGTATGCCAGAAGAAGCATAAAAGCAGGTTGAATGCAGTGGAGATGCGATCTCTTCGTAAAATGTGCGGCCTTACCATGGCCGACCGAAAGCGAAACGAAGAGATTCGCAATATGGCAGGTTTGAAAGATGACCTTGTCTCAAAAATGGATAAGGGCGTGATTCGATGGTTTGGGCACGTTGAGCGAATGAGTGAAGACCGATTGGTGAAGAAAATATATAGCGCGAAGTTAATATTAAAGGTGTCGAGGTAGACCGAGATTAACTTTCGAAGACCATGTGAGCAAATTGCTCGAAGAGAGGAGGGTCAAGAGTACTCGGATACCTAGACGTGCATGTATGAAGAAGATGATGAATCTGAAAGAAGCGAAAAGAAGTATGTAGGGATCGTGACACTTGGCGATCTGTTCTCTCTGGCTACCCCGTCAGGGATTGTGCGTGAAGATAAATAAATAAATAAATAAGTTTTTGAAAAACCCATTGGTACGTCCCTGCCCCTTGGGGATCGAACTCGGGTCTCTCGACTCGAAATTCCGACCACCGAACAGAGCGGCTATCGAGACTATAGTTACTATCCACAGATATGCCGATTTCTAATTCCGATATGGTAGATCATTTCAACCATCTAAAATGTCTTGAACATAAAAAATAAGTAAATAATCATTCAACTAACAGACTTTAACGCTGAATACCCACGACTTATAATTTAACAATGAATTAAAAACCCTTTTTCACTCAACGTTTTGAAGCGATTGCGTTTTATTAATACCCTTCATAAAATAATAATTTCCCATTAAGCTGGCACAAGTTCAACGTAAGTAGCTTTGGCGCTTGCTGCTCAAAGATAACTTTGTTTTCTACATTGACATAGCGCTTTTGTTTCGACATATGAAATTTATTCGAGGAAGTCCCAAAGCGGTACATCGTCATTTTCTTTGAAAGAAAAGGCATAAGTTAAAGTAACTTTTTAAAAAAGGTTTTTAAGCTGAATAAGCTAATGTTACAAAATTTTTGTATTAAAAAATCAAGCGCTGTCTTACTTTAAAGTAGTTTATTTAGTGCTAAATCTGAGAAAATTTGGTTCAAAGAAAAATCACATAAATATATATGAAAAAAAAAACATTATTTATAATAAGTTTTTAAAGCACCATCTACTGACGTTTTTTTAATAGCAAAATATAGGGAGGCAAACGAGCAGGTGGCTCACGTGATGATAAGTGATTACCGCCGCCCATGAATACCCGCAATGCCAGAGGCATAGCAGATGCGTTGCCGGCTTTAGAGTGCCGCCCCCACCCCTCGGAATTGGGGGAGGGTGGGTGTGTGGGCCTCCGGTTACCTGCACTCACCAGACGAAACGCAGAAGTTTGTTAAAATTCTACTTCACGCCGGTATTCTGTGAGGTCGTTATACTTCCCCGGTCGAGCCGGCCCATTCATGCAACAACAAAAGCCGATGCGTGGCTCTACTACTGTTAATAAATGCATGGTAACTCAGGAATAAAATAACTGAAAAAATTAAAAAAATCAACTTTCACGGGCGGCCTCTGAGGTACCGAGGCAACGCTCTTACCTTCGAGCTACCATATCCCACACGCGTCAGTTGAAATTTTAGATAAACAATACTCGTAAGTTCCCAACTATAACATCTGCAAACATCAACACTTATACACCTTTATATTTCATTTTTATTGATTTCTAAATCATGAAAGTCATGCTGGGTTTTTTAATATTAAATAATGATAAATTTAAAATATCAACTGATACGAAATCCAGCCAGGATTGATGCGTGTCCCACACGAGAGTCTCCCGTAACGCTAAGGTATTTTTTTTTAATTTTTCATAAATTAAAGTAATTTTTAAAAAGGTTTTATGCTGAATAAGCTAATGTTACTAAATTTTCTATTAAAAAATCAAGCGCTGTCTTACTTTAAAGTAGTTTATTTAGTGCTAAATCTGAGAAAATTTGGTTCAAAGAAAAATCACATAAATATATATGAAAAAAAAAACATTATTTATAATAAGTTTTTAAAGCACCATCTACTGACGTTTTTTTAATAGCAAAATATAGGGAGGCAAACGAGCAGGTGGCTCACGTGATGATAAGTGATTACCGCCGCCCATGAATACCCGCAATGCCAGAGGCATAGCAGATGCGTTGCCGGCTTTAGAGTGCCGCCCCCACCCCTCGGAATTGGGGGAGGGTGGGTGTGTGGGCCTCCGGTTACCTGCACTCACCAGACGAAACGCAGAAGTTTGTTAAAATTCTACTTCACGCCGGTATTCTGTGAGGTCGTTATACTTCCCCGGTCGAGCCGGCCCATTCATGCAACAACAAAAGCCGATGCGTGGCTCTACTACTGTTAATAAATGCATGGTAACTCAGGAATAAAATAACTGAAAAAATTAAAAAAATCAACTTTCACGGGCGGCCTCTGAGGTACCGAGGCAACGCTCTTACCTTCGAGCTACCATATCCCACACGCGTCAGTTGAAATTTTAGATAAACAATACTCGTAAGTTCCCAACTATAACATCTGCAAACATCAACACTTATACACCTTTATATTTCATTTTTATTGATTTCTAAATCATGAAAGTCATGCTGGGTTTTTTAATATTAAATAATGATAAATTTAAAATATCAACTGATACGAAATCCAGCCAGGATTGATGCGTGTCCCACACGAGAGTCTCCCGTAACGCTAAGGTATTTTTTTTTAATTTTTCATAAATTATAAAAAATATCCTTACGCTTCTCCCAATACTGGGGTAGACAGAGGTCTAGACAATTAAGCCCTTTCAACCCTCCTTCCACCGAAGACATTTTTTGGGTCAACGTGACAGGTTGAGCCGTCTTTCATTAATTAAAAAAAAGTCAAGCATGATTTTGAAAATTTGAAAAAAATAATTATTCAGACTTTAAAAATGCAATAAAAGTTTATCATTCTTGTCACTCGTATATTATAATTTACTTTAATTTTGTCCCTAACTAGTAATAAACTGGAAATACCGCCGGCTACAAAGGATTCCATAAGATTGTTGTGCTGGTAGAAAATTCCTTACAAACGTACTATGGTTTGCCAGTCATCATCTTGATGATTGTCAGTCATCAATTGATTGAATTTATGATTCTGTCGCGATGTAGGATGGTAAAATATGGCCCATGATAATTGCGATAAATAATTAATTGCGTAAATCAGATAACTATGTCAAACATAGAACTAGCATCTCACTGACACCCAGTAACTTTCATCAAGAGCTATTTAATTGTTAAAACTCAGTTATTCATTTCAACATAAAAATCAAATTAGCGATCCAATTTAGTGCTGTTTGTACGTGACGTCGCTAAGTAGTTTGTGAAAGTTTCGAGAGCATCGACTTGCTAAAGAGGTAAGTTTTGTTCGATGTATGTTGAAAGCCATTCCACGGTAGCTGTCTCTGTTTTCTTTAAAGCATCGCTTATTGAGTAATTATATATTATTAAAACAAACTTATTTTCTTTGCTTCATAATACCATCGAATTCTTCGCGATTCATAGAAGAAATGAAACATCAACAAGTAACTTGTCAAATAAATTATTTTGCATCTCTATATGATGGTTACATTCGTTATAACAGAATAAATTTAACAAATGTATTATTCACTCACGATAGCCGAGTGGTTGGGTGGTCGGAATTTCGAGTCAATAGACCCCAGTTCGATCCCCAGTTGGTAGGCTCGTACCAATGGGTTTTTCAAAAACTTATGTACTAATATCGTTGGCTTGGGCATAAAGACGGCGACGGGCTCACCACCTGCCACGTTGTCCCGAAAATATCTTCGGTGGAAGGTGGGTCGAAGGGAATAAATTGTCTAGACTCGACCTCTGTCTTCCCCTGTATTGGGAATTGCGTGTAGATATTTTTATATATATTTTTTTTAAATGTATTATTTATGTTTTTTACATTATAATTGTACTGCTTAGGATCCTTGATTTCTGTTATTACTTTCAGTTTGAAAAAAAAAGAATGGAAGTAAAGAATTAAGTTTTATATTTTATTTCTTTTATTTTGACAACCTCCATAGACGAGTAGAGCATACGCAGGTTTTCACGATGTCGCTACCACTTGAGGTCCGAGTTCGATTGCAGAAAACCGTTTTTTCTACATTGTTCAGGCTCTGGATGTTTGTAGTACCTTCGTTGTTTTCGATTCCGTTCCGCAATGATAATAAAAATAATTAAATAAATAAAAATAATTAAATAAATAAATAAATAAATATCTTCACGCAATTCCCAATACAGGGGTATAGAGAAGTCTAGTCTAGACAATTAAGTACCATCGACCCACCTTCCACCGAAGATATTTTCGAAAAATCCATTGGTACGAGACTGCCACCTGGGGATCGAACTCGGGTCTCTCGACTCGTAATTCCGACCAACCAACCACTCAGTCACAATACAAAATATTTGATTTAATATATATAAAAATAAAATATACATAACAATAATTGATATAATAATTTCAATTGATTTAATAAAAAGAAGATGTAAAGAAAAAGAATTAAAGACTTATTTAATTACAAAGTCTAGAGTTAAATTTTCAAAGTATATAAACTATTCACGATAGTCAAATGGTTAGGTGATCGGAATCCGGGTCAAGAGACTCGAGTGCGATCCTCAGGTTTTAGGGTCGTACCTAAAATTTTTTTCAAAAAGTAGCGACTGGCTCACTATATGTCACGTTATCTCAAAATATGTCTTGGGTTGAAGGTGGGTCGAAAGGACTTAATTGTCTAAACCTTTATCCACCCCAGGATTGGGAGTGGCGTGAAAATATTTTTTGATTATTTAGACAATATATGACATATTATACATTTAAATTTCACGAATATAAATACTACATGAATATGCATATGTTTTGCAATAAATTTATTTTTCTATTACTATGTTTATATATGTATATTTATATATTTTAGTTACGGCAACTTAATATATTTTAAAAGATAATGCCCGCAATTACATGAAAAGCTTAAATTATAATCATGAGATACATTTAAAATTAATTGCATAGTTAGTAAAAACGATAAAAAACCATAGCGTATTTAAATTACGAAAACAAATCAAAACAAATTGTTAGACAGCGTTTCTAGGTTCTATTGCATTATTCATTAAATGTAAATCAGCGCTTCGAACATTTTGAACAGAATTAAATTGGTAACCTTTTCATTCATCGTTTTGATTTTAAATTACTTATCTTTATTTCTTTTAACTTTTTGGAAGTAAGATAAAAAAATAGCTTAAAGTCCATTTAAAGGAAAGTGGCTATTGAAGCTCATTCCACTTATAATGATGTATCTTATATTAATATAGAATAAAAATATAACACAAAAATATAAAATTTTTAAAATAGTGTCATGAAAGTTTTAGATGAATTGCAGACATGGTGCAAATAAATAACAAAATGCTTATGACACATCCTACATATCCCACCAAAATAACAACATTAAATGATCATTAATTTCTATAAAGTTTAGCGAAAACATCATTGTGTATTCGATAAAATAGAATAAATAAAAAAGTTATTTGTCTAAAGTATAGTAAGTAAGTAATTTAGGAAAACATTTTCATAAGGTGCTTTACGAAAGTGTATATAATCTTCTTTCTTCCCTTGGGTGTCGCAAGAGGAAATAGATTTTATCGATCAATTTAACTCCATTGTTATAAGTTGTGTTTACGTTCTGTTCAAACATGATATATTCCAATAAATTTGCGTAAATAGACTTTATATTTGAGCCACTTAATAACTACATCCCCACGCTTATATATATTCGTTTATTAACCTTGTATTATACATCATAGGGGAAGTCTTGATTGAAATAATTTTCGCTTCAACTCAATTTGATTTGTAATTTATTTAGAAAAAAGTCACGATAGCTGTGTGGTTGGGTGATCGGGTCGGTCTCAAGTCAAGAGACCCGAGTTCGATCCCCAGCTTAGGCTCGTACCAATAGGTTTTTCAAAACTTATGTACGATTTATATCGTTGGCATGGACATAAAGACAGCGACAGTTTCACCACCTCTTTCGCTGTCCCAATAAAATGTCTTCGGTGGAAGGACGGTCGAAAGGACTTAATTGTCTAGACCTCAGTCAACCGCGGTATTGGGAATGTTTACATTATTATAAAATCCTATTATAAACATATTGGAAGTGATAAAACCCCATACTTTCAGACGTAAACACAGCCTTATTAAAATTAAATGACAAAAATCGGATATGCGTTGTCACACCGTAGAACTTAGATACCTTTACCTATCGTATTTATTCTAGCTCATTACATCCTAAACAGCAGTTAATCTGGTTGGCAATGGGTAGAAGTAAGTTCTACTCTTGTACATTCTTCTACTAGACGATTTAAAGACATAATTATGTGCAATGAGAAGATGTGTATGAGTTTACAACTTGTACCAGTGAAAATCTTCGATGCTTCACGTCACTATCCACGGGGAGCTAAATCGATACTCTAAAAGCATATTGTCATCTTCAATTTGGCTCCGCTGACAACGCACTCAGGGATCCCGGTGTCGCAGTATACGACTGATACAATTTACGCTTTAGCCACGCTATGAAATATTGCGAATCAACGTAACGTGATGTGAAAGAACAATGGTGTATCGAATGCATGACAATAGTTGAATTAGCTTTCCTTGAAATGTTCACGGCAACGAAAAGAAATATTACAACATCATCCTACATATTTTATTTTTACTTTATTTTGATTCAATTCATATTACTATTAAATTAATTTCGATTTTATTGATTGTTCATAAAATTATAAACAAAATTGTTTATGGTACAACTAAAATTAATTTTCGAATACAAATTGCTCAAACCACTTTTGGTAGAAATATCAATTTATTGATTTGGCAAGGGTTTGATGTCAGGGTTTATACAAATATGAAACCAACTTGAAAAAATGTGTCGTGATGTCCATAACTAATAATAGACATACCATTGCATTATATACTGAAAAAAACTCGTCGGTGTTTCGCGTTCCGCGCATGCAGCAGTCTTACTGGAACGCTTGCCATTTCATTAAATAGCCCACCTCGGAAGAGATCGCATCTTCTTCCCCTTTCTCCAGGTTAAACGCGACGAAACACAGATACCTTTTAACTTCTCTGTATCGAATCTTACTAAGGCCACGGGGAACTGGGCAAATATGCTTTGTCAACTTGCTTCAAACGTGCTTCTCAGACCGACCACCACCGCACTATTTGGCCGGCTATGTAGGATTATTTTAGGTCATCGTGCGTGTCACGGTTTCTAAGCCCCACTATGACATGTGAGCAATCTGTTAAGGAGAAGCATAGCAGATGAGATCTGCTCGGTATTAGTGAAGGTACCGACGAACCGATTCTCTGGCTTTATGCTAGCGAAAGTTGATTTGATATCTGAATGAAAAGTTTGCCCATATTCACTACGGTGAACCGGCGAGTGATGTGAGATATTATTCTCTATAAAAGCTTAAAAATTTAGGTTTAGCAAGTAAACGCAAGTTAAATATTCTGCTGGAATTCAGTCGTCTAACAAAGTGATATAATTATTAAGAACATTATTAGTAAATAAAATCGCATTATATTCAAGTGTGATCATAAAATTTTATTACCATAACAAATAGTTTATTTTGCATTTCTATTGCTTTAGTTTCAATAACCTACGCATAAATTCCAATATCGTAATCGAGTCGTCTTCCTTTCTCACTTTTCAAGCGGATGTTGACAAATGTGTAACCGACTCCTCCGGCGGTGACGCTCGCAATCGCATCCGAGTGCAAATTGTCGTACACCAAAATGCTCTGCAATATAAAATATGTAATATATAATATTATTTGTTAATTAAAATATATATAGTTACATCTGTTTGAAAACATTAATACAGTAAAAATTGTCTGCTTAAGCCTTAACCACCCAAGACATCCTGCAAGTGGTGCAATGAATATGGGGTACAACTCCTGTGGTAGCTTTTATATTATCTAAGGTTATTGATGTATGAGCTTTGATTGATCCATTGAGTACCTCTTAGCACGCAGTGCACTTTTTTAATTGGTGTCAGAACTAGGTAATGAAATACGAAATAAAAATTTACAAATTTGAAGTAAAAAAACCTTTTCTCTTCCGCAGCTTTTGTTCCAGCTAGAAATAGAGAAAAATAGGACAGTGAATTGGAAATTAAGGTGTATTTTGAGACTAGGGGAGAAACGCTTAAAAATTAAAACAGATTTTGAAAAAACTTCGATAGGCTAAAGGCTGCTTAACTTATCCTAACTCTGTATAAACCTTCAGTTTTCCTGTCCAATGCAACCAAAATTTTAAATTCGATATATATTAAATACTAGCCCACCCGCGGCTTTGCCGGTATGTTCACGTTTTTAAGTTGAGGTCTTGTCTAAGATAAGGGAATGCTTCAGACAACAAAAAAATTCCAATAGCTCATAAAAAAAAATTAAACTATTTTCTTACTACTTATAACACAACTAATACCAAAAAAATGTTTTTCTTAAACTAACAAAATACCCAAGATAGCTCTCGGAGGCCACGAATTATTCCGACTAACTTGATATTTACCTAAATTACACAAAATGTATTTCACGGATGTATAGTACTAATGTATGTATATTGTAAAACTGCTATACCACTGCTACATTACTGCAAAATTTTATCAACATCAGTTCGGTACTTTTTTGCGTGACAAAGTAACGAAAATCTATCGATTCTCACAAACATTCATTAAAAATTGAAGTAAGTATTTAAAATTGAAACATAATTTTCTATTTAAGTCAAATAAAATTACGCCTTTTGATAAGTCTTACAATATACTTGAAATTTATATTTTACTAATTAATTGGCTAGGAACTAAAAAGTCTAAATGTCGAGAAAATACGTGACAGACAGCAGACGCTCAGCAATAGGAATTTGCTATCGTGGCTAATACGGGAGAGCGCCGATAGCAATAAGCATGATTTCCATATAAAATTTGTTTACTTGCTATAATAGGTAAGCGGTATGTGCGTACGTCCTCTTATGTCAGTTTACGTTTCACATTAACCGAACTTATAACTTAGTTACAATCAAATCACTCTAGCCTATATTCAAGTCACTCTAGGCAATTACCTGCAATATGAAGTTCTAAGGGTTGGATGGAAGAAGTTGGATGACGCGCAATACAGACTCTGGGTCAAGAAAAGTCACTTAGCCTCTCTCCACCAACTCCACTCCCTGCCTACCGCAGTGAACCCTGTTACGTCGAGCAACTTACCATCGAGATTGCGTTAACCAACCCCTTTGGAGATGTAGGTCGACAAGCAGCATGGGAGAAGGGGTCCGGATCATACAGTCACTCTGTCCGGATATCGTGCGTTGGCAGCAGGGCGCTACGATTACACATGCCATAACTGCGGTGCAGAAGGCAACGGGAAACCACTGCACTATATTCCTAGAAGTTAGCTTTATGGAAAAGTCAGATATAGCCACGGCCCCGAGTGCCCGGCGTCTCTTAAATGGGACAGGGGTGCTAAGAATCCCCGGGCGGAAAACACTAAGAATAGGAACTTGGAACGTGAGAAGTCTAAAACAAGATGGAAAACTCCCCAATGTTGTAAAGGAAATAAAACGCCTGCGGGTGGACATTCTTGGAATCAACGACACTAAGTGGCCAGGACAAGGCAAGCACTTCACACCAGATGACCATGCTCTCTACTACTCAGAAAGCGACCAACCAACAGAAAGATATGGTGTGGGAATTCTTCTTGCAAAGGAAATGTCTAAAGCAGTTACAAACTTCATTCCTTTGTCCAACCGAGCAATGCTAATCAGACTAGAGGCCAAACCATATAACATCAATATCATACAACTGTATGCACCCACCGGAGACAAACCTGTAACTGAAATAGAAGAACTGTACAAAGATGTTGACACACTATTGAAAACCACCAAAAACACGAGGTAGTTATCGTTATGGGAGACATGAACGCAAAGGTGGGTTTGACCACTGTTCCTGGTGTTGCTGGTGCTTATGGACTTGGCATCCGAAATGACAGGGTGATATGTTGGTAGAATTTTGTCAAAATAGCGAGCTTGTAATTACTAACACCTGCTTCAAACTACCACCACGCCGTTTATACACATGGACATCACCAATGCACGCAGCAGATCACATTGTGAGGAACCAGATAGATTACGTGATGATTAATAAACGTTACCGCAACTGCGTCAAAGCACAAACTTACCCTGGAGCGGACATAAGATCAGACCACAACCCAGTGGTGGTGGACTTGAAATGCAGACTTAAGAAGGTACAGCCAAAAGACTGGATAGAAAGCCAAATGTGCGCAAACTTGCTGAGCCCGATACGCCAATCAAGGTGTACAATGCTATTAAACATTGGGCCACCGATCATCGCACCAGAGCTGATGCTCCCGATCTCGACACATGGACCAGTCTCAAGGAAAACGTGTAAGATATCTGCAACAAATATCTACAACCACCGCCACTGGTTAAGAAGCAGGATTGGATGACGGACAAAATCCTTCAATTAATGGAAGAGCGACGACTGTACAAGAGCACAAACCAGACAGATACAAACAGATCGATGACACCATTCAATTAGAGATAGCGAAAGCTAGTAACACCTATTACGATAATAAATGCGCACATTTGGAAGATCTCTTTCGCAAGCATGACAGTTTTAATGCGCATAAACACATTAATGAAATGGTAGGTCAAAAACGTAAAGTCAACAGTACCTTGGTCGATGACAGAGGTATCTGATCCTGGATATCGATGATAAAAAGAAACAGTGGTGTGGGTAAGTCTCGGAGATGTTTGCTGACACTTCAAGGATTTCAATGCCCAGTGGAAACGAAAGGTCCTCCTATTTTAAAATCTGAGGTTTTACGCGCCTTGAAGGCTGCTAAAACAGGTAAATCGCCGGGATCGATAACATACCCATTGAAATTCTCAAGCTACTGGAAGAGAATCAACTTGACGTACTGACAGAGCTCTTCAATTACATCTATGATACCGGTAACATCCCAATCGATTGGTTAAAGTCATACAGAACAGAGTAAGACCGAAATGTGACGAACAACTAGGTGACAGTCAATTCGGATTTCGCTCGGGGGTCGGTACTCGTGAAGCTCTTTTTGCCCTCAACGTTCTTGTACAGAAATGCATGGACATGCAAACCGACGTACTGTTGTGCTTCATAGATTACGAAAAAGCATTCGATCGAGTCAAGCACCAACATCTTCTGCGTCTATTAACGGATATTGGACTCGATGACAAGGACGTCAGGATCATCCGTAATCTGTACGAGAACCAAGCAGCAACAGTCAGAGTTGAAAATGAGGAGGCCGAGAAATCAAGATCTGTCGTGGAGTTCGAGTTGCCGGTATGTTCACGTTTTTAAGTTGAGGTCTTGTCTAAGATAAGGGAATGCTTCAGACAACAAAAAAATTCCAATAGCTCATAAAAAAAAATTAAACTATTTTCTTACTACTTATAACACAACTAATACCAAAAAAATGTTTTTCTTAAACTAACAAAATACCCAAGATAGCTCTCGGAGGCCACGAATTATTCCGACTAACTTGATATTTACCTAAATTACACAAAATGTATTTCACGGATGTATAGTACTAATGTATGTATATTGTAAAACTGCTATACCACTGCTACATTACTGCAAAATTTTATCAACATCAGTTCGGTACTTTTTGCGTGACAAAGTAACGAAAATCTATCGATTCTCACAAACATTCATTAAAAATTGAAGTAAGTATTTAAAATTGAAACATAATTTTCTATTTAAGTCAAATAAAATTACGCCTTTTGATAAGTCTTACAATATACTTGAAATTTATATTTTACTAATTAATTGGCTAGGAACTAAAAAGTCTAAATGTCGAGAAAATACGTGACAGACAGCAGACGCTCAGCAATAGGAATTTGCTATCGTGGCTAATACGGGAGAGCGCCGATAGCAATAAGCATGATTTCCATATAAAATTTGTTTACTTGCTATAATAGGTAAGCGGTATGTGCGTATGTCCTCTTATGTCAGTTTACGTTTCACATTAACGGAACCTATAACTTAGTTACAATCAAATCACTCTAGCCTATATTCAAGTCACTCTAGGCAATTACCTGCAATATGAAGTTCTAAGGGGTTGGATGGAAGAAGTTGGATGACGCGCAATACAGACTCTGGGTCAAGAAAAGTCCTTAACTCTCTCCACCAACTCCACTCCCTGCCTACCCGCGGTGAACCCTGTTACGTCAGGCAACCTACCATCGAGATTGCGGTAACCAACCCCTTTGGAGATGTGGGTCGACAAGCAGCATGGGAGAAGGAGGTCCGGATCATACAGTCACTCAGTCCGGATATCGTGCGTTGGCAGCAGGGCGCTACGATTACACATGCCATAACTGCGGTGCGAAGGCAACGGGAAACCACTGCACTATATTCCTAGAAGTTAGCTTTATGGAAAAGTCAGATATAGCCACGGCCCCAGTGCCCGGCGTCTCTTAAATGGGACAGGGTGCTAAGAATCCCCGGGCGGAAAACACTAAGAATAGGAACTTGGAACGTGAAGTCTAAAACAAGATGGAAAACTCCCCAACTTTGTAAAGGAAATAAAACGCCTGCGGGTGGACATTCTTGGAATCAGCGACACTAAGTGGCCAGTACAAGGCAAGCACTTCACACCAGATGACCATGTTCTCTACTACTCAGAAAGCGACCAACCAACAGAAAGATATGGTGTGGGAATTCTTCTTGCAAAGGAAATGTCTAAAGCGGTTACAAACTTCATTCCTTTGTCCAACCGAGCAATGCTAATCAGACTAGAGGCCAAACCATATAACATCAATATCATACAACTGTATGCACCCACCGGAGACAAACCTGTAACTGAAATAGAAGAACTGTACAAAGATGTTGACACACTATTGAAAACCACCAAAAAACACGAGGTGGTTATCGTTATGGGAGACATGAACGCAAAGGTGGGTTCGACCACTGTTCCTGGTGTTGCTGGTGCTTATGGACTTGGCATCCGAAATGACAGGGTGATATGTTGGTAGAATTTTGTCAAAATATCGAGCTTGTAATTACTAACACCTGCTTCAAACTACCACCACGCCGTTTATACACATGGACATCACCAATGCACACAGCAGATCACATTGTGAGGAACCAGATAGATTACGTGATGATTAATAAACGGTACCGCAACTGCGTCAAGAAAGCACAAACTTACCCTGGAGCGGACATAGATCAGACCACAACCCAGTGGTGGTGGACTTGAAATGCAGACTTAAGAAGGTACAGCCAAAAAGACTGGATAGAAAGGCAAATGTGCGCAAACTTGCTGAGCCCGATACGCGAATCAAGGTGTACAATGCTATTAAACATTGGGCCACCGATCATCGCACCAGAGCTGATACTCCCGATCTCGACACATGGACCAGTCTCAAGGAAAACGTGTAGGATATCTGCAACAAATATCTACAACCACCGCCACTGGTTAAGAAGCAGGATTGGATGACGGACACAATCCTTCAATTAATGGAAGAGCGATGACTGTACAAGAGCACAAACCCAGACAGATACAAACAGATCGATGACACCATTCAATTAGAGATAGCGAAAGCTAGGAACACCTATTACGATAATAAATGCGCACATTTAGAAGATCTCTTTCGCAAGCATGACAGTTTTAATGCGCATAAACACATTAATGAAATGGTAGGTCAAAAACGTAAAGTACAGTAACAGTACCTTGGTCGATGACGGAGGTATCTGATCCTGGATATCGATGATAAAAGAAACAGTGGTGTGGGTACGTCTCGGAGATGTTTGCTGACACTTCAAGGAATATTTCAATGCCCAGTGGAAACGAAGGTCCTCCCATTTTAAAATCTGAGGTTTTACTCGCCTTGAAGGCTGCTAAAACAGGTAAATCGCCGGGATCCGATAACATACCCATTGAAATTCTCAAGCTACTGGAAGAGGATCAACTTGACGTACAGACAGAGCTCTTCAATTACATCTATGATACCGGTAACATCCCAATCGATTGGTTAAAGTCATACAGAACAGAGTAAGACCGAAATGTGACGAACAACTAGGTGACAGTCAATTCGGATTTCGCTCGGGGTCGGTACTCGTGAAGCTCTTTTGCCCTCAACGTTCTTGTACAGAAATGCATGGACATGCAAACCGACGTACTGTTGTGCTTTATAGATTACGAAAAAGCATTCGATCGAGTCAAGCACCAACATCTTCTGCGTCTATTAACGGATATTGGACTCGATGACAAGGACGTCAGGATCATCCGTAATCTGTACGAGAACCAAGCAGCAACAGTCAGAGTTGAAAATGAGGCCGAAATCAAGATCTGTCGTGGAGTTCGAGTTGCCGGTATGTTCACGTTTTAAGTTGAGGTCTTGTCTAAGATAAGGGAATGCTTCAGACAACAAAAATTCCAATAGCTCATAAAAAATTAAACTATTTTCTTACTACTTATAACACAACTAATACCAAAAATGTTTTTCTTAAACTAACAAAATACCCAAGATAGCTCTCAGGCCACGAATTATTCCGACTAACTTGATATTTACCTAAATTACACAAAATGTATTTCACGGATGTATAGTACTAATGTATGTATATTGTAAAACTGCTATACCACTGCTACATTACTGCAAAATTTTATCAACATCAGTTCGGTACTTTTGCGTGACAAAGTAACGAAAATCTATCGATTCTCACAAACATTCATTAAAAATTGAAGTAAGTATTTAAAATTGAAACATAATTTTCTATTTAAGTCAAATAAAATTACGCCTTTTGATAAGTCTTACAATATACTTGAAATTTATATTTTACTAATTAATTGGCTAGGAACTAAAAGTCTAAATGTCGAGAAAATACGTGACAGACAGCAGACGCTCAGCAATAGGAATTTGCTATCGTGGCTAATACGGGAGAGCGCCGATAGCAATAAGCATGATTTCCATATAAAATTTGTTTACTTGCTATAATAGGTAAGCGGTATGTGCGTATGTCCTCTTATGTCAGTTTACGTTTCACATTAACGGAACCTATAACTTAGTTACAATCAAATCACTCTAGCCTATATTCAAGTCACTCTAGGCAATTACCTGCAATATGAAGTTCTAAGGGGTTGGATGGAAGAAGTTGGATGACGCGCAATACAGACTCTGGGTCAAGAAAAGTCACTTAGCCTCTCTCCACCAACTCCACTCCCTGCCTACCCGCGGTGAACCCTGTTACGTCGAGCAACCTACCATCGAGATTGCGGTAACCAACCCCTTTGGAGATGTAGGTCGACAAGCAGCATGGGAGAAGGAGGTCCGGATCATACAGTCACTCAGTCCGGATATCGTGCGTTGGCAGCAGGGCGCTACGATTACACATGCCATAACTGCGGTGCAGAAGGCAACGGGAAACCACTGCACTATATTCCCTAGAAGTTAGCTTTATGGAAAAGTCAGATATAGCCACGGCCCCGAGTGCCCGGCGTCTCTTAAATGGGACAGGGGTGCTAAGAATCCCCGGGCGGAAAACACTAAGAATAGGAACTTGGAACGTGAGAAGTCTAAAACAAGATGGAAAACTCCCCAACTTTGTAAAGGAAATAAAACGCCTGCGGGTGGACATTCTTGGAATCAGCGACACTAAGTGGCCAGTACAAGGCAAGCACTTCACACCAGATGACCATGTTCTCTACTACTCAGAAAGCGACCAACCAACAGAAAGATATGGTGTGGGAATTCTTCTTGCAAAGGAAATGTCTAAAGCGGTTACAAACTTCATTCCTTTGTCCAACCGAGCAATGCTAATCAGACTAGAGGCCAAACCATATAACATCAATATCATACAACTGTATGCACCCACCGGAGACAAACCTGTAACTGAAATAGAAGAACTGTACAAAGATGTTGACACACTATTGAAAACCACCAAAAAACACGAGGTGGTTATCGTTATGGGAGACATGAACGCAAAGGTGGGTTCGACCACTGTTCCTGGTGTTGCTGGTGCTTATGGACTTGGCATCCGAAATGACAGGGGTGATATGTTGGTAGAATTTTGTCAAAATATCGAGCTTGTAATTACTAACACCTGCTTCAAACTACCACCACGCCGTTTATACACATGGACATCACCAATGCACACAGCAGATCACATTGTGAGGAACCAGATAGATTACGTGATGATTAATAAACGGTACCGCAACTGCGTCAAGAAAGCACAAACTTACCCTGGAGCGGACATAAGATCAGACCACAACCCAGTGGTGGTGGACTTGAAATGCAGACTTAAGAAGGTACAGCCAAAAAGACTGGATAGAAAGGCAAATGTGCGCAAACTTGCTGAGCCCGATACGCGAATCAAGGTGTACAATGCTATTAAACATTGGGCCACCGATCATCGCACCAGAGCTGATACTCCCGATCTCGACACATGGACCAGTCTCAAGGAAAACGTGTAGGATATCTGCAACAAATATCTACAACCACCGCCACTGGTTAAGAAGCAGGATTGGATGAC
Organism: Sericinus montela; assembly: GCA_029286605.1. NCBI lineage: Eukaryota > Metazoa > Arthropoda > Insecta > Lepidoptera > Papilionidae > Sericinus > Sericinus montela. The sequence continues at coordinate 11,360,262 of JAGSMR010000015.1, forward strand.
GGACACAATCCTTCAATTAATGGAAGAGCGATGACTGTACAAGAGCACAAACCCAGACAGATACAAACAGATCGATGACACCATTCAATTAGAGATAGCGAAAGCTAGGAACACCTATTACGATAATAAATGCGCACATTTAGAAGATCTCTTTCGCAAGCATGACAGTTTTAATGCGCATAAACACATTAATGAAATGGTAGGTCAAAAACGTAAAGTACAGTAACAGTACCTTGGTCGATGACGGAGGGTATCTGATCCTGGATATCGATGATAAAAAGAAACAGTGGTGTGGGTACGTCTCGGAGATGTTTGCTGACACTTCAAGGAATATTTCAATGCCCAGTGGAAACGAAGGTCCTCCCATTTTAAAATCTGAGGTTTTACTCGCCTTGAAGGCTGCTAAAACAGGTAAATCGCCGGGATCCGATAACATACCCATTGAAATTCTCAAGCTACTGGAAGAGGATCAACTTGACGTACAGACAGAGCTCTTCAATTACATCTATGATACCGGTAACATCCCAATCGATTGGTTAAAGTCATACAGAACAGAGTAAGACCGAAATGTGACGAACAACTAGGTGACAGTCAATTCGGATTTCGCTCGGGGGTCGGTACTCGTGAAGCTCTTTTTGCCCTCAACGTTCTTGTACAGAAATGCATGGACATGCAAACCGACGTACTGTTGTGCTTTATAGATTACGAAAAAGCATTCGATCGAGTCAAGCACCAACATCTTCTGCGTCTATTAACGGATATTGGACTCGATGACAAGGACGTCAGGATCATCCGTAATCTGTACGAGAACCAAGCAGCAACAGTCAGAGTTGAAAATGAGGAGGCCGAGGAAATCAAGATCTGTCGTGGAGTTCGACAAGGCTGTGTGATGTCTCCGCTGCTCTTCAATATTTATTCCGAGGCAGTGATGTCTGGGGCTCTTGAAGGTCTGGAGGCCGGAGTAAAAATCAACGGAACGGTCGTAAATAACTTACGTTACGCGGACGACACTGTTCTGATTGCATCTTCTGAACGTGACCTGCAAACCATCGTAAATAAGGTCAACGAGTGCAGCGAGAAGGCCGGTCTGTCAATAAACATTAGCAAGGCCAAGTTTATGGTGGTTTCTAGAAACCCAGACTTACATCCTAGCATATCGGTGTCAGGGAAGCAGCTTGAGCGGGTACGGCAGTACAAGTACCTCGGTGCTTGGGTAAATGAAGCATGGGATCCCGACCAGGAAATTAAGACCCGGATAGAAATTGCCCGAGCCGCTTTTAACAAAATGAGGAAAGTTCTGTGCTGTCGTAAACTTCAAATTAAGCTCTGAGTCAGGTTACTGTTGTGCTACATATGGCCTGTCGTCATGTACGGTTGCGAAGCATGGACCCTGAAAGACGACACTACACGACGCCTGCAGGCATTAGAAATGTGGTGCTATCGTCGTATGCTGCGCATAAGCTGGACCCAAAAAGTCAGGAATGAAACCGTCCTCCAGCGCGTTCAAATGCCCCAAAAACTATTGCAGACCATCAAAAAATGTAAAATGGAATATCTTGGTCACGTGCTCCGACACGATAGATACTCACTACTACAATTAATTATGATGGGCAAGATAGAGGGGAAGAGGCGCGCTGGACGCAAAAGAAAATCGTGGCTGCGAAACATCAGGGAGTGGACCGGCATTACTTCAGTCGAAGAACTGTTCCGACTCGCGGTTGATAAGACAGAGTACAAGAAGCTGACGGCCAACCTTCAGGATTGAAGAGGCACTTGAAGAAGAAAAAGAATGAAGTTCTATTGGGTACAATGTTAGAAGAAAATAAGAATGGGCTGAGACGTTTGATGATAATTATTACAGTATAAACAATAGTAGGTCTTTCTTATTTCTTTTTTACGGTTAATTGTTAACATTAACGAGAAATAATGAAATGATTGATTATAGGAACCATGAAATTAGGCAATAGGTTTACCTAATTTTGTTAAAATCAGTAAAATATTCAATAGAAATTTAAAATTGATAAAATAAATATCCCACATATTGATTAAAATTGGTAAGGTATTTTTCGAGACGGATATAGTGCTATCTGTTGGTTTTGCACTTTGCACATTCACAGAACAGTAAACAATTAGTATTCAGTATATGTTAAGTCTTAATTTTGTTTATTGTAGCATTTATCATCCCACTATCTATAACATATACGAATATAATATTTACCTTTATTTTCTTTTGCTCCGGATTGGAATAAAATATGTTTTCTACTTTCCTTTTAAATGGTATTGCATTAAAGCGAGCTGCAGTGTGGTAAACCAAGTCTTTATTGCTAGAATCTCCAATAATCAAATGTTCACATTCGCAAAGCAGTAGACTGGCCAATTCCAGAACAAGTATTGCTTGGATCTTCATTCTTAATTTGAAAGTTTAACTCCGTTTAAATTTAGAACACGTTTCAGAATAGGGGCTTGTTTATTTTAACAATTTCACCGACGTGATACTGTAAAGCGAAGGAAACAACTGAATTCAATTGAATTGAATCGAATACACCTTTAGCATTACCTTACTAAAGAATGTTTATGTGTTAAGAGAAGCACTTTCTTTCTTCAAATGCCGTTTAAAATAAAAACAACGAGTATAATAGTCTCAATCGAAATTCCTCTCGTATGAAAAACTTATGTTTACTAAATAATCGATCAATTGTTTTTTATTTGTATACAGAATACAGCATCCTTATTTATAATTAGTTCACGTAAATAAAAAATATTAATGGTTTGCATAACTTTTAAAAACAATTTTTATAATAAATTTCAAGTATTCATTTTTATAATAATATATCCGTTATTAACCTATGAAGCTTTTTGATAACGCAAAATAGATATAAATCTATTGTTACAGTCTGAATACTGAAAAACAACAATATATTTATATATTCATTTGCTTTTGAATAACTTAAGTATTTATGCTGATTCAACGATAGATTTGAACTCGTACTCACTCATACTAGATATCTGAGCAGGTTTTAGTCCTCAGAGCTGAATTATGATGTAGAAAGCATTTTAAATAGTAAAAAGGTGGTAAGCCCGTCGCCTCATACATACGTATATGGTACAAGGTTTTGAAAACCCATTGATACGAGCTTGCCACCTGGGGATTGAACTTGTGTCTCTTGACTCGAAATTCCAACCTCCCAACCACTCGGCTATCGTGACTTAGAAAGCATTTTCTTTTTTGTATTGTTCGTGAAATGATCCTCATCAGAGTAGACTCATAATTTTAAATTGGAGAGAAAAATAGCACCATTCAATCTTGTGAGATTATGTTTTTGCTTTTTTCCATCATCTTTTATTACACTGACAGTTAACTTAATTGGATAATTCTGTAACAAAATACGAGAAACGAAAGCACGATTAAACATTTAATTCAAACTTAATGGTATAAATCACACCTTAGTCGAATAATTTTTCGTTTGAATATTAAGGAAGGGTTGCATGCACTGAAGCAGACAATAGACCGACGGAAATCGTGGCCGACGGCATTTTCTATTTATGTGAGGGTCGGTATGGTAGGGTACGTGTATTAGTCCGAATCCATTCCATGTCTTCCGGCAGAATGTTCGAAGCAATCTAGTCCCCTACTTTATGAAAGGGTTTGTCAGGGCTCAAATAAAGAGTTAAAAGCAAAATTAAACTAAACAATGTTGATAAAACAGTGAGTGTATTTAATATTCTATTCCATATCGTGTCAAAATGATACAATAAAATAATTTTAAGATAACAATATTGTACAAAAATATGTTAAATTGCACAAATTTATACACTATTTGTTTTAAAACTAGTTGTCCCATCAAAAATGAAATTGTTTACAGTCGTAAATTGTTTCTAGATAAAGGAATTCTGTATTGATTACACAGATATTTTACGGATTCTCTTTTAATGCCTTTTTATATTTAATCAAATTTAATGAGAGAGAAGAGATCTCGTTCAAGGAGAGAAATTATGTGGTGCTGAATGCTGGCATCATCAGACAGACCATCATAGATTCTGTTCAGACTCTAGTGTAACTTCCTTATTCTTTATGGTTATTAAATTATGGGTCGACTATTGTCGTAGCTCTTTGAACATATATTTTACCTATTCAACTATGGAACAGGAAGCAAATTTATTGCAAGCATAAGTTTGGAGTAGGTATGCTATTCAGCCAGATTTATAGAGACTGTAATGGTTACTATGCTCTCTGCCCCAACTACTTATCAACATTGCAAACGATTACGGTTCTAATTTATATATTGCTATCTTCAATGTATATTATATTAGTATAGCGTAATCAAAATTGTCTACTTAATAATTTAAACTATGAATGTTACTCGTTTTACTCGTTTACATTTAAATTTGAATGCTGTTTAAATCCTGGTTTCTCCTCCAGTATCAGCTTCAAAGGCACCAACAAAGGTTAGTTGTTCGTCAGTTTATTTTCAGTTGATCGTCAGTTTATTTTTAGTTTCTCGAGAATAAATTTCTTATTTCTGATTTAATGATGGCTATGGTAGGATAAATATTAAAGTAAAAAAGCGAGGAAACTTTCACTTTTTTACACAATTGACCATAAATGGTGTATAATGCTTTGCTGGGTTCATGTGTGTATGAGAGATTTTTTCATTACACCATCAATTTTAAATACCTTAACAGATGCGGATGTTTAGGATAGCTTTAATTCATAACATCACCCCAATGCGACTAGCTTTATTTTTTGTTAAATTATCTAATTTGTTGACATAATAGATTAATTTGCAAATGCAAAACGAAAGTTACGTTAGCCGAATTGTTGGGTGTTCGGATTTTAGAGTCCAGAGACGCGAGTTCGATCCCCAGGTGGCAGGCGCGTACCAATGGGTTTTTCGAAAACCATTGAACAAATTACATCGTTGGCTTGGACATAAAGGCGGCGACGGGCTCACCACCTGTCACGTTGTCCCGAAAATATCTTCGGTGTAAGGTGGGTCGAAGGGACTTAACTGTCTAGACTAGACCTCTGGCTACCCCTGTATTGGGAATTGCGTGAAGATATTTATGTGTTTATAAAAAAGAAAGGTTTCGCTTTGTAACAGGGTTGTCATGATTTTTATTTTCATCATCCATTATCATTTAATTATTAACCATTACGATTAGTAATCAACTTTCTACGGAGGTCATATACGTCAAAAATAAAGAAAAATCAAGTTTTTCTACATAAGTTTTATTCGAGATAGTGTTCTCCGCTTGTTGTCAAACTCCAGATCAGTAATGATATATAATAGACATTAATGATTATAGGGAAACTCCCCATCAAGTTACATAAATTGCACTTAGTTCTATATATTTTTTTTTCATGTTACTTTTATTTTGGAGACTATTGTTGTAACAATATTATATTAAAATTTAATTCATGTACGTACAACAAAGTACAAACAAGGAACACAAAAATATTTATAGAATTTAAATAAATATATTAATCAAGGAACGTCCATCATTTTGGCAGTGTAAGCATAACCTCGTATATACTTTAATATTTACCAGTTAAGCTTGTTTTGGTATCAGACTGCACTAGAAAGATAGTAACTTTCCTGGGTTTTAAATATAACTTAAATATATTTGTATTCAATATTAGAACGAATTTACTTACTTAATATGTAATGCGTGCTGTAGGCTGCGCTCATATGGGTTTGCCATAATTGACATTTTGGCGAATGGATTAAAGATTGTATTACCTAAATACCGATCTGTGTGAAATTTTGATATACTAGTAGTTATCCCTCTATCCGCTATTTAAATTTTTGAAGCTTTTTTCCTTAGGTGGTAGGTGGTAAATCCTCGAGTTGAAGCCACACGTAGAGTAACTTTGGAGAGTATGTCATGCTGCTTAGGCGGTGGCATGCACTGAAAATTTTCTTTTTAAACTGACTAGTTTCTTATGTCTCTCTACTGACTAGGTTCCCCTGAGTTACTTTAATAATTAATCAATGTTTAAACAGAATTTTTGAAATTTAAATAATTTTTCTTACATATAAATTCACATTAAAATTCAAGTGCCAAAAGTATGTTCCTTTCTTTTTCTCTTTCTTTCTTAATAACATTACTAGAATAAATGGCGTATACTACTTATATTACGATGGACAGCATGTCACTATGTATAATGTAATAAATAATGTTAGAACATGTAAAATCGGTATTCAATTTGTTAATATATAAATAAAGCTATGAGTATTTGGGTTTAGTTGTTACTAAACCCAAATACATACATAGCTTTTTTATCCTTTCCACAGTTTTACATGCATATAAAACTTCCTCAGTAAATATCATAATATTGAGTTTTAAATACACTAATATAACAACACTTCCTCTCCAAAGAATGTTTTTAACTAATCATCTGTTTTTACAAACAGAAGAATAAATACACATTCAAACCGATATCTACATCAGCCCCACGACAGGGGAACGAGACGAACGCAGCCAACACGTCACGGCATAGATAAGAACACCCCACACTATATCTTCGTAATTTGTTAGTCATTGTGTGTTCAGTGCCACGATAACCGCCTGCGCCACAAATCCATGACCCCATCGGAACGCACGTGACCTGTCAAGAAAAAACGCGCTTACTAATTTGAGATGTTGTCTTGTTTGTACGCATTAATTTTTATTATAGATTTTTCATAGCTATGATATTAAATATCAATAAAAAAAACCTGTCGCTTCATCGATTTGGGATATTACCAATATTCAAATGGTTGATGTATATCGTATAATGTTGGGTTAGATTATAGGTTTATGTAGGTCGCGGATGTGTGCGAAATCGTTACCTTGGTCCTGCCAACATACGGCGATGGCGGAACACCGTGGGGTTTAATCGATGCGAGCCCGACAACACCCGTTCTTCTTCCCTTAAGCCGCCCGGCTATATGTTAAGTATTTCCCCACGGTAAAAAAATTTCGAAATAATATTTTGTGTGGTTTCAACATATTTCTCAGCTGAGCTTGTAAATAATGATGTGATAGACGCTAATCTAAAGGAAGTTTTAGTTTTCAAGTTTAATTGAATTCATACGAAAAGTCACGATAGTCGAATGGTTGGGTGGTCAGAATTTCGAGTCGAGAGACCCGAGTTCGATCTCCAGGTGACAGGCTCGTACCTATGGGTTTTTCAAAACAGTAATGTACGAATTATATCGCCAGCTTGGATATAAAGATCGCGACGGGCTCACTGTCTATCCCGTTGTCCCAAAAAAATGTCTTCGGTGGAAGGTGGGTCGAAAGGATTTAATTGTCTAGACCTCTTACTACCCCAGTATTCGGAATGCCGTGAAGAGGTATACGTATGCAGGTTTCATTTTTTGTCACCAGTTCGGGACCAGTTTTTATCATGTCCGTGACAAATTATTTATTGCTGCTACCAATATACAGTGAATGATTTATGATTTAGTATTTATAACTAGTCAATGTACGTCAATGCGAGGCATGTAGAGGGTCGTCGGAACTGTCCAGATAAGCTGATATTGATACAATTTGTTACTGTGAATTACTTCACGTCTATATTTAGGTCCTAAAGATGATACACTGTGAAATAACATAATTGTGAATCATCTTCGAACGTTGACATTCTGTTACATCTGATGTAGCGTGTTCTCGTATAATAAAAAATTATTGCTCAATAAATTTTTATAAATATAAACGGCGTTTCAAGCCGCATTTTGCCTATTTCAGTAGTAAAAATGTAACTTAAAAACTACAAAATTAATTCATGCATACATAACATCGAATTAACATCACAACAACATCAACATCACAATAATTGCTCTGTTCCGAAAGTAAGTAGCTAAAGCAAGAGTGCCACAAACACACGACACGATTGTTCTAAAATAAAAATATCGAGAGCACGCCCAGAGTATTGCAAAAAACATTGAATTGATAACTACAATATAAAAAGTGTATAAAATGATAAATAGGAAATATAAATTTCAAACTTATTATAAACAGCTATAATAATATGTCAGACTCTCAAGCCATACTTACTCTGTATTCCCTGTGTTTTAGTAATTTTATGGCGGGCATATCCTACACTTACGACCATTTAAAATTTTCCAACATTTACAAATTATTAACAAAAATTATTTAAACGCACAATTCAGTCTGCACCTAGTGTTTCTGAACGGTCAACTTTTAGTTTTGAAAGCAGCTGCCCTTACACTGGGTCCTCGTCGTAAATTTTTTTTTGTCTTACCGATAGTATTATCTGCAGGTTACTTAATATAATGAGATTCTACAAAAAAGCTTATTGCGATCAAAACATTTCTCTTGCGAAATCAGAAATATACTACTCGTATTATTGTAATTTCTAACCGGACGTGATGATATGAATGAATAATCAAGTCATAAATATAGCATCTAAACGCTGCTAAGCCGAAACACACTCCTTCGATTCTTCCTAGTTAAAGTTAGTACAAATTTATCGCGAGACTAACTGAATCACCCCTTGGCCTTATCCCAACAGTGTCAACTGTTAATAGACAGCGCACGTGCCTCGATTTATCTCGGCCGCTCCTTTTAGGCGGAATGGACTGCCGTTCCAAAAGATTTTTCACGTTTAATTTTCTACTGCAAGATGTCACTCCAATTTGTTGGCAGACGCCCTTGACAATAACAGGGATTAGTGCTTAAGCTTTTGTAGGTATTAGAATCTAATTTCCTAACTGTTTACGAAGGGAGATATGTTTGTGTTATGATAGGCTTGATAACACAATTTGTGTGACTAAGACTTTTTCTTTTGCATGTAAGGCTTAAAACTTTTATTTTTATATTTTTTAAATACCAAATTAAAATAGTAATATGTTCAGTGTAATTTTTTCAAGGATTGAGTTGAAATAGCAAAAGATCGCTTTAGGAGGATATGGAGAAGACTATTTCCAAGCAGTGGAAAGAACTGGTATAAAAGTATATATTTTTATGTCTTATGTACTGTTACTAAAGCAAGTGATTCCAGAAAGATGATTTGTTGTATTTAAAGACCTCAAATCCTCAAATCATTTATTCATTATTCTCCAATCGGTCACTTATTTCTGCAGTATAACGCGTTGTTTAACCAAACAATTATTGATTTACACAACTATCAATAATTTCTAGCTATTGTCGTCTGGTTGATCCTTGCAGTTTAGAAATACACAAGAAATCGACGTATCCTCTCTCTCTTTTCATCCCTTTCACTCACTACGGTACCTTATATTTTTAGAAAAAGTTAACAATTATGTGTGTTTATAGAACTGTACACACAATCTAAAAGGCACTCTAAATAAACGGAAAGATAGTGAACAACTTACTTTTAGTTGTGAAATGCTTTCATTCGTTAAAAATTAAAGTACTTTACTATGTATATAAATATATATGTATATTTATATATATATATATATATATATATATATATATATATATATATATATATATATATATATATATATATATACATATATATATATATATATATATATATATATATGTATATATATATATATATATATATATATATATATACATATATATATATATATATATATATGTATATATATATATATATATATATATATACATATATATATATATATATATACATATATATATATATATATATATATATATATATATATATATATATATATATGTATATATATATATATACATATATATATATATATATCTCTAAAAGGCACTCTAAATAAACGGAAACATAGTGAACAACTTACTTTTAGTTGTGAAATGCTTTCATTCGTTAAAAATTAAAGTACTTTACTATGTATATATATATATATATATATATATATATATATATATATATATATGTATATATATATATATATATATATGTATATATATATATATATGTATATATATATATATATATATATATATATATATATATATATATACATATATATATATACATATATATATATATATATACATATATATATATATATATATGTATATATATATATACATATATATATATATATACATATATATATATATATCAATATCGGAAAGCTTTAAACCTTATTTGTGTGTACGTTGAATGTACTTTTGGAACGTTAATCAGCATTATAGTATTTTAAACCGTTTATAAAAAAAAATTACTTCTTGTATATAATTTAAAAGTTAAACAATAAGTACACTAAAAAAGTAAATGGTTTTATCTTTACCTCAATGCCACAGACCACGAAGCACTTTATTTCGACCTCTTATTAATGCATCCTTTTTATCTCTTTCATCCTTAATTGATTTGTCGCTTAAAGCCGTCTGTATCGTTGCTTCTCAATTACGTGCGGAGCGGTGCTCCGTATCGTGGTCCGCCTTTATTTATGGTCAGTCAATTGATTGAATTAGTGGCCCCGAAGGCACTTGCACATTGACTTGTTTTGTACTGATGGCTATTTATTTCGCGATCTCCTGTTCTTTGAATTGCTAAATATTGTTATTGGGTTGTCAATTTGTTAGCATAGCTTTGTATAAGCTAGAACGTAAATTACACTATTGCTGTCGTTAAATCATCAATGTAGCCTTTACGTTGTAATGTAATACATTATAATTGTACAATAATACTACTAAATAATTCGTTTTAGTAGCCGTTTTAGCCGTGTAATTACGAGGTATATAATATACCACCCCTTATCATCCATGTCGAAAAGCCCTGGATCAAAATTTTGCAGACCGATAACAAGTTACAGCATCTAAGGTGCAAGGCGTCTGTTACTGCGATCGCCAATCCGCTTGCCAAGCATGGTGAAAAGGAGAGACCTATGTCCTGCAGTTAGCTTTTAGAGGTTATAATATGTACATGTATCAGTTATTTTAAAATAATAACATTATAACTAAAATTACTATTATTCTGGTTAATTGGCTCATTTCATGTCGGTTTGTGAACCCTAAGTACGAAAAGTATGATTTAATAAATTAAAATGTTTCTCATGGGTAAAGCCCTCTCTTATAAGAATGATTTTAAATAATAGTTGTACATTTGTCAAGCTGGTTAGTGATCACCAGTGCCAGACACCATCCTGCTCAATTTTGTAATTTTTTTTGCGAGATAGTTATCCCACCAACTTTCAATCACCATTACGGTATGAATTTTTTTATTAATTATAAAGCATGTAAGTTATGCTGAACTTATTGTTATTAAATTAAAGAGGAAAAAAACCATTACGGTATATAACACTGATAACATTTATATATTATTTGTTTTATAATTCAAATGTAAGAGTTACTAAACATTATCTTAACTTAAATAGTAAGAAACGGACCCCATAAAGCTAGATAAAGGCGAGACGTAACCACAGTTCTATCATTCCTCATTCCCCTGCATTCGGCACGCGCCGGTGATCTGTATCAAGTCTCACCTGACGCCGGTCCGACTTGCGACGTGGTCCGCATTCAGGAGCCGTCCTTTAAGATGTCCGGTTGCTGTATATCAGCCGGAAATAAATATCGCTGCATTTCTTAGACACAGTCTTGTGGATATTTCAGTAGGTGCATTGGAATGTATTTAAATAGACAAAAATAATGTTCGCCTTATTTTAAAAATATTCTATAATTACAAAATTTTTTGAATTTATAAAATCGATATTGTCATCAGTTAACATCAGAATTGTTTTGGTTTGAATGGAAGTATGTTTAATATGTGAAGTCTTCGTCTCATTCTTCTGTAGAGCTTAGGCTGTACTAAACATAACATAACATAAAACTTTCTCCAAAAATAGCCATAAAACATTTCTGAGCATCTGCAGCTGTGATAAACTATATTTATTTTTATAAACGATTTATTTATTAAACGGCGACAGACTCATAATCCCTTTGTTCAAAAAAGCTCCAGTTCCAGTACTAAATTGTCTAGACTTCTTTCTAGGATACAGGTGGTATTGGCAAATGAAGGTAAAAAAAAACCTAATTGTTATTTCAAATATCGTAAAGCTTAAAATTCTATAAAAAGAAAAGTCACGATAGTCGCTTGGTTAGGTGATCGGAATTGTAAAGATCAGGCTCGTATAAAGAAGGCTTGTATAATAGATTTTATTCAAAAACTTATGTTCGATTTATATCGTTAGTTTATAAATAAAGACAGAGAAAGTGGAAAGTGGTTCGAAAGGAATTAATTTTACGCCTCTAGGCAAGAAGATTGTTTTAAAATCCTGTAACTACAACATTTTTCAGCTGTTGTAGTAATATTAAACCTACTGAAATAATGTGAAGTTTAAATTAATTATCATCGGGCAATATTAAAATGAAAACAATATTAAATAATTACTACACGTCTTTGTACCGCAGATTCTTAATTTTCACGTATCTTATTAGTGTGGGGGCAATTAAAAGGCGGCAACATTGTTGGAATACCCTAGCCTGTGCCCGTGACTACAATTCCACACACGTGTTCGTTTGAACGTGACAATTGCTAACGGAGGTATGCGACGCACGTATCTAGTTATCTTAACTATTTTGCGGTGCAATCACGACACTAGCTGAGGATTCGGTCTTACAAAATCGAAAAGAATTCTTAAAATCAGGTTTCTAACAAAATTGGTGTGCTATTTATTAGGTTTGTATTACCGACCGCATTAATTTAACAGTGGTAGAGCCAAGTATCAGCTTTTGCTGTTGCATGAATGGACCGGCTCGACCGGGAAAGTACCACGACCTCACTTCTTACATACCGGAACGTCAAGGTCGTAGTTGACGGTGCCTGCTCGTACTCCAAGTCTGTGAATTCTGGTGTCCACCAGGCTGTTTGCTATCACCAATCCTGTTTCTTCTGCATATCCGATTTGTCGACCTCCGTGGACGAGTGGCGTAAACACCGGTTATCAAAGTGTCGCCATATCGAGGTCCTGGGTTCGATTCCCGGTCGGGTCAATGTAGAAAAATGACTTTTTCTACATTTTCTCGGGTCTGGGTGTATGTGGTGCCTGCATTGTTTCCGATTCCCATACCTCAAGTGCATTAGCATCTTACATTGGGATCGGAGCAATGTATATGATGTTGTCCCTATCTATATATGTATGTATTATTTATCAATGATTCGGTACAAATAAGTAACATGCAGAAGACAACACTTGCGATGTGCAAGTTTGTTCCGGTACTTGTAACAAGTCGACGAGTACCGGAACAAACTTGTGTCTCATGTCGAGATTTTGTTAGATAAAATCTCGGACTGGAGCCGACTAAATTTAGTCCATTTCAACCCTAAAAATACACAAGTTTGCGCGTTTACCACTAAAAAGAAACCCCCTGTCGTATCACCTCATTTTGAGAGCACACCCCTATTTATCTCAGCGAGTATCAAAATCCTTGGTGTCGACATATCGAGCAACGTTCAGTTTCGCGATCACCTTGAAGGGAAGTCCAGATTGGCATCTAAAAAGCTTGGCATGCTCAGTAGAGTACGACACGCCGGCCCACCGCTTGCAACTTTATAAGGGGCAGGTTGCCGCACATGGAGTACTATTGTCATCTCTGGGCGAGGGCACCTCAGTGTCAGTTTCTTCCATTTGACAGTGTCAAACGAAGAGCGGCTCAAATCGTCGATGACCACATTCTATCTGATCGGCTAGATCCGCAGACTTTGCGAAGAGATGTTGCATCTCTTTGCATTTTTTTCAAGATCTACTACGGGGAGTGCTCCGAGGAGTTGTTCGGATTAATCCCAGCCGCTGAATTTAACCATCGTACCTTACAGCATAGTCAAAAATTCCATCAACACCATCTTGATGCTTGGCATTCCACCACAGTGCGTTTGTCGCGGAATTTTTTGCCACACACTTTCACTTTATGGAATGTGCTGCGGTTTTGCCGGACCGATACGACTTAGGGACCTTCAAGAAAAGAGCCTGTACCTTTCTCAAAGCCTACCATTTACTATTCCTCTGGTATTGCAGGTGTTCCTGGGTGGCAGTAATCACTTACCATCATGTGAGCCAACTGCTCGTTTGCCTCCCTTCTCTATAAAAAAAATGGATAAATAAATATCTTCACGCAATACAGGGGTAGACAGAGGTCTAGTCTAGACAATTAAGTCCCTTCGACCCACCTACCACCGAAGATATTTTCGGGACAATGTGACAGGTGCTGAGCCCGTCGCCGTCTTTATGTCCAAGCCAATGATATAATTCGTACATAAGTTTTTGAAAACCCCATTGAATCTAACTCGGGTCTCTCGACTCGAAATTCCGATCACCCATACAATCGGCTATCGTGACTATTATAGATTTTTATTTATTTATTTAAGTATATAATACATACACACATACATAAGTATGTGTATGTATTTATTTATTTATTTACTGAATCTCGAATAATCGTCGAAGAGTCATAAGTCAATCTCAATATAATAGTAGCAGCCCTTAAACTTCTTAACCCATTATTTTCACACTATTAAAGTACTCGCAAAATATAGACCTCTTAAGACTATAGGCATAGACGTCCTATGATATTTGATTTTGTAATGCATTAAATAATAGTTTTATTCGTGGTTAATCTTATTTACTATTAATGTATTACTTACCCTTATCAAGGCACTGTCTCATTCAGTTAACGTTAATCTTAGCAAACCTTTTGTCGGTTTCATGTTATAAACCTATCAGTCCGGGAGAAAGGAGGCTTCCTTCATTAACTCTGTTCAACCTTAATATTCCTGACACGTAGACCTATTTGCACATACTTTAGGGATACCATTATGTTAGTATAACATGATGATGTTAATTTAGTCAGCACTATTCTAAGTTTACCGTTAACTGTCTGGACAATATACATCCTTATTAATATTATAAACACGAAAGTGACTTTGCTTATTGGATGCGCTCTAACGCTTAAACCGCTAAACCGATTTAAAAAATCTTACAAAAATAGTATTTTTTAAAGTTAATAGTATATTTTATATATTTTATAGTATTATTAGACATTCATACGAATTACAATTATTTAACCAATTGTATTTATTAAAAGTCATTATAAGAAAATTTACGTTACTTCCGAGATCTCTTTGACCCTTAACATTTAAATATAAGTTTTAAAAATTAAGGCAAAACGAATTTGTTAGTTAAAATGAGCGGTTAGCTCACTATTCAAATGAGTACCCTTTTGCTGTTTCTTGTTCTTTGTTGTTTGAGAAATAATCACATAATAATTTCATTACTCTCTGATGATGATATATAAATTGATAGTGCGGGGGACTTCAAGCGTCAATAGGCTAAAAGTTTAAGATGCAGACTGCGAAACATGAACATGTAACAAGAATACCAATAATTTTATTTAGGAGGGCTAATAGTGCAAGTAAAAAACGAAAAAAAAAACAAGATTTTTCCTTCAGAACTTCAGTACTTCCACCAGAATAACTTTAAAATGAAAAATGTGCGTGTATGCTCCGACGCATGATTGGAATTTACTCCCTACTAATGATCATATCCCGGGCTTACTTATGAAAATCTATCGTTAAAGAATAAACGTATATCGATAAAGAGTCTATGACATTAATACACATATTTAATGCATGGAACTTCACTTGACATACAAATTATGGGCAATTTTAATTGAAGAATAAATTGATGATTATTTTTTTTTGTTTGTGAAGTGAGATTAATTCTGTCTGCGTTCACTTAAAGAAACTTAGATAATTTTTGTATGCCTTATTCGGCAAACTTGTAAGACAATTTAAAAACTGTAACAACTCTAATACGTACCACGCTAGCAAATAAAGATTATTATTATTATTATTATTACAGATAGAGGACCGCCTATGGTATAATAGCGTATATGGTATCCATAAACATACCGCCGGCGGTATTATTATGTACCCATATCAATGTAATGTAATCTGAAAAATATAAATGAATAAATAATAATAATAATAAATAAATGTATCATACACACGCATGTATGATACATTTATTTATTATTATCATTTATTTTTATTATTATTATAGCCGCTATATGATAAAATATGTTAAAGCATTGGTTGGAATGATACTTATTATAATAAATACGCAATATTCCGGTTAGTTATGAAAACAAGTAGCAGTTAATTCATTTTCATAAATCAATTGAATATTTTGCCTTTCACTTATAAGTAATATATTCCACTATGACAACGAAACCATTCAAGTGGTAAATATGAAGATATATATGATATGTACTTACATACATACCCGACACTCTACAAATAATCACTCGTATAATTTAAAACGATATGACACAATAAAACTTTTAGATGTTTATATTCAACATTTTAATTTTAGATGTAAAAGAATATGAAGTCGAATAATCTTGCAATTAAATGTTCCTATCCTCTACGATAATCAGAAAGCTTAAGTTTGCGAAAGCTCGTCCCTTACAGAGTCGGCGCGAAATGACATCTAGTATGGTGGGGGCAGTAACCTCAAGGATATCAGACGGGGAGGTTGTGTCACTCTGTTTGAAATATACATCGCGATTTTCGAGTTAACTATCGATAATGTTTAAAGATGAAATAAAAATGTGCATTATTACTAAGTGACTATGGTGTGATATACTTACAGAGTTCAAGGTGGTGGCAATCGGTAATGTCAAGTATGGTCGCGGGACCAATTAAAAGAGATAAACGTGCAAGGAACCAGTTAAAAACTGCGCTATTTTTGCATCTTTTGTTTATTTTACTACATTTAACGAAAGGTAAGTTAATTTGCATATTACTTTAGTATTTAATACTAATTAAATGAGCATTTTTAGAATTGTGTTTTTTAAAATTAATTTAATTAAAAACATAAACAAACCATGAAATAAATTATTCATGTTTTTTTATAATTGTAAATGTTGATATGTTATATATTATATAAATTAACAGTCATAATAGTTTGTTTTATAAACGACGTGAACAAATACAAATACATCTCGCGCTCCGTCAACAAACAAAAAGTTTATAATTATAGTAATTGTATTGCTAATGAGATCTTTATTTATATTCATCAAATAGTTAATTTAAGAGCTTATTAATTAATAAATAACAGATTGACATATATGAATGTATGTATATAGTTAATCAAGATTTTGTAACAGTTATTACAATTTTGGCCGTGTCGGGTCCAATGTGCTTAATTTATTGTTGGCATTTTCCGATACCTTATCTTTTCTTATAACATCCATAGGAGTGAAAGGGAGGATAAGGGTGTCCTATGCCAAAAAATGATATTGGAGTAATAGTTTACCCTTTGTATGTTATAAGACTATAATTAAAGTAACTTGTTTCCGGAAAGCCCAAAGTAGGGCGCCCCGTATTAAGGAACATCCAGCAGATACAATAGTGGTGAGGAGTGAACCAGCTGCCCTTCGCTGCGTGGCTGAGGGTAAACCTAAACCGACGATTCAGTGGTACAAGGATGCTATACCACTTACGGCTACAGACCATCCACATAGAGTATTGCTTGAAGATGGGTTGCTCTTTCTTAGGTAAACACATTGTTATTATAACTTGTTATGATTAGTTAACACATTACTTGTTATGAGTAGTGTACGAGTACATTTTGTCTTTTATATATAGTTTACTTCGTATATAAAGCAGTCTTCTGAGCGTCTTTTGTTCAAAAAATGTCTACACATGTTTCTTGTAGCTGAGTCAACATATTATTTTTAATAATTTTTATTTTTTTAACATATGTTTTAGATAATAACGTAAAAACAATTTATAAAAAAGATTAGCTCTCTTAAAATATGTTTAGTGTACAAGAATAAGTACAACATACGTCAGAGTTTTTAGTTTGGTTGACTAGAGAAAAACGCACAGAAGACACTGCTATATAATTATCAAAATCTATTAGAGTTGGTAAAGAGACAGTAGGAAAGTTTGACTTAAAAGTTTATATGACCTTTGCGTGTCTTTTTTATATATTCTATATTACCTATAAATGTCGTATTTTTATAAGATTTGAAAAAATCCAAATAGAGTCGCGATATTTAGTATGCATGCATATCGACCATTTTAAGCAATTTAATGTTTTATGAATAATCATAAACTCACTGAGTAGAAATTGGGCAACAATTTATTGCACTGTCAGTGTACTTTCGCATTAAGTACACTGTTTTTTTATATCTTGATATTTTCGAGTCTAATTAGTAGGGCATGTTATTATTCGATTTTATTTTAGAGTCATGCGAAGTAAGAAGGAGAGCGACGAGGGCGTGTACTGGTGCGTCGCACGTAACTCTGTCGGGGAAGCAGTTAGCAAAAACGCCACCCTTACTATTGCCGGTAGCTATACCTATTATTCTTCCTAAATAATGTTATTATCACTTACTAGATTGTTACTTTACCAATATTATTACTTAATACGTATATAAATCAAATCGCACTGTCATACTTCCATCATTTTTGTTGCGTATTTAATCAATGTAATTAAACACTATGCTGTCTTTTTTGGAAATCATCATAACTTCTTAAACTACTATTTACTTTTGGATTTTATATGTTTCTCGCTGCTGAGTCCCGAGTACTAGTCCCGGTAGGAAAATTTTTTGTATGGCGCATGCGCACTTGCGGTTCTATGTTACATGCGCAGTCGAACTTTTGATTATTACCCTATATAATACAATGTGTGCAGCTAACTGCTGTGTCTTGAAAGGATGTAAAGAAGAAGATGATGAAGATAATACAATACTATTGCAAAACGTAAAATGAGTTTATCTTATCTCAAACGTAATATTGGTGAAACAGGCAAACAGGTCACATCCGTTTATCTGTATTTCCTTTTATGCTAGCAGCACGTTATCCTTTCTCCATCCTTGTGACGTGAAGCGATTACTATCAAACCTGTTAGCATTGCTGTGTTGTCTTAAGAGTCTGCTAACAACCTCGAAAATAAAGATTGTAAACAGATATCACTTAAACATCTCGAAAAATATTAAACCTAAATCAAGTGGATAGTTGACGAGCAGTATAGTGTTAAGTTTGATGTCATCTAGTACAGCGGTCTCTATGTAGCTTGCAAATCGTGGGAACTATACCAAATCGTCTTTACAGGAGATAATTTTATTGGTCATATTCGTCTTTCTTTCAGTCCTTCGTGATGAATTTAGGAACGAACCCCGCGACGTTAAAGTAGCAAGCGGAGAACCTGCTATATTAGAATGTTCTCCTCCTAGAGGCATGCCCGATCCATCAGTACATTGGATAAAAGATAGTCAAACTTTAGACGTGGAGGAAGTTAACGGACGGTACGACTATATAAATAACGTATTAGAGTCTGTTTAGAGTACTTATTTGAACTTTGTATTGAAATTTCAACATACTTGTTTTAGAATCACAATGGTAGACGGAGGAAATTTGAATATAATGGAAAGTCTACCTTCGGATAGCGGTGTGTATCGCTGCGTAGCTTCTAATGTTGCAGGCGAAAGACAATCGCGTCCTGCGACCTTACTCGTGTTACGTCGACCACATTTTATCGTGAAACCTAATAACGTAACGGCATTGATTGGACAGAATGTCGAGTTTCATTGTCAAGTAAGTCAATAATATAAAATTTCTTTTATCTTTGTGTATTTGATATTGATCCTTGTTTATTGAAGAGTATCCCTAATAAAGCGTACTATTTTTTTAAATAGGTCTCACCAGACTCTGATGTGTCGGTGACTTGGTCTCGTGATATAGGTGCTCTATCTCAGTACGCTACTATTCGCCGGGGCTCTTTAAGAATTGATAAGGTTGTATCTACTGACGCTGGTACATATACATGTCGTGCTGAAAGTCAAGCTGGCACTAGCAGTGCGAGCGCTATACTTACCGTTAATTGTAAGATATCTAATTAATTATTAATGTTTGAAAAGGTTTTCGTGTTTTATTAATCGATGTTAATATTATTTGAAAAATTTTTAGCTTTACCACATTTCACGCGAGTACCGCCTGATCAGACTGCTTGGGAAGGGGAATCAGCATCATTCCCATGCGAGGCTGAAGGAATGCCCAGGCCCGTAGTATTCTGGACTATGGAAGGATCTCAGGTACCTTAACTATCAAGGATATTAATGTTAAAGCACCAGCTCTTTAATCTAAGTATGTGTCGCAAGTTCGAGCCCGTTTTTCGACTATTGTCGTGGAACACTTCAAATGAGCTTTTACTGCATCTCTATTAAAGTAGTGCACAGAACAATACTCGTATATCTGTAATCTTATTAGTATTTCTAACATTAATCTTAATTTTGATGTGTTACCTCGTTGACTACTTCTTTATTTACGTAAAATATTTTACAGGAATTGATATTTCCGAACTCGATGCACAGCAGCGGGTCCTTATATTTGGATCGAGTTCTCATACAGCACGCTGGTAGATTAACTTGTGTTGCTGTTAGCGCTGCGGGGAGTGCTTTACATACAGCTACACTGCAGGTTGGTTGAAATAATGTAGATTTTATAATTAGGTAGTTATTACGAACGATATGGTGGTAACACAAAACAATCTAATTAGATAATATCCAAATCAATTAAAAATGTATGAAGGTTTCCGAAATTTTGAGAAGTAAAAAACCTTAAAAAACATACCTTTCATAGTACGTGACTACTATACTACTTTCCCATACTAATATTTTTATAATCATGACTATAATAATTTTCATAGGTGCTAAGAAGAGAAGCGAATTCATTCAAGGGAAATTCTGAGTCATCATCACCGTACCCAGAAATCAATAAGCCACAAAATCATCCGCCAATGACGCAATATGAACTGGTGCAAGCTCGTAGGTATTTGCAGCAGGACGTGCTTGCTCTGCGTAGAGTTGAAGGAATGTCTGCAACGACGCTCAAAATCGTTTGGGATGTTAGTATTTTACTATTGGCCAAGTACTACGAATATATTAAATAGTTTAAACATTTTTCAACCTTCATGAACGAGTGGCGTACCTACTGGTTTTTATTCTATCGACGACTCCGAGTCCCGGGTTCGATTTTGAAGGTTAATGTAGAAAACCAATTTTTCTACATAGTCTCAGGTCTGGGTGTATGACTTACCTTTAGATTTCTGATTCCATTACAAAAGTGTTTTAGCTCATTATTTTGGGAACAGAACAATGAATATGATATTGTCTGTGTATATAAATATATTTATTTTATTTATTAAAAAAAGTATGTTTCTTTATTATTTTTTCTTTATTATTATTGCGTTAGTAATAAAACTACTGTTTCAGGTAATGACTGACTACAATGAATATTTGGAAGGCGTGAAAATATGGTTTAACGGAACGTCAGTAAATAAAAAATTTGCCCTCGAAATACAAAATGCTCAATTAAACACAACAATCGATAGTTTAGCGGAGCTATCGAAATTTGATAATTTCACTATGACGACTGTTCATAACAGTGGATCTTCAAGTCACATTTTAACAGGTCTTATGCCATACGCTCAATACAATGTATTCCTTATGCCATTTTATAAGCTATTGCTTGGAAAGCCGTCTAATATGAAAGCAGGTTTTACAGAAGAAGATGGTAAGAAATCATAATATTAGCTATACTGTTTTGAATTTTGATCAAAGTGTTTCCAAAAAATGTTAAATTGCAGTTCCATCAGCGCCACCCCAAAGTGTAACGGCAGCTGTTATAAATACCACGTCGGCTTGGATTCGTTGGGACCCACCTCCTGTGCATAATTGGAACGGGGAACTTTCTGGCTATTTGGTAATCACGTATAATTATCATATAAAATCCATCAAAAGAAAAAAAAAACATTAAAAATCCTTTATAGTATGGATTCGAAATATGCCTTTGTAAGCCAGCTGTATTTCCTACAGCTCAAATATTTTTAATTTTTCAATCTTTTAAGTATTCGTTGCACATCTTAGAATATTATGTACTCGCTAATGTAATTTTAATACATTTAGATTGAAGTTCGAGTTGGCGGAGGAAATAACGGTCGTGTAGTGGGTCAAATGTCGTTGGGAGCGCGTACGCGCGCGGCCACGGCGAGCTCGCTACGGGCGGGCGGGCGCTACAGCGCGCGTGCTGCTGCTGTAACGCACAAAGGACATGGACCTTTTAGCGCACCAGCACTTATACACATGCTGCCTACACAGTCCCAGAGACACTATGTCCAGTAAGTGCCATCTATATGTATGAGTAGGATAGAATAATACAAATCATGCCTCTGCAAATGTTTGTGGGCGTTCACGCCTGCACAGTATCAGGACTATCAATAAACAAAGATACATTGTTTGTTACAGAACGGAGCCAGCTAGAGATAAAGCATTGCTGACAATATTTCACGAATCTTGGCTATTAGCAATGAGTGTATTGTTGTTGATTTTGATTCTTGTTGGTGCGGGTATAATATTTTATGTTCGTCGGAAACAGTTGAAACAAAGAAAGAGTCAGAATTCTGTTGGTGTGTTATATTTCGATCTTATTAACTAAAATGTATATTTCTTAAACAGATATGGTTTACAAATTATTTTTAATTATAATCCGGATTTTCTTCAGGTACGCCAATAGTTAACGCACAACAATGCTTATTAGGCAAGGAAGCTGTATGGCTTCGGGAAAGGCCAGTTTTCGAAGGTTCAAATGAGCCACGCATTGAAATTTTAAATTGTCACCAAAGTTTAGTACATGGTAAGAATTTTAAAATACGAAAACAATTTTTTCTATAATTAGTTGTCTTGTTAGGCATCATTAAAAGTAAATTAAAACTCTATTTACATCATATTTTATGGTAGTGCTACCATATTTTCTAAACGTTTTATGGTAAACTTATAACTTCTGGATATTTTATTATTTTCTTAAATTTGTTTTCTTATAAAACAAAAATGTATAATTTTGCACCAAAAACAGCTATAAATTTAATGCGAGAGTCAAAAAGACAACTTTTGGGGAGTAGAGAATTTAGCTTTGTATACATTTATTCGTTTTTTTTAAACTTTATTTTAGGTGGGCACACAGTAGGTACTATGGCCATGGAAGCCGAATATAGTCTTCCACAACATACAAGTAACCTAAACAGCATGACTCACGAAGATAGACGAATTCTCGCACCTGAACCTTACGCTTCCAGTGCAATTTATACTGAACTTAACTATCAGGTAAACTTTTCATTAACTGATCCACATATTAACTTTACCTTACTAAAATTACCTTTGTAGGGTATTTAAGATGGCGAATACTAACCTATATTGTTATATATCTGAATTAATTTCCACATTTTCTTAACTATTACCAATTTCCGCTACTAAATAATAGCGAAGTCACTGTAGTGTTCTGATGTAAAAAGTATAGTGTACCAGTATAATTATGACTAGGGAGATATCTTTATTTTTTAGACAACAACATCAGTTGGTGATAAAGCATCTACAACATTCTTCTATTGAGTCTGTTTGCAGATACTCATTACCTGTATTAGGTAATCTACTTACTATGGGATGATCTGAGAGCCCATTTGATAACATTCACATAATTTACAGGATCACACAGACGCTGAAGATTCGTGTGTGAAATGCGCTGTAAGCCCAGGTTCTTATGACAACAGTATGGTGAGGTCATTTGCTGATAGTAATCAATACTCCAATGAAGAGTGTTCGACATGTTGCCGTAGCAGTAGTTCAACATTGACGAAGGACTATAGTGAAATGACTAAATGTGGAAACGAAGTTGACGAAATTCAAGAAATACCGGTAGACGAGTGTCCATCGTGTAAGACAAACCAGTCTAGGTCATCAAGTCATCACGGTGGAATTAAGGAATGGGCTACCGTTACAGAAGCAGAATATGATTATCCTCAGTGGCATTGGCTAGGAAGGGAAAACAGTTTCAGACATGTCGGTTTAGAGACACGGCATTCAACTCAAGGTGGAAGGAGTGATCAAAATTGTAGAATGAATTTATGCGACATTTTACCTCCCCCGCCTTATGAAAGGTAGTGTATCTTACAATATACAATAATTATTTTTTTAAACAAGCAATCATTTTATTAAGTTTTGATTGATTTCTTACAGAGAATCTCCATATGGAGACTTGCATACATTTGTCAACCATTCTGGCGCATCAGGTTGTTCTGGTCAAACGTATCGAAGTTAATTTAAAATATTATTCAACTGAACTATGTTGTGAGAAAATATCATTAGTACGTAACTCAAGCAATATTACATTTTAGTAAATTGTAAATAATTTGTTGTAACTTAATAACCTTAATAACGGATTTAGACGGATAAACTTACACCTCAATATGAGTGCCCAATTTATTGTTTTTATTTTGTTTTGCGAATAACAGGAGATATGTAATTAGTATTTTAAATTATTATTTTTTTGGCTGTGATTGTTTTTATGTATGTAACATCGATTGCAAATGTTTTTGAAATTACTCTTTTTTCGACGCGTTATGAGAAAAATAACGAAGTCATTAATGATAATGAGTTAATTTTAATGACGCGCAGATACTCTCAGGTTGACACAAAATGTCTATCTAATCTCTTGTCCACCACATCTATAGAAATTTTTTTCCGTACTAGAGAAGAAGAGTGACAATTTTGTTATTATTTAGTTCATTTATTATGTTATCATTATTTATTATTGTAATGTAGTTAATTACGCCAACTAAAATATTTCTTCCCGCTAAGTATAACTATCATGTTTCGCAATGTAAGTTATAAAATTGTTTTAAATAGACTGCTAAATTATAAAACCAAATAGGTATTAGGTTTTCATATCTCTCTAGCGACTGTGATATAGTGTAATTTCTTTTTCGATATTTGATTTTGTAAATAATTCAAAACGTTTGATATCCTTATACAATTTTACCTATTTCCTGTATATGGTTTGTAGTAAAATATTATTTAGCAAATGAACGAATATCTTCATAACGTAGGGTTGTAGTATTTTATACTGAAACAAGATTCCTGTACCATTGACTACATTCTTTTGTACATCGAGAAAAAAATAGTCATAGTTATTAAATGCATTAAAACCAATCTATGTTTTATTCTATATTAAAACATTTATTATTTTATAATAAATGAATAACTCGGAAATACTATTATATGTGCTACTTGTATAACAAACAAAATTAAACTTAATTACGAATTTTATTACTAATTAAATATTAGTTTTTTTTAATAATATTTAAAAGTTAGACGCGTATTATTAAATACATATTTAATAATACGCGTCTAACTTTTTGTTCTATATTACTGTATCGAATTTGCAGTTAACAAACAAATTTCATAACAATTGCCATCGTAATTAGTTTTGCTTGTAAATATAACAACATGTTTAAATGTTGCAAGTCGCAACAGCCTGCGTTCTAGCTTGAGGGCGTTACCATGACAACAGGTTGGGAATTCACCCCTACTGCGCCCTTGTTATTAATACCCGTAATAATTAAACTTGATTGCATTTCACACCAGGTGTTGGATGACGGCTCGTGTCAAGAAATAGAGCTCGATGACTCTTCAACTTTTATACTTATCGCTTCAAATAAGACAGCGGTAAAATAAAACACTTCAAAGAACATCACAAGCATTCATCGCGTGCAACATTACTTGAATTTATTACTATTTTTAATGTTTTGATTAAGTCACGATAGCCGAGTCGTTCGGTGGTCGGAATTTCGAGTCGAGAGACCCGAGTTCGATCCCCAAGTGGCAGGCTCGTACCAATGAGTTTTTCAAAAACTTATGTACGAATTATATCGTTGGCTTGGACATAAAGGCGACGACGGGCTCACCACCAGTCACGTTGTCCCGAAAATATATTCGGTGGAAGGTGGGTCAGAGGGACTTAAATGTCTAAACTAGACCTCTGTCTACCCCTGTATTGGGAATTGCGTGAAGATATTTATATTTATTTATTTATTATTTATTTATAATGTTTTGATAAAATATTTATGCGAAATATTTTTATATTTAGATAATATATTTACGTTTGATAATGCGAATGTATGTAGACGACCACCGTCAACGAGTGGCGTTAGCATCGGTTTTATGGTGTCGTTTTCATTTTTGTTCACACTAGTGCTTTAACTACTTACTAAAGAGCAATGTATGTGATGTTGTCCCTATCTATGTATTTATTTATTTAAGTATTGTCTAAGAAACAAGATCATTATTTTAAAGTATGATATTTTTCCGAGTAATTATAATAAAAAATTTCCTGCAGTTTGCAAATCTCTTATGGGTATTTATAAGTAGTAGTTTAGTATTGTTATTTTACTTACGTATTTGCTAAGTTACTAACCTTCACTGCAGAGTATCCTCCTATTAATTGGATTTGCCAAAGTCGCCACATTTGGCTAGTGGATTTCCCGTCGCTGTACGAGACACCTCGCACCTTAAACGCTGCTGCCTGGCATAGGACTGCTGGATTGTGGTCTAGTATTTTTCGAGATGGCTATACCTCCGTCGGTAGGCTCCGTCGGTAGGCTCCAAAAGGTTACGAATATACAAATGCTTTACTATAACCGCCACGATATCGCAGTACTAGATACAGTATACCTTGTCCCCGGTACCAGTTCTCAGTCTGTTTAATTTTAAGTCTTATATTTTTCAAGTTGGTTGTCCTGCCTTCTGTTGATTCCTACAGACGTTTTTCAAGTTTTCCCTAACTTGAAGATAGGTTTAAGTATAATCTTACAACGACGCGACACAGTAACCATAGACCTATAGATAATAATATGTAACAGTTGTAGCATTCATCTTCACGCACTTCCCAATACAGGGGTAGACAGAGGTCGAGTCTAAACAATTAAGACCCCTTCGACCCACCTTCCACCGAAGATATTTTCGGGACAACGTGACAGGTGGTGAGCCCGTCGCCGTCTTTATGTCCAAGCCAACGATATACGTACATAAGTTTTTAAAAAACCCATTGCTACGAGCCTACCAACTGGGGATCGAACTCGGGTCTATTGACTCGAAATTCCCGACCACCCAACCACTCGGCTATCGTGACTTAACCACCATTCATCTGATAATTTATTTTGAAAGGATCCTTATTTGAAAAACCTTTACATCCATACATAATGGCCTTTTACACGAAAAGCTCACTGTAGAAGATAGGCCTCTCCCATAGGGAGGATTTACCATAATCGCCACGCTTGGCAAGCTGATTGGCGATCGCAATATTAGACACTTCGGCCCTTAGAGGCTACTATCCATCTTCGGTCTGATTATTTTGGTCTGATATTTTTTAGAGATGGTTATCCCGCTATATATCGGTTGCATTAACGATGTTCAAGGCTGTTTCCCTTAGTCGCCTCTTTCGACACCCACGGGAAGACAGGCAGTGTCATTATTCTTACACCATTACCACACCGTAAACTTTATGGGTTTAAAATTACTTTTATAAGGACCGTACAGATTATGAATATGTATGATTTGTACCGAGGGCTTATTAATCCCACCATATACACTTAAACAAACGAACGGGTTATCTTACTGGAAAACAATATAATTTAGTTTTTTATTCTATTCCAGCAGTCTTCATTTCGTAATTTTTAAATTATTCAAATCACTTGGCAAGTATTTTTAAGAAGTTTTTATTGAAATGAAATAGAACGCAAATAAAATATCATTAAATTTGAACGGAAAGCATATTTAACAAGCAAAAGATGGAATGAAAGTAAAAGTTATTAAATAAAGTTCGCATTGGTATTCAAAAGTTGTTGCAATAAACGCAGTAATTAAAATTCGCAGTAATTAAAATATTTTTTGGAAACATGTAAATAACACTAATTAACTTAATAAATAATACAATTTAATTGAGTTTTGTAAGTTACTACAGTACAAACGAGTGTTGTACGATCCTGTTTACAATTTACATTAAATTAAAATGCTCTTAATTATAAATATTTCTAAGATAGAAATTTTAGTTATAATTTGTTTTTTTTTTGCAATTTTTAATTTCCATCTATTTATTGTAGTCAGTATATTATAGTGGCGTGTGTAGACGGTGTCTCCAGTCGCAAATAGCGTGGAGATACAGGGCATCAGGCCACATATTCGTGTTTATATGGATTATTACCTGTAGATACAAAAATAGGATGAGGGCGATCTTCGATAGTTTGGGCCCATTAAGCGAAGGAGTGAAGACTGAATGGCGAGAAAAATAACAATAACGAAAGTTAACAATAAAAGGGGTGCGGTTGGTTCGAATACCAAGACGTGTGCAGAAAATGATGAATTTGAAAAAAGCAAAAGAAGTATGTAAGGATTCTCGTTCTCTCTGGCTACCTCATCAGATACTATGCGTGAAGAATTCATATTATATTTTATTTTTCTGTCGAAACTTCAATAGTAAATTACGTGTCTCATCGTATACGCCGTTTTGTTCATTTTCGCTTTAATATCACTTTTTTCCTTTTGCCGTAGTATGTACACCGAGGCAACGGCGACGTCTAATGAAACGTAGGCGTATGTAGGTGTATTTTGGCTGTGATGTATGTGTACCGTCCAAATAATCTGAGCAAGCAACATTCTCCGTATTTATTTACTCTTTAACAAAGCATTCACACCTTCTTTAATCTTTCTCTACTGTTTATTTTGTTATTTGACAATATAAGGTAATTTTATAACCTTAAAAATGTTTTGGATTTTTAAGACTAGTAGACAAATTATCAAATGACCTTTTAAGTGAAACTGTTTAAACTTAGTTATATGTTACATGAAAAGAGCAATTATCTTAAAATATGAAGAAGCCCATATTCACGTTTTCATTACAACAAGCACTATTCTGCTTAGTAATTAAGTTCCTTATCATTATAAATTTATAACATTTAATTACGATACAGGCAGAAATTATTGAGAATCATTACGCATCCTATAGTAAACATTCGCTAAATAACTAATAAATTTTAAAAAGTAATTACTGAAATATACTTAAAATTACAGACCACGGACCGTCAACAAGGGTGCATGAATTATCCATTACGCAGCGTAAAGGTACTTTCGGAAACGTAACTCTTACTCCTTCGTTCCGGAGTTCCGTATAATATTTATAGCCATAGATAAGACGTACAGATGGCTTCGCCACCGAGTTTTCCTTCCCCCTAATACTTGTTGAATTATAGTTTCCAATTTCCAGTTTTGCACTTCAGGTGGAGGTGGGTCCCTATAGAGCTGTTTGTAAAGTTGTAGACGGATTTTGCTCTAATCAAAGTTCAGCCCCATCATGTTTAATATGGAAAATTTCTTAGAATTTAAGGTTTTGTTGTCTTCATTACTCAGTTATTTTCAATTTGATTTATTCAGATAAAATATTCACACCAAAATTACACTATATAACTTACTACTACTAGAGATTCGCCTTAATCGTCAATTCAGAAAATGTAGTATAAGAGATGCAGTACCGGAGTCTGCAGATCAGCTTTGTCAAAAATTAGTATTTTAAAAGAGGAATTATTAATAAACTGTTTACATGGTTTAATGTAAATGTCACATACATATGTAACGGCCAGTAAAAGCCTCTCCCGTGGGAGGGAGAGTTTGCAACAATCGCCACGCTTGGCAAGCGGATTAGCAATTGCAGTGCCAGACACACCAGGTCTGGTATTGATGGTTATCCCGCTGTCAGTCGTCAGCCAATGGTGCCAAGGCTTTATGCCTAAGTCACGTCGTACGAAACAGAGTGGCATATTCTTTGACGACACCACATAGCATCCGACTACGAACAACAGAGCTAAATTGTGTTTTAAACAAATTTTTATCTACTTCATACAAAATTCCCTACCAGATCGAGTTTTTTTTTAAGAAACTAAGGCTATTTTAATTAAAATTCCCTTGACAAGAACTATGATAGCCGAGTGGGTGGGGTGAAGAAGAATAAAAATAAATAATTACTTAGTTTTTCAATACAATATTTTTTTAAAATTTATGTAGTAATTGTGTCGTTGGCTGGAACACTTACACTTGTACAGATTAAATACCCGTCACGTTGTCCCAAATATTAGCTCCGATAAAATGTGGGCCAAAAAAACTAAATTATGTAGACCTCTAATTAACCCTCTATTAGTAAAATGCGTCAAAAAACAAACAAGTAATAATTTCATTGTGTGTCATGGGAGCTGCAATCAGAACTACCCAGATTATGACAACAAATATTGAAGATAGTAAATCAACAGGATCAAAATTAAGCAGACCCATGACGATTGGGGAACATGAGAGCTGTCTTAAACAGCGATTGCATTGTGAGGGGCCTGTTACCACAACCGCCAATTTTAACACCAATGTTCAATACAAGATATAACTGGGATTAGCTATAATCGCCATTATGGCAAATCCTAGTTATGTTCTGTATTGGACGATTTAAAAGCCGTCAATACAGTCATATATTCAGAGGTAACAGCATACTTAAATAATTATTCCACAGTAAAATTATGTTCCATAAATGATAATAATTATTCCAAACCTAAATAATTATTTTGAGCTGAATTCTAAAAGTTAAGTCTCGTTTCACCTATCTGCAACATAAAACAGAAAACTATAAAATAGAATGAAATTCTTTATCGTACCTACGAACAAAGAAAGATTAATTTAAAATTATCTTCATCGTTTGAATAAACTAACACATTCAAAAGAACATTAGCGGGGCCGATAAGATTTTAAAACTTACGAACAGTTAATGATGTGATTAGCATTTACCTAATTGACTGCATAGCAATTTCAGTCTAAGATAACCCCAGATAAATATGTATGCACTTTGAGGTAAAGGAACATGATTATTCTTTTTTTATCGGCCAACGTTAACGACTTATGACCAAAAAAGCTTGTCATATTAAGTGCTGAATAGATTTCATCAAAATTTGGCGTTAGCTTAAAAGTTGGTATGTGCAAATGTAGATACATGAGAACGTGCATATGAAATTAGTTATTTGACAAACATGAAGAAATTCCTGTAACTATATTACAGTTTCAAAAAAAATTTTTAGGCTCTGTTACAACCTATTAAATAAGAAGTGGCGCTGTTAATCTATTCTAGCTTAATTATTTTCGCTTTTATATTTATGACAATTCGTCGCAGGATCGATCCTGCTATTCGACTATTCTCGTGTACCACTCAAGATACAAGCATTGGAGGTTATTTATAAAAGTTTACAGCAATTTTAGTAAATAATGTTATTTGTATTACTATTATTATTTTTTAAAGAACACCTAATTACTAACGTCACTTACTATGACAGTCACCAATACAAAATATTACAGTGTTGGTTATTTGTAGGATTTCCATTCTTAGACATAGCATTGAAACTTTGTTGGGAGATTTGATATTCTAAGACTGAAAATACACAAAAAAAATCGATATATTCTCATTTAAATTAAATATTTCACATTTACTTTGATTAACATTCTAAAGTTATTAAAAGCGTCTATAATAAAATGGGTTTACAAGAAATTATTATACCTTGCAAGAGTATTAGTCACGGGTGAAAGAAATCAACAGAAAATTATGACATCGACCAGTCAGTGTATATAAAGCGACGTGAAGTCACGCGATAACAATGGTACCTGTTTTTTTGGTGATTTATTGTACAAAATAAACCGTGACTAACTCGTTTAATGCTTAGAGCTTTGTGTTATACGTTGAGCTTTTAATAAGTTAGCCATGGGTATGCAAGAAGCGTTTTGGTATTGTATGTTTTTAGTTGGTCGATTAGTCAATATGTACTGATTATACGCTTGTCGTCTCTCTGTTTCCAAAGTAAGTAGCTTAAGCACTTGTATTATAGAATAAACAGAAACAACGAAGATACTTCAAACACCCAGATCCAGAAAAATGTAGAAAAAGAGTTTTCTACACCGACCGGACCAGGAATCGAACCCGAGCCATCGAAGCTGGCGATGCCATGAAAACCGGAGCGAACGCCACTCGTCCGCGGTGGTCACCACCGTTATGTTTTTGTTCTGTTCATTTCTTACTTTTGATATTGGTGCTTCATTCACTTTTAACAATTCGATTTCTAAATATTTTACGATTTTTTAATTCTTCCTCAGCTAAACTAGATCATAGCAAAATCTTGCATTTCCTTAAAATGTTTTATCACAAAATAATCAGAATAGCCAATTAAAAGCTTTCGAAAAACAACTGACTCCTATGTTTATTACCTCAGCCAAAGGTGTAGCTAATTTTATAAGGTTTTCGTGGCATCACAAGGAAGGTAATCAAAACGTAGTAATTCAGCAAACAGAGCGTCATTCAAATTGAGTATTAATGGATGAAATTATTCGTTTCTGATACCCGGTCCAATCCGCTTCCCAAGCGTAGCGATTAGCATATAGCAAATCTTCCTCATCCACCCACAGTGAGGCCTATGCAATACTGTGAACTTTTGTATATACAATAAATGAAATCAAGAAAAATCAAAAAGTTAACAAATTATTAAATCTTTTCCTCGTTTGTAGATTTATAAAAACTTACATTTCTTCACGTATAGTCCATTGAATATCTAATTAAAAATAGACGAAGACTTCAAATCCTCATAAATAAATCTTTCACAATAGTCTGTAATAAGTAGTTTATGATGTAACGTGGCTTGAAGAGTATAAAGGCATCATCCTTCCTCTGTAAAAGTGTAAATTACCTCTAATACCTAACTACGATTAAGTGCAACGAAATATTGTGCTAAGAATTTTATAATAATACATTTCAAAGGATTGAAAAGGGACAATCGATTCTAATCGATACCAATAGTTTTTTTTTTCAAAAACTTACCTACGATTTATATCGTTGCCTTGGAAAGACGGCGACGGGTTTACCTCCTCTTACGTTGTCCCAAAAAATGTCTTCGGTGGAAGGTGGCTCGAAAGGAATTATTGTTTAGACCTCTGTCCTATATTGGGAATGGCGTGAAGATATTTTTTTGTCAAAAAAACTTTTTAAGAGTTGATGAATCAATTGTCATAAAATAAAAATTTTACTTTTTTTATCACAATAACAGATTGACAATAAACAAAAAACAATAAACAAACGACTTCGAACTGTCAAAATATTTTTTACACAATGATATAAAATACTATAAAATTTACAATAATACATGTGGCAATATGCTTAGTAGAACAGAACAGCTGACCCTGTTTTATAGTCTGTATTTGTAATAATGAAGTATCTAGATTATGAACTGTCGTGGAAATAAATTGCGAGGTCGTAGCAAATGTGTACTAAACCAATTAATGTGCCAGACGAACATTAATTAACACGAATAGGCTAGACACTAGTTATTAAGTCTCTTTGAAGAGTCTGTGATAGATTACAGTTTTTATTTATTAACTTCATGTATAATACAAAAAAAAAAGTCACGATAGCCGAGTGGTTGGGTGGTCGGAATTTCGAGTCGAGAGACCCGAGTTCGATTCCCAGGTGGCAGGCTCGTACCAATGGGTTTTTCAAAAACTTATGTACGAATTACATCGTTGGCTTGGACATAATGACGGCGACGGGCTCACCACCTGTCACATTGTCCCGAAAATATCTTCGGTAGAAGGTGGGTCGAAGGGACTTAACTGTCTAGACTAGACCTGTGTCTACCCCTGTATTGGGAATTGCGTGAAGATATTTATTTATTTATTTATAATACAAAAAGAGGGTTTATTAGAGAATTGAGAGTTCAATTTTCTAATCATGAAAACAGTAATCATTGCTGAATTCAAATTACTGGTAAATTAGCAATCTGTAATTGGTCACTGCTGGGCAGAAATTTTTCTCCCTCTCTCTCAAAAAAAATTGTAAAAAATATAAGACTAGAGCAGGAGAACGTCCGATCCAAGACTAGTCCAGTATATACAGTGACTTGCGGTAAGTAATTTTGAAATAAAGTCCACAAAATTACTTGACGAAAAATATTACGTCACGATAGCCGAGTGCTTGGATGTTCAGAATTTCGAGTCAAGAGACCCGAGTTCGATCCTCAGGTGGCAGGTTTTGAAAAACTCATTGGTACGACCAATGAGTTTTTCAAAAACTTATGTACGAATTATATCGTTGACTTGGACATAAAGACGGCGACGGGCTCACCACCTGTCACGTTGTCCCGAAAATATCTTCGGTGGAAGGTGGGTCGAAGGGACTTAATTGTCTAGACTAGACCTCTGTGTACCCCTGTATTGGGAATTGCGTGAAGATATTTATATATTTATTTATTTAAAAATATTACAAAATGCGTGAAAATAACAAAGAGCTATCTATTAAAACATGTAAGCAAACAATTTAGCATATTATGTAAATGAAACATATTTACATAATATTCTAATTTGTCTGAGTCTTCATTCATCAATCAAAAATGTCCTTTGTTGAAAATAAGCCTTTTTACTCGGGCACATGAACTTAATACATTAATTATGATTGCCGAGAAATACAATAAACTAGACCAAAAAGCGAGCAGTGGTAACCAAGTTCTCGGGCGCTTGATTTCTCCGCAAGTGGCCCAGGTTTTATTTCCGGGCAGTCACCGCATAAAATGTTTATAGCAATCTGCTGAAGTAACAACGAGCTCGGCGGTAAAAGAAAGATCGTGAGGAAACTTGCATGTCTTGGAAACAGCCAATTTAAAAAAATATGTTCGAAGTCCTCCAAAAGATGCTCCACTGGACAAAGCGTTGGATATTTCCCAGCTTAAATGTATAAAAACCTTTTACTATTTTTTTTTTTTGGGACAACGTGACAGGCGGTGAATCTGAAGCCGTCTTTATGTCGAAGCCAACGATAATCATAAGCAAGTTTTGAAAAACACATTGGCGCGGTGATCGAACTCATGACTCGAATTCCGATCACCCAACAATATGACTATCGTGACTTTCATATAATAATGTAATAATAATAATAATAATAATAACTAATAATAATAATAGAACTAGAGGCGTTAAATACCCTAACAAGAAAATCATGTAACACACATAACATTCATCATATACATTCTGCTGTCGAGATTTACATTAAAAGAAAACATGGTGGTCGAGGCTTCATAGATATAAGAAATCTTCACTACGCGCAAGTACACAATCTACGCACTTATTTCCTTAATAAAGCTGAAAATAATAAGATTCATAGAGCAATAGTAAATATTTCCACATCTACATCACCTTTACAACTAAACAATAGGGAGTTTGATCCGAAACAAAAAATAACCAATGATGAACATAAGATAGAAAATTGGAAAAAAAAGGCCATACACGGTAAATATCCACATCAATTACAACAAGAGCATATTGATTGCAAAGCATCAAATACCTGGCTTACTAAAGGTAACATATTCGGTGAAACAGAAGGATTTCTTATCGCAATCCAAGATCAAATAATAAAGACACGCAATTACACCCGGTATATATTAAAAGAACCCATTGAAACAGATAAATGTAGATTATGTCACCGTACCACCGAAACAATTGACCATATCACAGGAGGTTGTAGCGCATTAGCCAATAAAGAATATACACACCGCCATGACAACGTAGCCAAACATATACATCAGCAACTTGCTCTTAAACACAAACTTTTAGACACGTATACACCCTATTACAAATACAAACCTACAAATGTCCTGGAAAATGAAAATTCCAAGTTATACTGGAACAGAGACATAATTACAGATCGAACAATTCTTAGCAATAGACCAGATATCACTTTAACTTTAAAATCTACTAAAACTACATACCTAATAGACATATCTGTACCCAACACTAACAACCTTAAGCAAAAACACACAGAGAAGATCCAAAAATACATACCTCTTGCTGATGAAATAAAACAAATGTGGCATCAGGATGACGTAAAAGTAGTCCCGATTATAATTTCATCCACTGGTGTCGTCCCCAAAATACTCCGTAATGCCCTTAAAATATTGGAGCTTGAAGAGAATACATACATACCACTTCAAAAGTCCATAGTAATTGATACTTGTTCGATAGTTCGCCGTTTCTTAAACCCATCGTCCCTGACTTTGCTCTGCCCACCAGAAAGTGATTTACAAAACACAACATAAAAAAACACTTAACAGATTCCACGTCAAGGAATAGAAGACTTGGCTAAGCCCGTCTCTGTTTCTCTTAAAATTACCAGCTCTATAGCTGAGTTAAGCTAAGCTTACTTATAATAATAATAATAATAATAATCATTGCAATCATTTCTGCAGATGTGGATGCTACCGTAGACCTTCCGGCCGCTGTTGATTCGGGCGGCGAGGGAACAGTTTCCCAAGACATAGAGCAAACGAGGAGCATAGCTCAGCTACGTCGTCTGGTGTAATAACGACGGGATCCATGGGTTTAATAAGTGCACACTGATCCTCAACGGTTTCCGTCCAACGACCCTCGCTGTGGATAACAGCCCCTATAGTATGTATAAAATTCTCCCCTGCCCCTTATAGAATGTATAAAATTGTTTTTTTTGCGTTAGTACTACAGTTTAAAATCTAACAAAGAACATAGCAGAGTGCAAATCTATCCGAGTACACTTGACCCTAAAATATATAAATCTATTTAAAAGATACTTCTGAAATTTGCTAAGCGGATGAAATTTACAGGATACCACTTTACTTTCATATCTACAGCTGCAGAGCTACTGACCACCTTGAACATCCACTTCAAATGAACAAAAACCAAAAACTAGACCTTTTAATCTTTGATACGCTTACCCATCATCGTTCTGTGTGTCTCAGGCATTTTCTTCATGTGTCATTTCTATACGATTTTGAAGAACTTTTTTTTCGTCGAAGTTCATATTAGCCAGTAGTTAAGGGCTAATAATACAGAAAAATTATAGTATACTTAATTTGCTATCTCAAACTGATAACAACACGTATAGGTAACATAAAATCTATTCCAATGTTAATATCATACACTGCTATACATTTTTTATTACGCTTATCGTGTGTCAAAATGCAAAACCTTGTATAAATTCTCGACGCTTGTAACAAAGTTGTGGAATTAGCCGCCACCACAAGAGGGCTCTGGCTTTATCTGCTTCCATATTTTTAAGTAAATTACAAATAGGTACAGGGTGCCGGCGCGCCGTGCCATCAGTTGCCGTGCGTGTTATCGCGACAAGGGGATCGCGAATACGCTCGATGTATGTACACACTTTATGCAATGGCCTTAAAGAGTCACAGACTACATTTTTAATCGTTAGTAATAGTTTGTAATTGCAATTTTCATATCATTTAAACGTAAGAACTACAAATAAATAACTATACTGAAAAACTAGCTAAAAGTCTGTTAGTAAATAGAGTCATGATAGCCGAGTGGTTGGGTATTCGGAATTCGAGTCAAGAGACCCGTGTTCGATCCCCTGGAGGTAGGCTCCTAATAATAAGATTTTTCGTAAGACTCACTTTTCATAAGATTCACTTGTCCCAAAACAAACTCCAGTCAACTGAAATGAGGGTCGAAAGGACTAATTGTCCAGTCCTCGGGCTACCACTGTTTAGGTGAATGTTATATTTATAAATGGAAGATTAGGTTAGGCAACAAATAGGTAAGGTTGCATCAACTGCAAATGCGTTAAATAATTGCACATTCGTTCCCATCTCAAAGGACTGGAAATGAACACACACACCCTAACATTCACACGTGTATGTGGGTGTGTGTATATTTTCTTCGCCATTCGGTCTTCGCTTTCAGTGATAAGGTCATCTTTCAAACATGTCATATTACGAATCTCTTCGTTTTGCTTTCGGTCGGCCAAGGTAACGCTGCACATTTTACGAAGAGATCGCATCTCCACTGCATGCATACTCTGACTGCCATACTCTGCGGCACTGCGGCATACTCATGTTTCGCTGCCATATCCACATTTATGCCACATATTCCATTCCAACTAAACTCACTGCCCAAGTATATAATCTCATTCACTTAGACATTCCTCATTTACCCATATTTCTCACTTCGTTGTCTTTGTCCCTTTAAAATACCAGATGTGTTAATATGCAGGTAATACATAAATATACTTAAGAAGTAACTGATAAAAAAGTCAGACCAAACAGACCGATAATGGTCAGTACGCAACAGAGTTTTCTATGTAAGTTGTCTGCTGCCATAGCCGTCAATTTGTATGCTATGCGGGACGTTTATGACAAATTCTCTTTATAATTATGTCATTATGTATGTTTGTGTAATTGAACTTGTCCTTTTTATCCGGAGAAAAATCACGGTAGGAGAGAATTTTAACATGAGGAGCAAACGTAGCTTCTTTATTACTCCGCAAGTTAGAGAAATTCAAGATTAGTGAACGAAGTCATGAACAGAACAGTTTTAAGAAGGAATATAACTCTGCCGCCAGGTCCTTCAAAAGAGTAATTACTGCGGCAAAGTCCGAACACAGTGGCAGAATTGGCGAGAAACTAGTTCGTCTTCCTTCGAGAACTCGTGCATTCTGGTCCCTCGCCAAGGCTGTCCAAGAGAATTTCAGTCAGCCATCACTACCATCTCTGCACAGGGAGGACAACTCGCTGGCCCATGACGCAAAAGAGAAAGCCGATCTTCTAGGTTCTCTTTTTGCGTCCCACTCGACTCTCGATGACAGGGGGAACTCACCGCCGACCATCCAGTTCTTTCAGAGCTCAGTGCGAAAAGGACTCCTCTCTCTGGATACCCAGAAATCGAGTGGGCCCGATGGTATCCCCCCTATTGTGCTGAAAATGTGTGCTCCAGAGTTGGCACCGGTTCTAACGCGTTTTTTCGGTACTCCTACTCTGAAGGCGTCGTCCCGATGACATGGAAGACAGCTTTGGTGCACCCGATCCCTAAGAAAGGCGACCTCACAGATCCGGGTAACTACAGACCGATCGCATCACTTCCTTGTTCTCCAAAATAATGGAGTCCATTATAAACTGCCAGCTCTTGAGGTACTTAGAGAAGCACCAGTTGATCAATGGCCTGCTGGTACGGCTTCCGTCGGGGTCGCTCGGCTGGTGATCTTCTTGTGTCATCGATGGGCGGAGGCTGTAGAGAGCAAGGGTGAGGCCCTGGCAATTAGTTTGGACATAGCGGAAGCCTTTGATCGGGTATGGCACAAAGCACTTCTCTCAAAGCTTCCATCATAAGAGCTTCCCGAGAAATTTTGTAATTGGGTCACTAATTTTCTCACAGACCGGAGCATCAAGGTCGTAGTTGACGGTGCATGCTCAGACTCCAAGTCTGTGAACGCTGGTGTCCCACAAGGCTGTGCGCCAACCCTGTTTCTTCTGCATATCAATGATATGTTACAAATTAGTAACATCCATTTCTATGCAGATGACAATACTGGTGAAGCCCTATATACCGGCCGTGCCAATATTTCTCGGGAACACTTCGACGAGTACCGGAACAAACTTGTGTGAAGTCAAGATTTTGTTAGACAAAATCTCGTACTGGGGGCGACTTAATTTAGTCCGGTTCAACCCTAAAAAGACAAAAGTTTGCGCGTTTACCGCGAAAAAGAAACCCTTTGTTGCATCACCTCGTTTTGAGAGCACTCCCTTAGTTGTCTCAGCCAGCATCGGAATCAACGTTCAGTTTCGCGGTTATTTGGAAGGGAAAGCCAAATTGGCCTCTAAAAAGCTTGGCGTGCTCAGTAGAGCGCGACAGTACTTCATGCCGCTTGCAACTTTATAAAGCGCAGGTTTGGCCGCACATGAAATATTGTTGTCATCTTTGGGCGGGGGCACCCCAGTGTTAGCTCCTTCCATTTGACCGTATCCAAAGAGCGGCTCGAATTTTCGACGACCATATTCTATCCGATCGGCTAGATCCACTGGCTTTGCGAAGATATGTTGCATCTCTTTGCATTTTCTACAAGATCTACTACGAGGAGTGCTCCGAGGAATTGTTCGGATTATTCCCAGCCGCTGAATTTCATCATCGTACCTTACGGCATAATCAAAAATTTCATCAACACCACCTTGCTGCTTGGCATTCCACCACAGTGCGTTTTTCGCGGAATTTTCTGCCACACACTTGCACTTTGTGGAATGAGCTGCTGTCAATGGTTTTTCCGGGCCGATACGACTTAGGGACCTTCAAGAAAAGAGCCTATATATTTCTCAAAGGCCGGCAACGCATCCGCTATTCTTCCCGTATTGCAGATGTTCATGAGCGGCGGTAATCACTTGCCATCACGTGTTTTACCTGCTCGTTTGCCTCCCTTTTTTTATAAAAAAAAATGAAACTAAACGTTATTTTATTTTATTCTTTCACTGTGGATGCTTCTGATTTTTCATTACACTATTATGTACAAGCACAAGTCCGAAAAGAAATTTTTTCGTCTAGCCTCCCCGACATCGTATTTCCCAAGCTTTCCTAGCCGACAGTTCTCCCTTCAGACGATGATAACGTCATTAGTGAGTTTCTTGAGCATTTCTGAAGACGTGATAGTTTGATTCGATAGCGTTAATGACGTTCTCGCTTTTTTTTCTGTTAACGTAAAAGTATTTTTTCCTTCTATAATGTGAAAATAATAGCTTTTATTATCCTCACGCAATTTCCCCTTAATGGGTTAGGCAGAGGTCTAGACAATATAGTCCTTTCGACCCACTTTTCTCCGAAACTTATTTGAATCATCGTGACAAAGACGAAAAAACCCATTGGTACGAACCTGCCGCGTGGGGCTCCACTCGTGACTTTATCTATATATATTTCTATACGTACATACATATATATTTTTATAAATAAATACTTAAATATTAATCAATTTATGGTGCTGTGCACCATAAATTGATTAAATATGTTATCATATAGATTTTTATTAACCCTTATGTGATTTTAAATAAAAAAGAAATTAAATAAATTTGTGTATTATATTCGATATGTCTGAAAGTACTTATCTGGTTCTGAAAAGATTATTAGGACGCTACATTTTTAAGCCTTAATTTTTTAAACTGCGCATTATAATATGTATGGTGTATTTTAGCGGAACAGTTTTCATAAAAATCCAAAAAATCTTAACAACTTCCCTAGCGGCAAACCTTAATAAAATATTGTTAATAAAACAAGTGGATTTTTCCATTCGTAAATAAACCAATTTAATATACATATAGTAATCATTAAGTTATGCAGCCCAGCACCTGAAAAATTTGTTAAATATATTATAATATAGAATATTATTAACCCATGTGTAAATTTAAATTATAAAGAAATAAAGTAAATATTTATAAGGAGGAAAAGTTTATAAGGAGGCTGGCTACATTAGCCTAAAATGTTTTAACTTACGCTTTATAATATCTATCGTCTATTTTAGCGGAGCTATCACAGTTTTCATCAGTATACACAAAAATTCTGAACAACTTCACTAGCCGCAAACCTTAATAATTTTTTCTTTATAAAACAAATATAATGTGCTTAAAATTGAAAGATCGTTTCAATATTTGCTTAAGTTCTCAAAAAGGTTTGTTTACGAGTCTTTTGTGAATTCTAAGTATCGCCATTTTACCTTTATAAAGCAAAGATGTAAAATCAAATGCGACCGCTTTTCTAGATTGGGTGCGTTTGCTTGTTTTGTTTTGTTCGCTGACGCAAACCAACTGCTGTTGGCATGAAACGATCCACATACATGCTCCTACACCAAAGCATACCGGGTGGTCTTTATCATTTTAATGTAAACAAAACACTCAAACACAAAACAATATAATGCTAAAATACTGAATCAACAGTATTCCTGTGTGTTCGGAACGCCATAAAAGCGTTGTCGGAATTCTTTTATGGAATAAATTTTATGAAGTGCAGGTAAATTGGAATATTTAGGACTTTAACTCTTGTTGAGAATTTAACGTTTTCCTTTGCTGGTAATTTTAAACGTTTTATATCTTTTACCCTTTACGGGTTTAAGAAAGATATGATATAATTTTTTTTGTTTATTTTTGTATATATAATAATTTTTTATTCATAATATCAAAAAAAAATTTCGACAGACATGACTCAACGTAAAAGTTCAAGACTCGAAAAAAGTAAGATTTCATATAAAAGAATCAACCAGAAGTGTTAATGGCCCGAACACATTCCTAGCAGAACTTGTTCAGAAAGTTAGTCTGGCAAGTTCATACGTGAGCACGATATATAGGCCCGCAAAATGATATAAGGACCTGCGAAGGGTTGCAGAAAGTTATTTGCGGGAAGTAAGTGGAAAGTGTGAATAATGTCTGGTGGTGGTGGTGGCGTAGACACTTCCTCATAGTGACAATTTAAAACACTGCATAATTGCATCATTAAAAAAACATACGTCATCATTCATCTGTCCAAAAGTAGGATAATCACGATAGCCGAGTTGTTGGGTGGTCGGAATTTCGAGTCGAGAGACCCGAGTTCGATCCCCAGGTGGCAGTACCAATGAGTTTTTCAAAAACTTATGTACGAATTTCATCGTTGGCTTAGACATAAAGGCGGCGACGGGCTCACCACCTGTCACGTTGTCCCGAAAATATATTCGGTGGAAGGTGGGTCAAAGGGACTTAATTGTCTAGACTTGACCTCTGTTTACCCCTGTATTGGGAATTGCGTGAAGATATTTATTTATTTATTCAAAAGTAGGATTGCCAGTGCCGTGGTGCTTGAATGGTAATTAGATACATATAGAACAAACAAACCTTATACATACATTATGATGAATACATATACTTTTTCATAACATGAGTATAATTATACAAATTCATCATACAAATATTTGCCTCTAGCGAGATTCGAGCTCTCAACTATTAGCTTCGAGGGCAGAGGTATTACCACGTGAGCTACCGAGCTGTACATCTTAAGAGGAATGAACATTACTTTATAGACTAATTTGTTACTGCATACCATAGCATGTTTAATATTTTTATTTCATATTTTCCTTACATAATATAGTAAATATCAATCTTACATCTTCTATTAAAACTATTCATGGATTGAAGTTTACACGATTATCTCCAGGTAGACTATAACTTTGAGTAATAAAAACTATACAGACGTGACCTTTGTTGTTTGACATGTGTCAATGATACAGATTCATACAGAAAAATTTAATTTCAATGCATTGATGGGTGATTTCAACGAATTTCGACTCTACTACTTTCACAGAGTGCTTTATATCAGCTAATGGTAACATGTAAAAGATGTAGCTTCACTTTGAAGTGCCGCGGAATGTTAAGGAATCAAACGATCGCACTTTATAGGCGTCAGATCAAATAAATCACGAACTTAACGAGTTTCTAATAAACATTTGTAGATGGAGCAAACATTTGGTTACTTTACAAATACTCGACGAGTAATGGCGCGCAGTAACAGTGTTTGCTGTTTTGCGGGAAGTCAAAATCAATGTTGAGAAACCACCTCAAGTATTTACCTAGCGGTATCCCGTTGCCGTGACACTGTGGTAATAGTCTTCTAAAATATGCATAAATATTTTAGCCAGTCGTAAAAGTCGCATTTGAATATACCGTAAAGTGTAGGCAGTTGTATTTTTATGCCACCATACCTTTTTATTGGGCGCCGACATGCGGAGTAAATGGCGCGCGATATATTCGAATTGGAATTCCTTTGTTATAACTGACTATTTTTTTTTAAATCAGCGATAGTTGTTATTTTAACGTATTAAGAGCTACGTTAGTATGATTTTAATTGCATTGTGTGCAATAAGAAGCAAGTTTATAGGCATCGGAGGTTGGTCGGAATCTTAAAGAGTTTTGGCGTCCCGCTGTGAACTTGAAGCAAAAACTTGCGAGCCTACAACTTTTTAAAGTAACACCATTAGTAAATGATGTATTGACGCCTTAACTTATTTAAATTCGCTGACGCAAACCAACTGCTGTTGGCATGAAACGATCCACATACATGCTCCTACACCAAAGCATACCGGGTGGTCTTTATCATTTTAATGTAAACAAAACACTCAAACACAAAACAATATAATGCTAAAATACTGAATCAACAGTATTCCTGTGTGTTCGAACGCCATAAAAGCGTTGTCGGAATTCTTTATGGAATAAATTTTATGAAGTGCAGGTAAATTTGAATATTTAGGATTTTACCTCTTGTTGAGAATTTAACGTTTTCCTTTGCTGGTAATTTTAAACGTTTTATATTATCTTTTACCCGGATTTAAGAAAGATATGATATAATTTTTTGTTTATTTTTGTATATATAATAATTTTTTTTTTCATAATATCAAAAAAATCCGACAGATATGACTCAACGTAAAAGTTCAAGACTCGAAATAAGTAAGAT
Organism: Sericinus montela; assembly: GCA_029286605.1. Taxonomy (NCBI): domain Eukaryota; kingdom Metazoa; phylum Arthropoda; class Insecta; order Lepidoptera; family Papilionidae; genus Sericinus; species Sericinus montela. The sequence continues at coordinate 11,404,416 of JAGSMR010000015.1, forward strand.
TTCATATAAAAGAATCAACCAGAAGTGTTAATGGCCCGAACACATTCCTAGCAGAACTTGTTCAGAAAGTTAGTCTGGCAAGTTCATACGTGAGCACGATATATAGGCCCGCAAAAATGATATAAGGACCTGCGAAGGGTTGCAGAAAGTTATTTGCGGGAAGTAAGTGGAAAGTGTGAATAATGTCTGGTGGTGGTGGTGGTGGCGGCGTAGACACTTCCTCATAGTGACAATTTAAAACACTGCATAATTGCATCATTAAAAAAACATACGTCATCATTCATCTGTCCAAAAGTAGGATAATCACGATAGCCGAGTTGTTGGGTGGTCGGAATTTCGAGTCGAGAGACCCGAGTTCGATCCCCAGGTGGCAGTACCAATGAGTTTTTCAAAAACTTATGTACGAATTTCATCGTTGGCTTAGACATAAAGGCGGCGACGGGCTCACCACCTGTCACGTTGTCCCGAAAATATATTCGGTGGAAGGTGGGTCAAAGGGACTTAATTGTCTAGACTTGACCTCTGTTTACCCCTGTATTGGGAATTGCGTGAAGATATTTATTTATTTATTCAAAAGTAGGATTGCCAGTGCCGTGGTGCTTGAATGGTAATTAGATACATATAGAACAAACAAACCTTATACATACATTATGATGAATACATATACTTTTTCATAACATGAGTATAATTATACAAATTCATCATACAAATATTTGCCTCTAGCGAGATTCGAGCTCTCAACTATTAGCTTCGAGGGCAGAGGTATTACCACGTGAGCTACCGAGCTGTACATCTTAAGAGGAATGAACATTACTTTATAGACTAATTTGGTACTGCATACCATAGCATGTTTAATATTTTTATTTCATATTTTCCTTACATAATATAGTAAATATCAATCTTACATCTTCTATTAAAACTATTCATGGATTGAAGTTTACACGATTATCTCCAGGTAGACTATAACTTTGAGTAATAAAAACTATACAGACGTGACCTTTGTTGTTTGACATGTGTCAATGATACAGATTCATACAGAAAAATTTAATTTCAATGCATTGATGGGTGATTTCAACGAATTTCGACTCTACTACTTTCACAGAGTGCTTTATATCAGCTAATGGTAACATGTAAAAGATGTAGCTTCACTTTGAAGTGCCGCGGAATGTTAAGGAATCAAACGATCGCACTTTATAGGCGTCAGATCAAATAAATCACGAACTTAACGAGTTTCTAATAAACATTTGTAGATGGAGCAAACATTTGGTTACTTTACAAATACTCGACGAGTAATGGCGCGCAGTAACAGTGTTTGCTGTTTTGCGGGAAGTCAAAATCAATGTTGAGAAACCACCTCAAGTATTTACCTAGCGGTATCCCGTTGCCGTGACACTGTGGTAATAGTCTTCTAAAATATGCATAAATATTTTAGCCAGTCGTAAAAGTCGCATTTGAATATACCGTAAAGTGTAGGCAGTTGTATTTTTATGCCACCATACCTTTTTATTGGGCGCCGACATGCGGAGTAAATGGCGCGCGATATATTCGAATTGGAATTCCTTTGTTATAACTGACTATTTTTTTTTAAATCAGCGATAGTTGTTATTTTAACGTATTAAGAGCTACGTTAGTATGATTTTAATTGCATTGTGTGCAATAAGAAGCAAGTTTATAGGCATCGGAGGTTGGTCGGAATCTTAAAGAGTTTTGGCGTCCCGCTGTGAACTTGAAGCAAAAACTTGCGAGCCTACAACTTTTTAAAGTAACACCATTAGTAAATGATGTATTGACGCCTTAACTTATTTAAATTTAAACTGTTAAATGTTAAAGGTTAAAGTCTTCATATTGTTTATTGCATTTTAGTCTCTCTTTTCTAGGACTTTTAAACAAAACAGGTTAATCATTTTTTTTGTACAATACAATAATATTCTTAACATCGATGTTCATGATTGTTTCATTATTTAAGATTTTCTTTAGTATTTGCCTTTTTTGGAAACTTTTTATGACAAATAAATATTTTTAAATGACTGACACGTCGACACTCACCGTGTTATGGGATATATGAAAGTTTTACTCCTATATTCTTATGAATAAAATTGAAATAGATTATTAGTTTGAAATATTTAGTAACATACAATATGACCGAAATCAATATTTTCGACACGCCGCAAAAACATGTACTAACGGCTGTGTTTGTTCGAACTAGCAATATATTAAATTATAGTAATATCTTCACGCATATTTCTTTAAAATGGGGTCAGAGGGCTAGACTATTTAGTCCTATATTATAATCAATATTTAATATGTTTGTATTTCTGCTATACCTATTTTGTGTCACCATAGCCGATTGGTTGGGTTTCAGAATTTCGAGTTAAGAGACTCGAGTTCGTTCCCCAGGCGGCAGGCTTGAATCAATAAAGTTTTTCGAAAACTTAAGTACAAATTATATCGTTGTCTTGGACATTGGGAAGGCTCACAACCAGTCACGTTTTCCCGACACCAAAACGACGTAATGATCTAGACCTCTGTCTACCCCTGATTGGGAATGGCGTGAAAATATTTACATCTAAAACGACTGATGCGTGGGTTACTATAACACTGGTGTTGTATGTTTTTATTAAGGTGCACCCAAAAGCCCCCCGATTTCTTTTTATTGAGACCTCTGACTGTGAGTGTGATATGTTACAAATTAGTGATATCAAGTAAAATAAATAAAACAAGCCCGCTACCAACATGTGGCGAAGATATTCATAGACATGTAAATATGAAAGGCCTATAAAGTATAACGTATTTTATGATATCGAATATGCACTACAAACGCGTTCATTACCACCTTAGGTGTCACCCGTGGTGTAAAACTGTTTTATATTCTAAGATCTTCTTCCAACTGAAACAAGAAATAAAAGAAAAACGATGTATAAACATAACTTTAAAAACAAACCGATGTACCACTCAGAAAGTTTTGCGAAAAAAGGGAATTTGAAATAATATTAAATATACTAAATAAATTTATTTATTTAAATATACACAGTCAGGTCATAAGTATTGTCACACAGTAAATACTTTTCTTTTAGAATGCTGGCCACAAAAAAATTTATTGAATTAGAATTTCGAATTGTTCATGAAAATAAAACTGTATACTTTTTAAAATTTTACTCATTTTTAAATATGGAGTGGACGCTTAAAGAAGACCGTGTTGCAGTTATTGTGTTGCATCGTAGCCGTTACGCGCCAATTCAAATTTTTGACACACTGAAAAATTTGAATATAACCAAAAGGTTCGTTTATCGTACTATCAAACGATACAATGAAGACTCTAGTGTAGATGACCGGTCAAGAAGTGGTCGCCCTCGGTCCATTAGGACTCCAGCAGTGATAAAAGCTGTGAAGGCGCGAATTCAAAGAAATCCCAAACATAAGCAGAAACTGTTGGCCCTTCATATGGGGTTAAGCAGAACCACGGTGAAAAGGGTGTTAAATGAAGACTTAGGGCTTCTGGCATATCGAATAAAAACAGGACATCGTTTGAATGCTCGTCTAATGCACCTGAGACTGAAGAGATGCCGCGATTTTTTGAAGCGGTACGCGGGAAAAAAGTATTCCCGATATTTTTTTTTTTAGAATAAAAAAAATTTTACCGTAGAAAAGATCTACAACAAACAAAATGATAAGGTGTACTCACATAGTAGTGAAAAAGCGAGCAACCGTATTCCACGTGTCCAACGAGATCCTCGCTCATGGTATGATTGGGAGTTTCTTATTGGGACTTAACAGAGGTACATTTTTGTTAGAAAGGTGTAAAAACGAATGCAGTTGTGTATCAAAATACAGTCCTAACGAACCTTGTGGAACCTGTTTCTCATACCATGTTCAATAACAGGCACTGGGAATTCCAACGATATTCGGCGCCAGCTCATAGAGCGAAGGGCACATATGACTGCCTGGCGACGCGTGATATCCACTTCATCCGGCAAGAAGACTGGCCCTCCTCCAGTCCAGATTTAAATCTGTTAGATTACAAGATATGACAACACTTGGAAGAAAAGGTGCCAAAGCGTCGCCAAATTTGGAGTTACTCAAGACATCCTTGATTAAGGCAGCCGCCGGTATTGACATGGACCTCGTTCGTGCTGCGATAGGCGGCTGGCCGCGCAGATTGAAGACCTGTATTCAAAATCACGGAAGTCATTTTGAATAAACTTTAGTGTCATAAGAATCTATGTTTTGTTAAGTTCATTTTGGTATATAAATGGTTACATAATGGATTTAGACCTGGAAGAGGATGCACGGATCAAATGTTTTCTCTCCGCATGATCACGGAGAAGCTTCTGGCTGCTAACCAGAAGATTTTCTGTACTTTTGTGGATCTTGAGAAAGCATTTGATAAGGTTGTAAGGAAGAAAATGTGGGAACTGTTGCCGGGGTATGGTGTGGATGGTCGATTGCTAAGGGCTGTGCAGTCACTTTACTGTGACTGTAAAGCCTGTGTGCGGGTAGGGCATGACCTGTCACCCATGTTTAGCGTCAAACGGGCGTAAAACAGGTCTTCCTGGCTATTCATACTGAATCTCGACAGCTGTTTACAGAAGCTGAAAGATAGCTGTTTGGGTGTGAAATTGGGTGACATAAAAGTAAATTGTCTGCTTTATGCTGATGATGCAGTGCTTATAGCACCATCAGAGGCAGAACTGCAGGCATTAGTCACGTGTATGAAAGAAGAATGTGAAATTAATGGTCTCCGTTTGAATGCTAATAAAACTAAGGTTCTGGTATTTGAAAGGGACGAAGAAAGAACGAAGTGCGAAATTTGGGTAAATCAGGAATGTCTAGAACAGGTGAATGAAATTGTATACTTGAGAGTGCGTTTAGCCGGGATGGAAGATGTGATTTAGATGTGGACAGGCGTGTCGCTGCCGGGAACAAAGTCAATGGTGCCCTGACTGCGTTAATCAAAAGGCAAGGCGTTGTGAAAAGTGCACGCCTTGCAATACATAACGCAGTGTTGGTACCGACTTTGTTATATGGCAATGAAACCTGGGTATGCCAGAAGAAGCATAAAAGCAGGTTGAATGCAGTGGAGATGCGATCTCTTCGTAAAATGTGCAGCCTTACCATGGCCGACGGAAAGCGAAACGAAGAGATTCGCAATATGGCAGGTTTGAAAGATGACCTTGTCTCAAAATGGATAAGGGCGTGCTTCGATGGTTTGGGCACGTTGAGCGAATGAGTGAAGACCGAATGGTGAAGAAAATATATAGCGCGAAAGTTAATATTAAAAGGTGTCGAGGTAGACCGAGACTAACTTTCGAAGACCATGTGAGCAAATTGCTCGAAGAGAGGAGGATCAAGAGTACTCGGATACCTAAACGTGTATGAAGAAGATGATGAATCTGAAAGAAGCGAAAAGAAGTATGTAGGGATCGTGACACTTGACGATCTGTTCTCTCTGGCTACCCTGTCAGGGATTGTGCGTGAAGATAAATAAATAAATAAATAAAAACATAATGAATAAACTTGTTTCAATTATTTTATATTAAACATGTGGCAGAATTTATGACCAGACTAGGTATTTATTCCAACCTCCAATTAATACCCAAATGTTTAAGAACCATTTTGAATTATAGAGTCACTCACATTGAAAAGTGGGTTGAATGGGTAGTTTTTCGTATAATGAACCTTCAAGATAAAAAAAAATATGGGCGACAAACGTGGTCAGAAATCGAATCAGCTCACTTGATAATAAGTAACTACCGATGACCATGTACAATAACATTACAATAAAGGCTACAGGTACGAGTATGTTGCGTAAACGTGAAAAATGTATCAGGAAAGGACAAAGAAAAAGGAAAAAGGAGGGAGAAAAATGTGAGCATCCGGTTACCTTTCCTAATGTCTCTAATTCACGCTCATATTCTGCACGCTCATATTCTTTTTTTTTTTTAAGAATACTAGCAATACCGAATAACATTACTAGTATTCCTGTTAACCATTCCAATTAAGGTCCAATGCTTGTGTCTGGAGTTGGCTTACGTCAATAGTCGAATGGCGGGGCCCAAACCTGCACGTCATGTTTCGCAGTCCGCACCCTAAACCATTAGGCTATTGCCGCTTTTTTTTAGGTAAGGTTTGCATTAGGTTGCAATGACTTTTTTCAAAAATTATATACGATTTATACTATTCGCATGAAAGTTGGGTCGAAAGTACTTAAACGTAAAACCTTTGTCTGCCCTAGACATTGGGAAAGAGTAAGATATTTTGCCATTTATTATTATTCTCAAAATTACGTTATTTAAAATAAACAACTTACTTTAAATTTCAAAACCTTTAGGTATCTTACAGATGACTAAATAAACATCGAGTAATACTCGTAAGCCGAAAAAATGTAGAAACGTGCATTTTTCAATAAAAATTAAAGTCGTACTATTTATAACTAAGCGCTTCCGAAAGCACAAAGCGGAGAGTTTAATAGAGAAAAATGCAAGTAACTGGACAAATTTCCTTTCCATTCGAGAAAGCGACGTCGTAATATCAATAATTCAGAGAGAAACTAAAAAAGCACTCCCGTCGAAGTTAATTAAAATGTCCCGGAAAGGACGGCCATTACCAGGGATGAAAAAGCGATTTCCCCAAGAGTGGGTTTTAAAGAAATCGACGAGGTTTCAAGTCCATTTTAGTGAATAAGAGGGGCCCCGTCTCTAGCTTAAAGACTTTGAATGATTTCCTTTTATGTATTGTTACTGACATTTATTTTGAGTTTTATTTTAATAAATTGTAGTCTTAATGTTAATATTTCCCCTAAAATGGAAATCCTCTTTCAAATACTTATTCTAACGACGCATAAATATCTTTATAAAATAACGTTATATTTATATTTTTTATTATTCAATGAATACACTTGAACAAACTTACATTGTCAAATGCTGTATAAATTAAAATAGTGTTTAAATCTTTAGAGTGTTTTTCGAGACGTATTACTTTAAATGTATGTATGGATAATTTTATATATGTTTTTTATATTTATATATGTAAAATTTTGAAATTAATATGAAAGTTTAAATGTAAGTAGTAAGGAACGTTTAAAAAGCTGTTCAATGCTTATGGGTGTGAGTATTACATGTTTTAAGTGATGACAGTTTGGCAAAATTTAAGTAGTCACCATCATGATGAATACTTTAATTTTGCTACTACTACACCATTATTTTACCCCAAACAATAAAAAATATCCTCGCCATTTACTTATAACACCATTTACTTACAGTCACGATAGCCGAGTTGTTGGATGGTCGGAATTTCAAGTCAAGAGACCCGAGTTCAATACCCATGTGAGGCAGGCTCGTACCCATGGGTTTTTCAACTTATATACGAATTATATCGTTGTCTTGGACATAAAGACGTCGACGGGCTCATCACCTGTCACGTTGTCCCGAAAATATCTTCGGTGGAAAGTGGATCGAAGGGACTTAACTGTCTAGACTAAACCTCTGTTTACCCCTGTATTGGGAATTGCGTGAAGATATTTATTTATTTATTACTTATAACATCAATATAAAGTCCTGGCAATTCATCAATTCATTTCTAAATAATCATCTTTTCCTAAATTAACGCAATAGCCTTCCCTTATCAACAAGGGACTAAGAGCGGAAGTTTCGTTCATTAATGCAAAATAACGAGCGTATCGGCCCCGGGGATTTGGTGAATTAGAGAATAAGGACAGGACGTCGCCCTTACACTAATGGGAGTTGTCGCCAGTTTAATCGGGTGACCTCTACCCGATTAAGGTCTGCGGTACATATGGCTAGCTCGAATGTCAGTAAATATGTCCCTCTACTTAGAACTTTACTGTAGCGAATCGAATGAAGTGACGATCGCTTGAATTTCGTTCCTAGCTGAAGCACAAATTATTAGTAAGTTACTACGGAAGCAGAAGTTTTCTCTTCTAGAATAGACTATTTCGTTTTTTCTTTTATATTTGTCTTCTACGGTAAACTTTAAGATAAGTTAATAATGTTACTGTAATGGGCAAATCTTATATATTATATAAGATTTGCCCATTATACAATTTTAGACATATCTAACCAATTAAATTGGTACCCAACTCGGTAAGGCAGTATTCGGGAAACTAGAACATCTTCTTGTCGAGTATAATTCAAAACCTAATGAAGAAACTATACAACCAAGCCTGTAGCCAGTGATGACTTATGGATCTTGGACGTGGTCTTGTACTGCAGACGTAATGAGAAAAACATTCGCAGCAGAACTAGATTAACCGAAATTGCAGTTTTAAAAATAAGTATTGAGAGATTTTGTGTAAATTGCGACCAATCAATCAGATGGCAGGGCACAAAAAATAAGAGATCAAAAATAAATAGTGTGTTGTTGACCAGCAACGTATAGAGTGAGAGGCATCCGATATTGTGTTCTGCAATACAGTTAGCGAGAGTTCGATTATGACAAGTCCTCTTATGGGAAGAGCCTTTATTAAGGTAGTATCATTCAGTAACTTTAAATTGATGTTAAGTATTGACTAAGAACAATGTCAGTAAGGTCGATGATTCCCCTACATCAGACATTTAATTGTAAAAACTTATAGTTAGTCCAGCATTAAAGTCATCAAAAGATTTTCAGTAGGATCAGCTATGCGATAACATCTAATAATGAAAAGCCAAAATGGGAAGATTACTGCGAATTCTTCCAAATCGGGATGGATCCATATTTAGCAGTAGATAAATCATGACTATCATCGTCTAATGTTTAAATGCAAGTAATGTCCAGTTAAGTCAAAATGATGCACACACAATAAAGACGACACGATATCCTAGTAGGTACTGACCTTACCTTCGAAGCTAATGGTCGCGGGTTCAAGCCCCGCTAGAGGCAACATGTAATGAATATAAGTGCTTTGCTCGAGTCTTGGATATTTAACTGTGTATGAAAATTTTTATTTATCTAAATATGTATATAGTCAGTATATCGTATCGTTAGCTTGATCACTAAGACGGCGATGGGCTCGCCACCTGTCACGTTGTTCCAAATAGACTTCGGTGAGAGATGGGTTGAAATTAAAAGTATAATTTTTTTTTCTTTTATTAAATTTTTGGTTATTAAAATTTATTTCATACATACATGTAACTTTTTAAGACCATTGTCAATCGGGTACCCACATAGAATAGATCGACAAATATCAAGATGTTTTTCATACACGTTCTTAGCTACTCACACACGTTCTTCGGCGTATACTGTATAATATCAGAAGGTGGCGTATAATATATAGTAAGAAGAAATAAATAATTTATTGAAAATACTTATTATACGAAATATTATTATAATTTATTTAGGCTTTGCTTATCTTTACAAAATGATGCAGAAATTAGATGATGATATATCTAAACATAGACAAAATAGAAAAAGCATCCACTATCCTTTGATAAGTTATTTTTAGATCTTTAAGAACTATAAACACATTTTCGATGAAGACTTCTTGCTTAAACGTAGAACCCTAAAATATGAAAAGTGAGCAATCCCCCAGATTTAAAATACACAATTTAAAAAAATCTGTTAAACAGTTGCACATTTTATTTAAAAGCAATATGTCGTGCCGCAACAGTAAGAAAACAGTGCGATCCTTAATTAAAAAAGAAAGCTCGGGACTGATTGAGCGCTGAGTGCATGTCTGAAGTGCACAGTGTGAGCGTAGGCGGTGTCTACAAGTACAGCTTTCTGTTACTAATGAGGTGTCTTGACGTAAACATTCCATGACATTTTTACCTTCACGGAAAAAACGGAATACTTGTGATTTAAATGGTTGTGAACATTCATGCATGTCTATTTAATGTTTTTAAAGTCTCGCGAGTATATTTGATATTTTATATACACTGTTTTAAAGGAAATATTAGTAAACAGTAGTGAAAGGTCAGTAGCCACGATATCCGTGTTTTTTTTTAATAGAAAAAGGAGGCAATCCAGCAGGTGGCTCACGTGATGGTAAGTGATTACCGCTGCCCATGAACACTCGCAATACCAGAGGCATGGCAGATGCGTTGCCACCCTTAGAGTGCCCTCCCCCCTCCCCAAGAATTGGTGGAGGGGCGTGTGTGGGCCGCCGGTTACCTGCACTCACCAGACGAAACGCAGAAGTTTGTTAGACTTTTACTTCACGCCGGTATTCTGTGAGGTCGTGGTCCTTCGCCGGTCGAGCCGGCCCATTCATGCAACAACAAAAGCTGATGCGTGGCTCTATCACTGTTGCCTGTTGACTGTTGTATTTGGTTGATCAGAATTCAAATCAGGTGATTCGAGCTTGATTCCCAAGAGGGAGGTATTTATGAGTTGATGAATAAAACTTTTTAAAATTGATTTAATATTTGTCTAATGCTTAGATGTTATAACGGAAACAGGCTCGCCACATGTCATTCCAAATAAGACGAATTATAGACGTTTTCGACCCTCATGGTCGAAAACGACTATAATAATATTCATGGCTCTCTAAAAAGTCCAAACTAATATTATGAAAGTAACAAAACATACTTTCAGTATGTCTGTTTGTCTGTTCGTAGCATTTTTGAGGTAAAATGACGTATCTAAAACTTTCTGATGTAGTTGACGACTTCTTTGGACTTTATAAGGACCAAAACTGGCCGTACTGTTTGCACATGAACGTTTGTCGAATTTTGACCAAATGTCATCTGGCCACGGCTTATGTAATACACATTGTTAATTGACTCAGGCGTTACTTTGCGGAAATTCATTGTAAAGTTGTTATTGAAAAAATTACTTCGCAACCCTCCGCATGAAAATATAAAAAGGTATATGTTACCTGGTCCGAAGAGAAGAAGAGCACCACCCTCCCTCCCACAGATGCGTGCACTAATTCCACAGATGTGTGCACTAATTCCACTGTATGCACCACCACCACTACACTCAAACCAGGTAGAGTCAGACTCTGCGGTCGCTCATCGTAGAGTCTACTCGCTTGAGGATGCCTTGTTTTGAGGCGAAACACGTGTCGCGTTTTCGGTGGTGGTATATGTTACCTGGTTTGAGTGTAGTGGTGGTGGTGCATACAGTGGAATTAGTCACCACTTTGTGATTTGGTGATTTTTATCGACGTTTTCTCGGGCCTGGGTGTTTGTGATACCTTCGTTGTTTCTGATCCCAAAGGTGCTTGAGCTGCCAATTTTGGAATCAGAGCAATGTACGTTATGTTCTTGCTATCTGTCTATGTATTTATTTATTTACATTATTTTTGTAATTTTTTTTTTAGAAGAGGGAGGCAAACGATCAGGTGGAACACGTGATGGTAAGTAATCACTTAATCACTCCGGTATTGCAGATGTGAACCCATGAACATCTGCAATACCGGAGGAATAGCGGATGCGTTGCCGGCCTTTGGGAAAGGTATAGGCTCTTTTCTTTAAGGTCCTAAGTCGTATTGGTCCGGAAAAACCGCTGACGGCAACTCCTTCCACAAAGTGCAACTGCGTGGCAGAAAATTCCGCGAAAAACGCACTGTGGTGCAACGCCAAGCATCAAGGTGGTGTTGAATAAATTTTTGGTTATGCCGTAAGGTATGATGGTGAAATTCAGCGGCTGGGATTAATCCGAACAATTCCTCGGAGGACTCCCCGTAGTAGATCTCATAGAAAATGCAAAGTGATGATACATCTCTTCGCAAAGCCAGGGGATCTAGCCGATCGGATAGCGTATGGTCGTCGACAATTCGAGCCGCTCTTTTTTGGATACGGTCAAATGGAAGGAGTTGACACTAGGGTGCCCCTGCCCAGAGATGAGAACAGTACTCCATGTGCAGCCGAACCTGCGCCTTATAAAGGTGCAAGCGGTGGGCCGGCATGAAGTACTGCCGTGCTCTACTAAGCACGCCAAGCTTTTTAGAGGCCAATTTGGCCTTCCCTTCCAAATGACCGCGAAACTGAACGTTGCTCGATACGTTGACGCCGAGGATTCCGATGTTGGCTGAGGCAACTGGGGAGTGCTCTCAAAACGAGATGATACGACGAAGGGTTTCTTTTTTGCGGTAAAAGCGCAAACTTGTGTCTTTTTAGGGTTGAACTGGACTAAATTTAGTCGGCCCCAGTCCTAGATTTTGTCCAACAAAATCTCGACTTCACACAAGTTTGTTCCGGTATTCGTCGAAGTGTTCCCGAGAAATATTGGGACATCCGGTATAAACGGCATCCACCAGTGCTGTCATCTGCATAGCAATGGATGTTACTAAATTGTAACAAATCATTGATATGCAGAAGAAACAGGGTTGGCGATAGCACACAGCCTTGTGGGACACCAGCGTTCACGGACTTGGAGTCTGAGCATGCACCGTCAACTACGACCTTGATGCTCCGGTCTGTGAGAAAACTAGTGACCCAATTGCAAAATTACTCGGCAAGCCCATATGACGGAATAATAAAACAATCAGATTTCAGGTGCTAAGTATTCGCGTAAATATTTAGATTTTTTGAAAAATTACCCTAATTCTCCTCAAAATTTCAGCGAGTATCTTGCAGTGAAAAATCGTTGTATTCCATTAGGGTGTAAAAGCATTACCCAACGCTCGTTTTTCAAAGCAACACATAGTCGTACATAATTGTTTTATTTTTTGCTTTGTTGTTAAACTTAAAGTAATAAATCTTGTTCTTATGGCGTTACAGTTTGAGTTCCTATGTATTTTAACTATATTAATTTAATATTTTAAACTTTTAAGTATTATTAGTTACTACTAATTTACCTAACTTATTAGTTTTATCCATTTCAAAATCTTAAAGTTTTATTGTACTTATTATTAAAAATATACTTATTATCAAAAAGAGTCACGATAGCCGAGTGGTTGGATGGCCGGAATTTCTATTCAAGAGACCCGAGTTCGATCCGCAGGTGGCAGGCTCGTACCAATGAGTTTTTCAAAAACCTACGCACGAATTATATCGTTGGCTTGGACATAAAGACGGCGACGGCCTCACCACCTGTCACACTGTCCCGAAAATATCTTCGGTGGACGGTGGGTCGAAGGGAATTAATTGTCTAGACTAAACCTATATATATTCCTATATCGGGAATTGCGTGAAAATATTTATGTATATTTGTTTATTTTATTTATTAAAACTACGCACATTCTTGATTAGATTGACAATACTTCTAATAATTAAAAAAAATATTTTATTAGTATAATGGCGGTTAATATTTAACAAACTTGTACTTACTTAGGATAATAACATTTCATGTATCTTTCACTTTCGTATATTCGTTTCCTTCATACTTTACTAAGAATTTTATTAGTAAATCTTTATAATAGCTATAAAGAGTAGCCGGCGTGGCTCATTAAAAAGTGAATCATAAATATATAAAATTGTAACTATCTTGCGAAATTTTTGGAGTATAATTTTATATAGTGTTTTGTGCACCATTTCAAAATTGTTAGATTATATTATTCATTATAAGATAAAGGGAAACACAGCCTTTATCTAGTTACAATTTAATTCAACGTCAAGTAAAAATGACTCGGAAAATAAAAGGCCTCGAGGGAAATTAGCCATTACATAAAATTCCATCTCATTTCTTACTCGCGGAGACTTGTACCTGTTATAATTCCATAAAGTGAACAATATAATGAATGGAAATAAAAATAGAAACAGATAACCTGATGCATGTTGATACATCTTTTATGGCTTCACCAAATTCTCAGACACCTTTTCACAACTAAACTTGTGCTTCAAATCAAACCTTTCATAAATTACGATCCACGCTTATAAGTTGGACGTACCAATCAGCTTGCAAGTCGTAAAAGAAATAAAATTAAAACTACGTTCAGTACAAATGAGCCGAGTAAAATTATTTTTACGATTCCCTCACTCAATTAGGCGCTGCACCGACAGTAAAATGTCAGTATTATTTAAATTTACTGTTCCAATTAGACTCGCCATCATCACGGCAGTGATGAAACGGCACCGTGTCGTGCGTGTGTAGCTTTCCTTATTAAGAGATCTATAATTAAAATTTACAGCGTCCGATGTGAATAAAGTGGAGAGTGGGTACAATAATATCTTAATGAAACGCCTCCCTAACACTTAACGCGAGCGTAAGGTGCGCTTAACATACCCGTGTTATTACATTCAGTAGTTGTACTTTCAAATTTATTGAGACTATATTCGCTGTTTAATGGGTTATAGGAAAATTATGAAGCAGTTAAGGTCTACACGTAATATCTTTCATTTTGTAGAATATATTTGTGATACATTGTAACGCCTATAAATGTGGGAGGAAAGGCTGAGAAAGGAATTCTTATTTCATTTTATTATACAACAAGACCATGCCGTATTTTATGCATGGATAAGGTGTGAATGTAGTAAACTAATTATTCGATAAAAAAAATTGGAAAAACGTTTACGTAATTTCGGACTTTCCTACTACATTTCAAAGCATACGCAAAAATTGTAGGAAGAGTTTATTATAATTATGATAGGTGATAGATGCAGGCATAATTATGATAGCTTACATAATTATGATAGATGAATGGTTCGACTCGTCATTTTATAGTGGTACGTCGTTATTGTTTTCGTCAATAATACGCATACTGTCTTTTTATTTTTAACTTACGAATATCTCCACTAATATAAGTCATGGAACCTGGAAACCTCTTACTCATAACTTACAATAAATAACATGAATAGTCTAAGGGTCATAGGAAGTTGAGCATGCCAAATATTAATAAGAAATATGATGGCCGCATTTAAATATTTTTAGCTCAGAAAAGCTCGCTGATTATAATATGAATAAGATAATATTGACGTTTCATTTATTTTTTATATCCCAAACACCTATATATCGAGTACCGATATAGCAATAAGTACTTTGGAGCCATTTTATTATTTTTTACTGACAACAGCCAATTTTTTGTCGTGGTTAAAGATAGATATAATGTCAACCGAAAAAAAGTAAGCGTTCTAGTGTATATACAGCTATTAGAAAAAAGTCACGTTAGCCGTGTGGTTGGGTGGTCAGAATTTCGAGTCAAGTGACCCGAGTTCGATCCCCAGATGGCAGGCTCGTACCAATGGGTTTTTTCAAAAACTTATGTACGAATTTATCGTTAGCTTGGACATTGAGACGGCGACGGGCTCATCACTATCTTCGATGGTAGTTGGGTCGAAGGGTAAGTCGCTTTGTCCATTGTATAGACTAGACCTTTGTCTACCCCTGCATTAGGAATTGCGTGAAGATAAAAGATAGTAAATTTAATTAACGTAGTAATAACATAGAGACTAAAGTAATTTTGAATAAGACCTGTTATTTGCAAAGCTTTCAAATTGTTTTAAACAATGCGGATGTTTGAACCTGTGTTTTGGTACGAGACAGGCGCTGCGCTCACGTGCTCGAGTAGTTATTCCCTAGCATCTTGTAATAAAGAACACGTGTCAGTTTGAGAATGCTCGCAAAGCTCTAGCTACTGCTCTAAGTATTCTCTTTACCCGAGAACTTGTTCAAGAATATTCCCGGTATATTGATGAAAATTACTCGAACGCTGCGAGCGCTCCAATCCATTAAAATAAGTGAGATGTTATATAAAAGTCTTTGTTATGTTTATGGGTCACAGTAAGTTTTCGCAATATTTTCTCTTTCTTTTTATATAAAACATTAGCAAAAATGATCCGGAAATATGTTTATTTTTAAAGTCGTAAACTTTCAATGTCACAGGACAGGTACAGATAGACAATTTAAAACTGTCATAAAAAAGATAAATAAAACAATTGCATGGCGTACGTGTTTCACGTTTTGCTTCCATGTTTTAACCCCTACCATCCTCCCATCTGATAATAATATATTTTATGAAAACCAAAAAACTGAGGTGCATGTAAAAAGAATATAGACCGTAAGTGATTACGGTGTTGTTAGTTTGTAGTGATGTTATTCAACGCATCTGCTATTCCTCTGATATTGTAGGTGTTCAAGGGCGGCGGTGATCACTTACCATCACGTAAGCCACTTGCTCGTTTGACCCCTATTCTATAAAAAAAATTTTAAGCAGTGATGCTTAACAAGCTGCTAATCATCAATGTGCTTACTGTTATATATAATAAATAGATATTAATAAATGTTTATAGATTGTTGTATCGGCGCAAAAACATATCATTCCCTTTTTCTCCATGGTTGCCGTAAGATCTCGTACCGACCAAGGGAAAAGTTCTGGTAATGAAAATAGCTACCGATGGATGGCGGAATAATCATCTCTTATAACTCCAGATCAATATTAAGCAGAACTACATCAGGCTGCGGCGTCTAAAGTTCGAGGTTACTGGTACTGCGATTACAGATCCGCTTGCCAAATAAGAAACAAAGCATTTTTTTTTACATCAAACTATGTTAAAATTACGGAAACCGAACGCCAAGATGATTAAGTGACACTGCCCTCTGTGAAGCTAAAAGTTGCGGGTTCAAATCTCACTGGAGCAAAAATTTGTCAGATAAATATGAATGTTTTACATTAGTCATGGAAGTTTATATTTGTATACAAATTTATATGTCTATGAAAACATATATCTATGTAAGTATATTTTTCTGCATGGTTGTTCACTAAAATGACGATAGGCTCACTCACCACTTTTCTCCCAAATTAGGCTCGGTAAAAAGTGGGTCGAAAGGAAGTCGTAGTCTAAATCGCTGACCACCTCAGTTTGGGAAATTATGTGAAGATAAAAATTTTTAAAAAAATTACGAAAAATTTATAAGTCACGATAGCCGAGTGGTTGGGTGGTCGGAATTTCGAGTCGAGAGACCCGAGTTCGATCCCCAGGTGGCAGTACCAATGAGTTTTTCAAAAACTTATGTACGAATTTCATCGTTGGCTTGGACATAAAGGCGGCGACGGGCTCACCACCTGTCACGTTGTCCCGAAAATATCTTCGGTGGAAGGTGGGTCAAAGGGACTTAATTGTCTAGACTTGACCCCTGTTTACCCCTGTATTGGGAATTGCGTGAAGATATTTATATTTATTTATTTATTTATTTACGAAAAATTGATCTACAAAACGTACCATAAAATAAATAGCTAAGCAGTGAGATAACGCATGTAATAAACAATAACTCAAACAACTAGCAGATACCATGGCACGGTAGCGTAAAGCATCGTCTACAGAAAACACATATCTCATAAAGTTAGTTGGCGAGCGTTTCATCCCGTTGGCATCTACAATGTAATGTTTTGGCATTCGAGGCGAGAACAATCTGGATAATAGAATAAATTTGTTTCTTTGCTTTCCGGATTCAGTCAAAAGATCAGAAGGCGTCTCGTTGGCGGACGACTTTTACACAAACTGAACTACGCAGTTCGATGAGAGCATTTTTGGTTTCGAATACATACTAAGAGAGCACGTTTATTGTTAGCACTTCCATAACAAAGATAATGTCAAGAATATGCCACTCCCTTTCTTCTGGTGGATGTCGCAAGAGGCAACTAAAAGAAAAGCTTTGTCTTTTGCTTTGACAACGTCAACGGCCACCGACAGATGGCATGACAACCAGACGATAATAAGCAAACCGGTAACGGGTATCAAAGTCTAAGGTGCAAGCTGTTGCTGGGATCGCTAATCCGCCTGTTAAGCGCAAACCCTCTCGTGGTAGGGGCATCAGTGAACTTTTATAGGCCGTTATGATGGTATGTATATAATAAAGTCGTAAAACTTATTACTTAGGTATATAGACTGTGTGTAATAGTAGAGTGTCACATGAAGTATTTAAGGAAAAAGCTTTTAAAACTGCCAAGTTTTCAATAGACTGCGAAATAGCCATATTCATAAACATTAAATCAAATTAGTAGACTTGTGACGGGCAAGGTGTCATGTTCAGTGATCGCCTATCCCCTTTGCTAAGGTAATTATTGCAAATTACGGGCCTGTAGGCCGAGGCCTGTATCGTGCAGTGGGCTATCAGGTCATTAAATAACTAAAGTTGAATTATCAATTGTTGTAAGAATTAAGCACAATCGCAAGCGAAGTCGCGGGAAAAGTTTGAAAATAAAATACCTTAAGGAAGTTAATACATATTGGCATATATACGCTGCTCAGATTTTACGAGATAAGGTCACATCGCTCGCTTATGGCAAAAGTTTTCAGATTTCAAGAAGATAATGTTGTCATTCCACAATTTGGATTTTTGCCAAACGTGTGAATATAGACGAATAGGAACTACGAACGAAACTACATTAATGAGATATGTGAAGGAAACCTCAAAACATTGACTGCACGAAAAAATATGACAGCCTTTGGAAAAGAACCTAAAAATTTTCTGTTTACTATTCATCTCACTGATGCTTTTGAATTACGCAGCGAGAGCTAATCCGCGTTGAAAACATGTCGTTTGTTTGCGCCTCCAGTAATATCATTTCCCTTGTTTTTCTTTCCTTTGTCGATGTAGACACAATAAAAGCAAGCTGGCTCGTTAATCGTGCAGAGTAGCCGGGCGAGTAATTAACTTTGCAGCGAGAGAGAGCTGAGATTTACGTGGACCCCGGGTACAATTAAATTTGCATAGGAAATTGCACAGAATAAGCTAAGAATAAGTTACGCGAGTATGAAACTTAGTTTTATAGCAGTCCTCGGTAAAATGATGCAGCACATAACTATCGATATCTACGTTCTTGTTAGTCACTCTTTATTCATGAGAGCTGTATTCACACCGATAAGCAAAATTTTACTTCGTTGTAACCTATTATAAAATTTATCGGTATGATAAATATAGAGCAATTATGTTTGCACTTATATATAAAATTTGTGTTATTGCTTAATCATATTTGGTATTTGACATTTATTTCGTTAATAATCGTCAATGTTCATTATACATTTTGATAATATTGTGACAGCACGAAAATTCCTTTACTTTCGGGGAAAAAAACGCAACCCTATCATATCCAACAAAATCAAGCGTCTAGATCTATTCCACAGGAATCATGTATTGTTTCGAGATGAAAAGGATTCTATATATTTATTCTGAAACATTCAGGCGTATAATTTAGTGGGATGATGATAGGATGTTGACTATATCAATGTTGCTATAAATATAGCATTTTTTGTAATCTATAACTAAATATATAGTTAGTAAAATTTTAACAAGAGGTGTCACAAAAGGAAACTTCGTACTAGGATAGGTAAGGTAGGACATGTCTAACAGTCTTCATATTTTGCATCAGGTTATAGACTATATATCCGTTATAGAACAGGCACAAATAAATGCAGTATTCAAGAATAGATTCTTAACCATACAAAAATTTCTATAATATATATCATTCTAGTAATAATGTAATAAATATGATTTCAAGAGCAGGTATTGCTCTGTTCTCAAGAACAGATATCTTAATTTTGACTAAAAGCGCATTTTATGAGCACATTCGGTTTGTCCATAAAAATCATAACAGCGTTCTTCAGTTTTACAGAGGGCATGGTTATACATGCGGGAAACCGTATAGTTTTTATTGTGTGCATAGAATTTTTGAAGTTTACCCTCGAATAGTCCGATGCGGTGTGAGTTTTATGACCACGTCCGCGCTGAGCGAACATCTCTTGATATTTTTCATATTTTACGAGGCTTTGAATTTACGCCTCTTGTGAGGGACAGCAGAAAAGTCGACGTTAGCTTAGTATTTCTGTCGCGTCGTCGATTTTCATATTGTGTCGAACGTTCATGGAATGGACTGTAAAACTTCTATGTGCTGCACATAAAATTATGAGCTTTTACCTCTGCGAAAAACAAATATTTGTTTAATATCTTCACGTCTTTTCAAATACGGGGATAGCCAGAGTTCTAGGCAATTTAGTCTTTTCGATCTACATTTCACGGGAGCTTATTTTGTGATATCGTGACAAGTAGGGAGCCTGTTCCTGTCCATATGTCTAAGTCAGCGATAAAAATCATACATAATTTTAAATCAACTCAATAGTATGAGCCTACCTCATGGGGATCGAATTTGGTTCTCTTGACTCGAATTCCGATCCGGTAATGTAACGCTTATATAACAAGATAGAGGTAACGATGGTATTTTTGGATTGGCTTAAACATAAACAAGCCTCAGTAAATAAATATCGCCAAAATTATGAAGTCACTATGAAGAAATAGATAAAAAGTTTAAATCAAATAACCGTTGCTTTGTTTTTCATTCCAATTTTAAAAAAGTATTTGATCAAAAAAAAACTCAATGTAAAAACGATGAGGCCTTTAAATTGAACAATTAAAATTACTAACAATGGACACGTTACGCAAGAGCTAGGCTCGGTTTAACGATTAACGTCGAACAATATGGTTGCAATAAATCCTAACCGCTTAACAAGTGTAATCAAAACAAATAAAACGGAGTGTAATCTTGTTGTAAAAACAAAGCTCGTTCTGCGGAGGAAGTGGTTTTAAAGCTCGCTTATCAAAGCTGTTAACGCAAATACGACTTTAATACAATTATATATTTCACGGTTTTATCGCCATGCCTCATTCCGAAATTCGGTGTCGTTAAATAAAAATACACAGTTAAATGTAAACTTTTTTACATATTTCATTTAGATTTATTATTTAAAATTTGCATTATTTTTATTCACACAATTCCCAATACAGGGGTAGATAGAGGTCTAGTCTAGACAATTAAGTCCCGTAGACCCAACTGCCACCGAAGATATTTTCGGGACAGCGATATAATCGTACATAAATTCGAAAACCCCATTGGTACGAGCCTGCCACCTGGGGATCGACCTCGGGACTCATTACTCGATATTCCGACCACCCAACCACTCGGCTATCGTGACTTTAACTTATTGATCTATATTATTTGAAAACTTACTTTTGATTGTAAGCTTCGAATGTTTATTAAAAATTTTTATGATCCATGCTCGATTGGATTGGCATAGACTGTGACACTCATATAGATTAGAATTAACACCTGAATCGGGTGGAAAACATTAAACATTCTAGACCTCTCTTTTTCTGTTTTTTAGTGTCTCGTTCGTCGTCTTCTGTTCTTCATAATAAAAATTTTAATTTAGAACAATATTCTACGAAATGGATCTCGATTTCCATTTTTCTGTATACGAATTGGGTACAAAATTCACTTAAATCCATTGAGCTATTTCAGCCAAAAACAGGACGTTAAATAAGAGACACGTACTTCAGTACTATCTATCATACCGTTCAACTTTTGGACCATCCTCAATAATTATGTCAAAAAAAAATTAAAGCAATATTTTTTAGTAATGTTATTTTCTGGCTTTTTAAGGCTGGAGCATATTGCCAAAAATAATGATGCTCGTTAAGCAAAAAACCAGGGATCCCGCCTTGGGAACTGAGAGAGAAACTTCACTGTCTCAAATACGTCACAGTCCCCTAAAAACTTGACACTAGGAAGGCCATTTGACAAATGGTTCTTTCGTATTTTTATGCCAGCAGATATAATTTTAAAAAATAATTCATGTTTATTTTGTTTTGTAAAGAGTACAAAAAATATTCAGTTAATACATTCGTGTCGCCTTATTATTTCTAATATAGAACTAAGTATTTTTTTGGAAAGGTATAAAATTATAGTCTAGTATCTTTAGTTAATTAGTAAAATTAATATATGTAACTAAAAGTATATAATAATATAAAGTGAGAGACGAGATCTCCCAGTCTGTAGCGTTTTAAAGTCTGAATAAAACTTTAATCAGACGATGCTGAATTTCACTCATAGGCAAAGGGTGTCGTCAAGTAGATACCTCTTTCATAACTTTAATCACACACGCACCTAAAGATATTCAAGTTTTTCCCTTTTCCTCTTCAAAAGGGCGAGACTAATCTCGGGCTACCTCGAACATTTTCATTCCGTAGAATTTCGATTTTTTTATGAAATTTTGACAATATGTCGAAAATGTCACACAAAAAAATTACAAGTATGACAGACAGACGACACCATAAATACGAGAATGTACGTCACTCATCTACTATTACTAAGAGCATAATCGTAATTTTTGCATAATTATTTTTGCATAATAATTAAAAAATAAGTAAATTGGTAGATGAAGTCATATAAAACGTAACGTACATATTTACTTTCCCATTACCGTGAAAATAATATCTATCTATCACATTTTAATCTCAAAGTTAACTACGGCTATAACCGTTTACATAAAGTTATCTGAACCCTAAAGATCACGGTGTAATGTTTTAGATAAAAGCAAAACATTGTCTTAAAAGGAATTTGTTTCTTAAACAATAGATTTATTCTACCAAACTATTATTATTTGAACTACAATTGATTAATTAACAACAAATATTAAAAAATAACATGTTTATGCAATAAGCTAAGAATGATCTCGAACAATAACGAACTCGAAGCTCAAGCAGTTGACCTACAAACAAGTATTCAGCAATTTATTATTTTGATGACGTACTTACCGATATAAAAATATTTTAAGAAAACTAATTCTACTTTTTCAAACATGCAGTAAACATATTTTTTACTGCATTTTTCTGTATCTTCAATTTGTAGGAACATAAAAATTAATTTTATTGGACTTACTGATGTTTCCATCAACAATTCATAAATACTACCATTTTTTCAGTAATTTAATACGAATTTCTTATTAAAATTATTAATAAATATTTAATTCAAATAAATTAAAGAGAATTTTTTTTTTAAATTTCAACTGACACGTAAGACACAGTGGCTCAGAGGTACGAGCAAGGCGACGGTTCGATAGTTATCGCGGGTTCGAATCCCGCCCGTGTCATTTGAAATAAAAAAAAATATTTTTTTTATTTAATTAAAAACATTTTTTTATTTAATAAGATAAAGTTCAGCATAACTTATATGCTTTAAAAATCAATAAAAATTGCATAATAAAGGAATTAGTTGGCGTTATCTTATTGATAATTCCTAACTGAAAAATCAAAAATGTCATATTGTCACTTGCAAAAGGGACAATAGATGGCGCTTATGCCAAAAATAGACATAAAAATGAAAGAGAATACAAATTTCAAATTTCAACTGATGCGTATAAAACACGGTGGTTCAGAGGTAAGAGCGTTGCCACGGTTCGGCTGTGGCGGGAGTGTTTGCATTGTTGCCTTCACTCCGTTCTCCATGCCCTCTACAGCCGAGATGGAATCGTGGTGGAGGAAGAGTTTAGGTAATGCGTTTCGCCATGCTCCCTGTCTACCGCGAAACCTGGTTTCGTGGTGGTGGAGCCACTGTCCAGAACACCGTGGCATGACGGGAGAGCTGGTTCTTGGACAAACCCACTCCTTCCTAAAACCCAAGGCCTCCGGTTGGCAGACTTGGGGGTTCGTTGCTGCCTGGGTTTGGAAGCCAAGGATGTAGAAGAGCCCATCTTCTGGCGTATCAAGCCAGAAGGGAAAGGGAGTGCACCATGCATCGTCTCCCAAGTATGGGCTGCTAAGGTCGCCCAGATCGCGTCGCAGATGTTTGCGAAAGCGTTCCCGTTACCAGCCGTTCTTGTCCCCGTAGAGGCGGGTTTACATTAGGTTTTTCCAAATTGATAAAAATAATCTAATAAATATAATGCAACAAATTTGAGCAAAATTTTTTGTGAACATATTCGCGCTATGTTTTAGATGGATGACTTAATAAAAATAAACTGAACAGCATTCCTGATTGAATTATAGATGTACTACGTATATCTGTAGTCGGACAGGGAAGGATTTAAAAAAAAAACTTATGGCACAAATACCGAAATTTAAATACCGAGTGTTAGCGTTGGCACGAAAGCTCGAACTTTGAGCGAAGCTGTGAGCTCAAGCTTCGCTCAAAGTTCGAGCTTTCGTGCCAACGCGGGAATTTTGACATCTGTCTTCTGTCTTCAAGTCTTCAAAATTAACATAATTTTGTATCAGTCTTGAAATATTCTTATTCATGAGTGTCTAATTTTCCATCCACGTAACAAATATGGCGTCTGTAGTAAATTCTTGCCTATGTTCAGAAATTGACGCAATTACTGAATGTCAAATACAGTAATTGCGTCAATTTCTGAACTAGACAAATTTTTAGTAATGACTGCAAAAACAATAATTTCTTGATTAAATGCATGAGTATGTTGCTTGTCATTTGCATACATATGTACGTATTTCATGCATTGTTCATATTGGGATAAGCCGACTGACCTATGAATAACATACATCGTTTTTACTATACAAAACAATTGTTTTTAGTTGACACAAAATTAATTTTAGTGTACCAAGATTCCGCAACTGATCGTCTGCCTCTCCTGAATCCGTAATCCTAATCCCGTAGAGAAAGGCCTTATGACTATGAACAATGTTTTATCATAGTAAAATATTTTTTTATTCATAATTGCGAAAATTAACGTAAAAAGTGTTCGAGGTAATTCTTGAGGTAAAAATTCTCTGAATAACTATTTCTGCCATCGAAAACTAGCCTAAGAACTGTTATCTTCCTGTTAAAATGGTATATAGAACTAGTACAATGACGTTCTAAGAGACATTCCATCTCTGTTCTCCAAACAAAAAAAAAAATATCTCTACGCCATTCCCAATATAAAGATCAAAGTATTAGGTCCTTTCGACCCACTTTCCGTCGAAGACATTTTTTGGAGTAACTTGACATGTGGTGAGCCACTCGCCGTAGATCGTAAGTTTTAAAAAACTTCTAATCTCTTAACTCGAATTTTAATCGACCAACTACTCGGCTATCGTACTGTCTTCTGGAATATTCATCTTGTAATATGGTTAGAAGGTATTATGGGAAACAGTAGTCACTTATTATCAGGTAGATAGTAAGTGACCCGTTTTTCAAACTACCAATAACAAAATTGGAGCTAGTTATGTAAACATGCATGCAGAATTAATAACAAATAAATTTCCTGAAATAACTTTCCATTATTCAATTTCTTTATTGAAGTAAACTACTTTTGTTACACTTTTACTTATAATAGTTTTGAATGCATTATACACTATATAAGCAATATTACACTTATAAAAATCGATACATTGATTGGATATACAAATATATGTATAAGTAAATTAAATAAAATGCAATCGGAAATAAATCGCGAAATCAGAATGACATGCCATTACTCGAATTTGAATGTTCGAGACCGTCATTCATACAAGAAGAATACGAGGTATCATGTTATGTATTGAAGTGGGTAGCCATAAATCCATCTGCAATAAAATACGAACGGAGTGGCACGTGACTCCACAACTGAAACTTTAACCTATGTAAATATTTACAGTTAAGTTTTATAACCATTATAGTTGTAGCTATAAAAATTTATTTACGATTTCTATGTACGTATCTTTGTAAAAACAGTTTTAAAACTAAAGCCATAATGTAGATCTATTAAATTATTTTCGTAATTCATGTCGCCAGAAGGCGTTGCTTCAGCTTCATTAAGTTGATAGTTTTATGGCATAAAAAGAGTTCGTGCTGTTTTGTGTAAATTGCGCAGGGTAATTAAAAGTTATTTACTTAAGTAAGTCGAACAATAAATTTGCAAAGCTTTGCGAAGCAGCTAGTTGACTCTCGACCCTAACCAATTAGGTTGCTTCTTAATTTATTATAACACAATATAATGACGATAAATGGCTATGAAGCTGTGTAATATAACATTGTACTTAATTTAATAAGTAACACCAGTTTTAATTAAAAATATTTTTATTCATAATTGCGAAAATTAACGTAAAAGTGTTCGAGGTAATTCTTGAGGTAAAAATTCTCTGAATAACTATTTCTGCCATCGAAAACTAGCCTAAGAACTGTTATCTTCCTGTTAAAATGGTATATAGAACTAGTACAATGACGTTCTAAGAGACATTCCATCTCTGTTCTCCAAACAAAAAAAAATATCTCTACGCCATTCCCAATATAAAGATCAAAGTATTAGGTCCTTTCGACCCACTTTCCGTCGAAGACATTTTTGGAGTAACTTGACATGTGGTGAGCCACTCGCCGTAGATCGTAAGTTTTAAAAACTTCTAATCTCTTAACTCAATTTTAATCGACCAACTACTCGGCTATCGTACTGTCTTCTGGAATATTCATCTTGTAATATGGTTAGAAGGTATTATGAAACAGTAGTCACTTATTATCAGGTAGATAGTAAGTGACCCGTTTTCAAACTACCAATAACAAAATTGGAGCTAGTTATGTAAACATGCATGCAGAATTAATAACAAATAAATTTCCTGAAATAACTTTCCATTATTCAATTTCTTTATTGAAGTAAACTACTTTTGTTACACTTTTACTTATAATAGTTTTGAATGCATTATACACTATATAAGCAAATAAATCGATACATTGATTGGATATACAAATATATGTATAAGTAAATTAAATAAAATGCAATCGGAAATAAATCGCGAAATCAGAATGACATGCCATTACTCGAATTTGAATGTTCGAGACCGTCATTCATACAAGAAGAATACGAGGTATCATGTTATGTATTGAAGTGGGTAGCCATAAATCCATCTGCAATAAAATACGAACGGAGTGGCACGTGACTCCACAACTGAAACTTTAACCTATGTAAATATTTACAGTTAAGTTTTATAACCATTATAGTTGTAGCTATAAAAATTTATTTACGATTTCTATGTACGTATCTTTGTAAAAACAGTTTTAAAACTAAAGCCATAATGTAGATCTATTAAATTATTTTCGTAATTCATGTCGCCAGAAGGCGTTGCTTCAGCTTCATTAAGTTGATAGTTTTATGGCATAAAAAGAGTTCGTGCTGTTTTGTGTAAATTGCGCAGGGTAATTAAAAGTTATTTACTTAAGTAAGTCGAACAATAAATTTGCAAAGCTTTGCGAAGCAGCTAGTTGACTCTCGACCCTAACCAATTAGGTTGCTTCTTAATTTATTATAACACAATATAATGACGATAAATGGCTATGAAGCTGTGTAATATAACATTGTACTTAATTTAATAAGTAACACCAGTTTTAATTAAAATACTAATAGAATTAATTTAAGTATTCCAAATATATATTAAACCACAGATTACCTAAACGGTTAGCGGATTGCAAAACGAGACGTCGCAGGTTCGAGCCTATACAAATATCGTCCTAAACCTCTCTATGTATATGAAGACACATAAGCTTTGTGACAGTTAAGATGAATATTAGTAATGTAATTAGCATTGCATTTCCCATTCTAACAAAACTTATATAAAACAGTTATACGATACAGTATAAATGTATATCATGAACGATTAGTAAAATTTTACCGACCGATAATAATAATAATAAACTGCGTCTACTTCATGCTAGTATTTTGTGCGGCAGTGGTTGCAGAGGCAACGAATTTGTTCCACAGAAAATGTTTAGTAAATCAGTAATACAGTAAATTTATTCACAACTAAATTCAATAAAGCAACACACTAATTTTATAAGACTGAAACTCATGGTAATTTAGTATGAATAATGACAATAAATAAATTCATAGATAGAGCTAAGGTCACATATATTTTTCTGATACCAAAGTAAGCAGCCTAAGCACTTGCATTATGGAATTAGAAATAACGAGTTACCACAAACACCCAGACCCGAGAAAATGTACAAATAGTGTTTTCTACATTGACACTAAAGGGAATTTACGCGGAACTTCAGAACTGACAATACCATGAAAACCGGTGTGTATACCACTCTTTCACGGAGATCTTCAATTATTATAAAGAAATAAAACTGGCATAAGAAATAGAAAATTGCAAGAAATTACAACGCTTTATTACACAATCGCAATGTTCAAAGAATAAATAAACGAAACGAAATGTACATAGCAACAGAAATTGCAAATAGCGGAAATATTTACGTTACAATTCGCGAGTTGAAAATTTATTTCGTGAAGCGAAATCGTGCGGAAAATTTGCAATTTAGAAGAAGGGGAACGGCAATAAGCCATCGATTATGTAGATGCAAGCCTTTGTGCAAAACTGCAGTTATCTTTGCATTCGAGACGGCGTTTCAGAACGATTTGTCAGAAATTTTCAATGCCAATAATTTTACCTATTCACTGCTAAATCCTTGAACTTTATTTCAATCGTAAGAACTAAATTAAATCGAAGCGTTTCATCTATAACTAGCTATTGCGAGCGGCTTAACCAGCATGGAATAACTTTTTTCCAAGCGAACTCCCAAAATGAGATAAAAAGTTAATAATAAGTCTAAAATAAAGTGAAGAAACGCAAACTGATGGGCTACCTTCTATCAAACATATTTGAGCTAAGAGACGTCCTCGTTGTTCCAATACGAGCTTTGTAGACACAGTTCACATGTAATACATAAATTTCGTAACGACCGGTTGTTGTACACTGCAGGACATAGTCTTATCCTGTAAGGAAGCATTTGCCATAATTGCCCCGGCAGGTAAGCAATTTGGCGATCATTGTACCAGACACCTCTAACCTTAGACGCAGCTCATCGTCACCGAACTGCTGAATTTTGCTCTGTTATTTTCAAGATGATTGTCCTGAACCGATCTGTCGGTAGACAATGGTATTTTTAAGACATTCCCACGGCTACCCGATGTAAGATGCGACTAAAGGGTGGTAAAGTTGCGGCGTAACAAACCGGTAATTTCACACGTCCACTAAATATTTTTTTTATTACTAATATTTCTCAGACATTATATTATTTATTGTCATTATTCATATATATTGAACATATGCTATGTTCAATATGCTTATATTATGTGGTGTCTCGCATCCTATCCACCATCCTATTTCATCATGGTGGAAGTTGAAGATAGAATCTAATTGGGAACAAATAATCTAATTTTACAGTTAATTTTGGACGGCGACGGGCTCACCACCTGTCACGTTGTCCGGAAAGTGTCTTCGGTGGAAGGTGGGTCAAAGTGACTTAATTGTCTAGATTCGACCTCTGTCTACCCCTGTTTTGGGAAGTGCGTGAAGATATTATTATTATTATTTAATATATTGACGTACAACTTGGAATGATATAAACTCAGTACGAAACTGAAAAAAGACACTATGTCTATATTGATAAAAGCCTCCAGGGAATAGCAAACAGCAACGTTTCCGGTTGCCGATATCCGGTTGAACTGTCGCGGCGTCACGCGATCTGATGTTTCAGCGTTTCGTAAATTGTAAGAAAAATGTGGTGGAAATAAAGAAAATTGTTATTTCAGCGCTGATCTAGATTTGATTTTAAGTGTAACGTCATGGAAAATTATGTACTTTTTTGAATACATGATTTAAAAATAATTTCTTTGATAGGATTGGTACTTTATTAATCCATTTAATTTCGTATGGATTGCAATTAATTTTAGTTGTATTCGGAATTTAAATAAAAGGGATGCTGCTACAGCATCTGTCTTAGAACTAACAAATCTTATATATCATAGTATTTTTTTTAAAACGTCGCGGGACTACAATACTTAACTGGAAAGCCATGAATTGTGTTTAACAACACTCTTGTTGGAATTTAAATATTAATGAAATCATTCTATATATAAAATAAAATCTACATATTATCTCTGTCAAGACATAATTTTTTCCTTTTTGCCAGAAATAGGTTAATTACTGCGGAGCAATATGGCCGTCGATTTATACCCGCTAATTGTACCCGCTAATTATACTTGCATTATCATTGTTATCATTTAAACAATAAAGTAACTTAACTTAAAGTTCAAGCAATTCTTACACACCTCTTGGATGCAATTTAAGCAATTACTAGCAAAGGAATTTGAGTTCAGTATGTATAAACCAGGAACTAGCCGAATAGATTTACCAATTACAAACCTAGCACCTTAAGTACTTTCATACATTTCGTGCTCGTATTTAAATATCGC
Organism: Sericinus montela; assembly: GCA_029286605.1. Taxonomy (NCBI): domain Eukaryota; kingdom Metazoa; phylum Arthropoda; class Insecta; order Lepidoptera; family Papilionidae; genus Sericinus; species Sericinus montela. The sequence continues at coordinate 11,434,226 of JAGSMR010000015.1, forward strand.
TAGTAACGTGCTGTAAAGAAATTAAGTTAAATGTAGCCGAGATATATTCATGACCTTTTGGCAGCATATGTGACTCTGTAATACGACACTAGGGCGCACTGGCGGCGCCGCTGTTTGCTCTGAAACCTAATATGGCGCATTAGAGCGGCTTGTTTTGTCTCCATTATCTTAACTTCGAAGCTGCTAACTAGTGAGCATGTGCGTCAATAAAACTAATGAAAGAATAGCGTTCATAGAACTATGAATAGATATATGAGAAATTCGAATAAAATTTTATCGTACAGTACTCATGTTTGTTCTATACTTTCATGGGACTTTTCTCATAGAGTTATAACGAGGCAGTGTGGAAATCGCATAACCCAAATACTTTAGTTACTATAGTAGTCAACATAGCGAATAGTTGTGAAGCTGATAACTGCTACCGACATACAGCAAATGTGTGATCATAGTATAAGCACAAGTCATGCACAGAGTCCAGGACGTACAATTGGTAGTAAACAAACTCTCTTGGCAATAAAGAAAAAGAAGCCCAGTCAAAGGCGGAATACCTACATCGAAAACTACTTAAAAAAATTATATTCCACTATTCCCAATACAGGGGTAGACAGAGGTCTAGTCAATTTCTTTCGACCCACCTTGTACCGAAAACATTTCTTGGGACTAGGTGACAGGCGGTGAGCCCCTCACCGTCTTTATGTCCAAGCCAACAATTGTACATAAGTTTTATGAATCGCCCTAATGGATTAATGAGTAAAGTTACGTGCCTGCCACCTGGGGATCGAACTCGGGTCTCTCCACTTGAATTCCGATCACCCAACTACTCGGCTATCGTGAAATTTAAATTAAATTACAGACTATCGTGCCTAAAGCGAAAAATAGCTCCATGGTATTTATGGAAATTAATGGTACAGAGAAAAACGATACCTACATGCCAGGTTGGGTGTTTGTGAACTGGGGAGGATGTCTTTACACCACTACGCTATCTACTCGATTATGTTCATGTGTATGTATGTTTATGTATGTTTTTTTTTGTATTTTTCTAAAAGACTGTTATTATTGAGTTTTTCATGTGGAAAAATAGACGTTGAAATATTCAAAGTTTCAATATCCTGAAAAAACGGAAAAACAGTGTTGTATATTGTACACATAATCTTTCGGTTTTGGTAAAGATCGATGTAAAGGACGTAATATTTAGAATATCGTGTATTTAATGACGTATTTTAATGGAAAGAATATTGATAGAAAAAATATAAGAAAATTCTAATGAACGTTTTCATAATGACACACTCATACATATATTATGATAAGGTCCCGACATTTTTACATCGTGTAAACTGGGCTGTGCTCCTGAATCATTAATCACGTATACAATGCATGTCAACCGGCCGACAATATGACGCGACGCATGTTCAGGGGGCCCTTCCAATTTTCCTCTATAATGGGAAAGTAGATGGAAAAACCTTTCACCCTTCGCCTTCTTAGGAAAGCGGGTTACGCGTATTGAAAGTCGTTTCCAGTATTATAAAGGAACAATTTAAAGAGGAGTCACGTAGAGATCAGTTCTTAAAATAAAGTCGAAACTTTATTCGACGAATGAGCACTTCTCAAATTGTTTGTAAGAAACGTACGAGTTTGTCCCTTAAGAGAAATAATGAATTGATGCTTTATTGGACAAAAGAGGTTATACAAGATAACTCGTACATTTCTTACAAACAATTATGTAAATACATATACAAATATGTAAATACACATTATTATCTATTTCAACACATAAATGCACAAACTTTGTTGTGACTATAATACTGTTGAGGAAATTGCCATACAATTTTTTCTTAAATGAGGTATAAATATAAATTTTAACACATTTCAATATTTCATAGTAATCTTATATATAAAAAAACACTTGGACACACATTCTTAACATAAAATCATATTGCCGATACCAGGCAATACCAATTTCAGATAAAACTTTACGACGCTATAATGAGTCAAAAGGTCCATTCCCGCCGACTATTCCCTTTAATATGCGCGCATATAAAAATAAATTAACAATATTGGGCAAATGCAATCAGGGGTGGATCGGACAGTGTTTCGGCAATTACCGACGGACTCCCAAATTTCCCAATATGAGCTGCGTAATTGATATTTACGCTACATTGATCCCTCGCACAACTACGTCCGGAGAGATTTGTATTTATAGCTTCATTAAAACTTTGCAAAATAATTATATACAGCGAACCTTTTATAATGATTTATGTTTATTATAACTACGGAGTATGAATTATTATACGTACCCAATATACATATATACACAAAACAAACATAAAACCGAAAGTATAAACATTTGGTTATATTTCAACACATTTACTTTATCCAGTATATATTATAATATTAATACTGGATATTGTAAAAAATAAAAGTAAAATATACTTTATTTTTCATTTAATACAACCTAAAAAAATATTTTATATTTTAAAGTAATAAGAATTCACTGAGAGTCTACTTATTAAATTAATGTTATTTCAAATTAATAAATGAAGGAAAGGAGAGAGACAGATGTAAAACTCACACATTCAAAATTAATTGAATTTTAATTATTTATAAGAGTTGATTAAATATTAAAATAATACTCACGATAGCCCTGTGGTTGGGTGAGCGGTATTCTAGTCGAGAGACCCAGGTTTTTAAAACCTATGTAAGATTAATATCCTCGTTATATTAATATCCTCAATTAAGACGGCGACGTGCTCATGACATGTGGTCATGTAGTCCCAAAAATGTTCGGTGGAAGGTGGGTCGAAAAGACTTAATTGTCTGTATCGCTGTCTATACCGAGTCAGGCGTGAAGATATAATTATATATATAAATTTACAAAATGTGTGTGTCTAGAAGGGTAAAGAAGTCGTCGATTAACTATTATGGAGTAGTTAGAGAGCAAGCTTCTTATTTTACTATAATTTTATTAGGCATCAGTAGAAAGAAGTGTTAAAGCGAACAATATTGCGAAGCGAATAATTCTCTGTCTTCAAATACCCAAGCCCAAAAGAAAACACTTCACTTTAACATTCATTCTTTAGCTTACATTGTTTACGAGACACATTTGTCTATCACCCTTATCAGTGTCAGTTCGTAACCATTGACAAATCTGCGGCGTTTGAACATTGTTTGCTATAGTTTAAGACAAGTTAGGCAGTGAGACGCATTATTCAGAGATACGAGCGCCATTTAACAGTGTCAGCCGCACATTTGTATCGGCGCGAACGTAGGATACCCTTTTCTTTACAAACGACGACAAATTGGTGCTCAATCATTATAAATTAAAGCTGTTAGTTAAACAGAATGATCCTCGAAACATTCGTTGGAAACATTAAGGGGAACTATTTATTCTAATGTTTTCGTTTAAAGATGGGAATCTAACGTATTTTTAAGTAAATATTATAACGTAGACCGTAAATTATTTCTATACACTGCTATTATTAGTGGAATAAACATACATACGTACAATCACGCCTGTTTCCCATAGGGGTAGACAGAGACTACTTATTCCACTTGCTACGATTTTTACATACTTGTTTAGCTTTGTCCACTTTCATTATTCTCTGGCCTTTTTCGGGACGTCCCTGGATTGATCTCGAAACGTACGCCTAGGTCTTCCCATTCCTACACTTCTATTCACACTCGGCTTATACACTTTTTTCGTTAATCGTTCTTCATTCATTCTCTCGTTCACCTTTCCCAATTTTAGATATATTTATCTATCTATCGATAGATAAACTGTTTATTTGGTAACTAAATCTCCCACACAATTAGCAACTTAAATAATCCTTATAGAGACAAGAATAATGGTGAAACTAAGAACTAACAAAAATACTTAAAGCAAATCAATCGAAAGTGAAGTAGCTGTTAAATGAAAAAATAAAATATAAAAATAGAAACAAAAATTGAAGCTGCATAAAGTGACACAAAAAGGCAGTGTATACCTTTGCCAAAGAGCAAAACATTGATTTTTAGTTATCATCAAACTTTACATCTTTTAGTCACTACATCTTCTTTCAGACCACAACGTTTCCTTATCTCACTATTCCTTATCCTGTCACTCAGTTTAGTGGAATAAAGGGTGATATAAAAATAAAAATGTGCCAAAAATTCATAACTTACGAACCCCATTTTCTAATACCGGGGTAGTCAGAGGTCTAAACGATTTGGTGATTTCCACCCACTTTACACCAGAGCTCATTTGAGACAACATGATAAGCATCTTAGAGTCCAAGCCAATGTTACAAATCGTACAAAGTTCCGGAAAACCTCATTGATAAGTCCATCCTATAGATTGAATTTGGGTTTCCTAATTTCAATTCCAATCACCGAGCGACTCGCGTTAAATAGACGACTCTTCGGAAATGCCCGCAGTGTATTTTACTGACACTTACATATATATGTTAATATATTTATTCAATGATTCGAACAATTGTTTTTGGAGCTGCGTAATTTAAAAAAAAATCTTGGCTTTATTTAAGTTACTAAATGCTATACTTCTTATATTGAGAATAGTAATAAATATAATTATCTATATAATCGACATCAAAAGTGATAATTTAAAGGATAATATACTTTTTTGACTACCTTTCACTTCAATTCCCGTTTTGTGTATATTAAAATTGAAATGTGCAGTATGCTTAACGAAAGATAAATGATCTCACAAAGCAATTTATTATCTTAAAGCATTCCTTTTTTTCTCATCAAACAGGCAATGATTAATCAAATGCGCTCCAAACTGAATCGTTGGACGCAAGAGCTATCAAACTGATCGAATCGAAGAATGGCATTTTGTCTTTTTGGGACGGAAGTAACCGTTTGAACATTATCGATGTACCACGTGCGGGCGGCCATCCGGCACACCTGTTTAGATAGAAGATAATAACAAATGGACTACGTGAATGGGAACCTTGCCCTTTGTATATACGTACTTATATTGTTTTTTTTTATTTAAAAGGTACCACAGTATCTACGATTACACGATGATTTGTACATGACGATATACATAATGATCCACGACGAGAAAGACACGTATCATTTTGAAAGAGGTTTTGTCTTCACGCAATTTCTCACAAATAGTTTGTTAGAGGTCTAGATAATAAAGTCCTTTCGACCCAGTATATTCATCTAAGCTTATTTGGGATTACGTGATAGGCTCATGGGATTTCGTGATAGGTCTTTGTGTCCATGCTAACTGTACAATATAGTTATACATATTAAAAAAGATACACCTAGTCCGGCCAAGCAAGTTATGTTACAAATGAAAATGAATTAATGTAATATTATTAAAATTACTACCTATTTATTAGTCTGAGCAAAAATAAAATTAAATATTCTATTCGAAATGGATATTATACAGGCCTTTAATCTGTTTGGTCACGAATCTATGCATTGATGCACTGTTTCCTATGGAAATTTCACCACTTCTTGCACCAAAGATTTTTAAGAGACTTAATATCGCCTTTTCGTTTAGAGCAGGCCATGTCCTCTAAAACTGACCATAATTCAAATTAAAAAAATGTCTAAACGGTTGAGATCTGGGCTAAATAAGGGGCGGACTTCAGCTCTTATCAGCTCATAAAGTCCGGAACGTTGGTTTCATTCCTAACCCTAGGTTAGTTAGGTCGTGCCATGTAACCAAGTGCAGAGCCCTACTGGACAGTTTACGGTATATTTTTAAAAAGTGTATTGCTGAATTCACAACATGTACATGTTTCACAACATGATCCGAGACTGTATCTTGATGCACTTTGGCTGAAGTTTTCACTTCATTTTCACAAAAATTTTGTTTTGTGATTAACGAATCACGGGGTAATACAGGCCCCCCAAAACCATAACTGACGCTGGGTGATTTCCGACCACTTGAGCAGCTTCTTTAGAACTGTGAGCGAACACTTTATCATTTTTCTCATTGCGCTCGAGTACATTCATTCGAATCAATCACACAAATGTTTGCCTCTAGCGGGATTCGAACCTGCAATCCTTAGTTTTGAAGGCAGGATCTCTGCCTTCAAAACTAATACTCTGATAACCTTAATTATGGTAGATTGTAGATTTTGGCATAAAAATATAACACCTTCTTTGTATCCGTGTGTGCCAAGAGAGGCAACTAAAGGAAGAGCCATGGCTTCCGGAAGATAACGGTATAACCATCTCAAAAATACTAGACCAAAATTTATCCTGTGACAGGCAGCAGCGTCTAAGATGCCGGGTGTCTGGTATTCGATCTGGATGAAGTCACCAATCCATTTGCCAAGCGTGACGATTATGGCTTATGGTATGGCTTATCATTAGGCTTTGCCAATCTGTTGATATACATTGACATTTTCAGGTTTTCCCCTAACAGCCTCCTATGGCTAGGAGAAACGGCAGCAGCAACTTTTTACATCAATAATATACGCAAATCAGCATGTCAAGGTTTAATTAATAGTAGAAATAAAAATATACATCATAGTCGCCTAAAATTTAAAAATTCCATTGTAACAATAAAAAACGTTTAATCAACGTAATACTTTTAAAAGCGCCTTTTCATTGTGTAAAAATTAATTACAATTAATTTTTAACAAAGTATTCGTCAACACATGCTTTAATGAACCCATTTCTAAATACACCTTAATTTAGTGTGTAAATGTTTCATTCATTATATGAATAGATGAAAGAGAAAACACAAAAGGCTAATATTAGTAGAACAAAGTGTAATTACGTGCATTCATTTCCCATTAACAAAACCCGCCGAGGGCGTATAAGCCTTTTTGTGATCCACAAAACACATTTCTCCGGGACGTGCATAGCAACGTCTACCTGGAAGGTAAATAATCCAGTCTCATTTGAGCACAAATATAACCGTTTAATTAAGTCGCTGTAATGGGGTAATATCTTCCCAAAATATGAATGTTTAATTTCATCTCTTTTCTTGAAAAGGTACACATTTACTTGAGCTCTACATGGGATTCAAACACGATATTACATATTTATTTTCAAGAAAAAGTATATTCTTAAATAAAACGAATTTCGGATTGTATTGCGTTTTTAACACACTATTTTTACTTCCCGACGTTTCAGTAGCACGGTCACGGGGGGGACACAAGTAAAATCCGAAAATACTTTTATTTAAGATGTGTAATATTCGCGTAAATACAAAAAAGTCTATTTTAAAATTTAAGAATGGTTATATTTTAGGATTACAGATTAAGTTTAAAAAAATTAGAAATGAACGTTTCCATCTTGTACTTTTTCGAAATTTTTTCAAGGTTTTTTTTATTACTTTATTGAAATTATATAAGACAGATTATCAATACAAAAACTTTTGCTTTGTTGTTTCCCTTTCAATTTAATTAAAATATGAAGTCTCAAAAAGTGGAATATAACATTCTTTGTTAAATTCTCTAAAGGTGAAAAGCATTAGCTTTATTATATGAAAAAATACACTGTTATATAAGTCACGATATGAAGATGGGACGAAAGGACTTATTTGTCTACCCCAATTTTGATAACAGCGTGAAGTTATTTAATTATTTATTTATTATTGAATTACGTTGATTTCGTGTAAAACGTAATATAATTTTATAGTAAAATAACACTTATAAAAATATATGTTTTAATTAAGCTGATTTCATTCTTTTTCTTTGTTTCTTTTAATTTTCTGATAAGCTTTTTGATTTTCGTTGCAAGAGCACAGCACTTATTTACAGCTCCCTTAAGAATTTCGTACACTTCCATTACGTAAAGAGGATCTCTCAAACCAGCTTAATTAAGAATTCTCTCTGAAATCTCGTCGCAGCCGCCACCCTCGGACAAAATGGCTGCGATTGATTTTAAATGAGTATCCAACAAAGGCCGACTAAAGAGGGTTGAACTTTTAACTTACCTTATAAAAACTTTGTGGTTGAGTAAAGCACATACAAAAGGAAAATCAATATGTTCTTATTATAGGTTTAATGTATATTTGCCAGTTTTAAATTATTCCTTTTGTTATTAAATAAATATTAGAATTAAAAATCAACTAACACGCATAGGATTTAAATCATCGACCTAGCTTGAAATCAGCGCCATAAAAAGTAATCTTTATCAGAAATCTTTCTCTTTCTACTATAATAGTGTATCCTTTATAATTTTAAAAATTCTACATTTCTTATAGTGGGGAAGGCAGAGGTCAAAGTGACAGGTGGTGAGCTTGTCACCGTCTTTATGCCCCATGGATCGGATCTCTTGAGTTGGATCTCGATCACCCTACCACTGGACTATCGTGCGTTCATATCCGTTTATACTTTTACTTGTGAAAATACCTTGACTCTGATATTCCGTGTGATGGTAATAATTATTCAGAATCTATTAAATGTATAAAGATTGTGGAAACGAACGAGCTGCAAACAATTAAGTTATTGAAAAAAAAATGCAGTAATTTTTCCCTCAATATTTTTTTTTATACAGAAAAGGGAGGCAAACGAGCAGGTGGCTCACGTGATGGTAAGTGATTACCGCCGCCCATGAACACCCGCAATACCAGAGGCATAGCAGAAGCTGATGTGTGGCTCTACCACTGTTAAAATAAAATAAATAAATAAATATCTTCACGTAATTTCCAATACAGGGGTCTTCCCCTGAGGTCTAATCTAGACAAGTAAGTCCTTTTTGACCCACCTTGCATCTAAGATATTTTCGGGAAAACGTGACAGGTAGTGAGCCCGTCGCCGTCTTTATGTCCAAGTCAACGTTATTCGTACATTCGTTTTTGAAAAGCCCATTGGTACGAGCCTACCACCTGGGGATCGAACTCGGGTTCGTGGTACTCAACCACTCGGCTATCGTGACTCAATATAATGTACAGAAATACATAACTATTTTTTGCCTGATTACTAATTTTTTAAAATGATTTGATAGCCAGCGCTAAAATGCTTATTCTTTTTGCGCTTCTTCTTCCCTGTATTTTTCACGGCTTAGTCGACGTAGCAAGCTTAAATTTCACGTTGAATTTTTCTGTCGAATACAAGAAGCATTATTCTTAAGTTAACAAATTGTATTCTGCTTCTCAAAGCAAGATATTAGAGATTTGATAAGATTAATTTATAATAAATAAGGCATCATTAACTCTTTATTGGTCCTTACATTAAATCATTTGTCTATAAAAAACGTTATTAAAATTAAAGAAAATACCTCCCCATACATACACCATAGCTGTTAGAATTTGGATAAAAATAATACCTATGAAACCTTAGGACCTGTACTGCACCTATCCACCAATTTAACCAATTTAGGTGGACTAAGGCTCAAAACCGAACCGCTTACTTCGATCGGAATAGGAGAAATAGCAAAAGCCCAAAAAACATGTGAAACCTATAGAAAGTAATGCATTTTAGAGTATTACTTAACATAGGAAAAAGTTTTTCTTTGCATTGTTTTCCAATAGTTAACATCAAATCTGTGCATTTTCATTTAAAATTAAAATTAAACAATTCTTTTGAACACAGCGGTAAAAAAAAAGGGTATAATAATCGCGTTTGCCTATAACATGTGAAAGATAAAACTTACATAGTATTAAATGCTCGATGACAAATATGTGCATAAATACCTTTCCTTTAAAAATAACAATAAAACTATTAATTTCATAAATAAATGCACAAATATCTTCTCGGAATTCTCAATACAGAGACAGTAGACAGAGGTTTAGTCTAGAATTCCCTTCGACCCACCTTCTACCGAAGATATTTCCAGGACAACATGACAGATACTGAGCCCGTCGCCGTCTTTATGTTCAAGCCATCGATATAATTCGTACATTAGTTTTTTGGAAAATTCAGTGGTACGAGCCTGCTACCTGGGGATCGAACTCGGGTCTCTCGACTCGAAATTCCGGCCACCCAACCATTTGGCTATCTTGAATATAACTTCGATAGAATAATTAATTTTGAATAATTCAGTTATACATAGTGTATAGTTGACGGATTCTTAATTAAAGGAAAGGAAGACCCATTTATTAGAAAATGCATCAAAACTGTGATTATCTTTTAAAGCAAAATGGCAATCGTGGATATGGTTTTAATGTTATTTTCCATTTGCCACAAATAAGAAATAAGGCTTTTAAATATTAAGCGCAAGTCATAACACCTTTGTACAAGAACTTCCTTTATGCTTAATTTCATATCTTACCACCCAGCTTGTGACGACAGCTTGCTTTCGCGAGAAAACTCAGCTCAACATAAATAAGGAGACAGAAAATTTTGTCGTAAGTGAGAAAATATTACAGCGGCTTAATGTTACGACGGGGGCACCTTACGGAAGGCTGCCTCGTTATGTTGATTTATGATCGAAACCCAAAAAAAAAAATTAAATAAAAGTCCAACTTGGAACTGCTATGCATTCCTTCCGAATAATTTATGGAAGTCTTTATTGGTTTTGTCACGTTAGTTATGCTCCGTGCAGACCTTTAAACAATGTAAAAAAGCGCTGCTTATTACATAAGCTCATTAAATAAAATATTATTTGTATTTCTTGGATTTTTATTAAGCCATACTAAAAATAAAACAAAATACATATTGGGTAGCCAGTGATGCAGCAAAATGTCACAATCCTTCCGCTTCGTTGAAATCATCATTTTCTTAATACATGCACGTTTAGTACTGTTGACTATTGGTCTTCGATAGTTAGTGTCGGCTTGTCCCGACCCTTTTTATTATTAACTTTCACGCTGTAGAAAATATTCTTCACCATTCGGCCTTCACTGATTCACTAAATTTGCCCACCAGCAAACCATGCCGTTTTTATGATAAGATCATTTTTCAAACTTGCCATATTGCATGTCCCTTCATTTCGTTTTCGGTCGGAAGCTTAGTTGACGAAGAGAACTCATTTCCACGTCATTAAGTTTGCTTTTATGCTATTTAGACTGATCTAGATTTAACTACCATATAACGATGTATTTTCAGTACACCCTGCCTATTGACAAACGCAATCAGGGCCCCGTATCTTCTTCCCGGCAGCCACACGCCGGTCTACTTCTTAATCACATATTTCATCCCGGCTAAAAAGCGCTCCACAAGTATACAATTATATTCTAGATGAATGAAACATAATTACAATATTATTATAAATCTAGGTGTCGTAATATCCGGGTTAGATGTGTGTATTCTATATATACAATACATCAGATTGGCAATAGAATGATAACTTTAATGACTAAAAACTGTATAAATTTATTATTATACACCGTTAATTACGCACACACACTGCCTCTACAATCAATAGCGTTTTGCCTTTTGAATACCGATTATAGTTTTCTGGTATAAGGGAAGGAACATTTCCTTATGGATGTGGCTTATGTACATTTTAGTAATCTCATCTTTACTGCGTTATAGCTCTATAATATAGATCCATTAACTTAAAATAGATTTTTATTGAATGCAAAAATGGTCACCAATTAATATTAATTATTTCATAATGTCATGGCTGATGCGTAAAAGATTTCTAAAATCTTCATATCCATTGAATTTTATAATAATGAAAACAAATTACTACAAAGAAATAGTAACTTATTAAATAAGATGGTGTAACCACTTGAAACATATAAATAATTAAATTATTTAAAGTAACTCAGCTTTGAACTTAGACGATTTTTTTGTATCGTTAACTTTCGCTGTGATTATCAACTCGCCTATTAAGCATATTTATAATGACAAATTGCATTATCTATAATGGCAAATGCTTAGCTTATCACATAAATGTTAGGCCGTAGAAATAATAAGAGCTAAAATTGATATTATTATAAATACCACATCCATATTTTTTTTTTGTTTCACGTGCTATACCATCAATAAGCTAAATTAATGTTGAGCACGTTTTATGGTAATTTGTACGTCCTTACTACCACTGCATATGAGTAAAAATAATAGACTTGTCAGTGGTCATATACACATAACTGAATTAATTTCACTTGCAAATGCACGTTTAATCGGAACTCAATGAACATAGTAACTCAATACTTTACGACCAAGGTTGTATTGGAATATAAATTAATACTTGTACATCAATGTTTGATGGAATACATCTCAGTCTAAAAAAATTTAAGGTTTTAGTACCATATCACCAAAGTCATGAACATATTCTCAAGAAATACTAAATATATCAAAGAGGTTCTTTTAAAATTCTCCGGCTCTTTTAGTTAACATTCTTAAAGAAGCTTGTTGGAGAAAAGAGCCAGAGCGGCTTCTAAAAGAGGTAAAATAGGAGACGCAAATGGCGCTAATATTACTTTAATAGTAAACATGTGTTAATTAGTTAAACATCCAAATGGCTGCAGATTCCGTGCTACAGCAGATCCCATCCGCAGAGATCGTGGTACTGGGCGACTTCAACGCCCACCACGCCGAATGGCCACGATCTCGAACCACTGATCATGCGGGAAGATCTGTTTTTAACTTTGCCCTAGCATATGATCTGACACAACTGGTTACTTCGCCAACGCGGGTTCCGGATGTGGAGGATCATACACCTTCCCTGCTGAATCTTCTGCTGACCTCTTATCCGGACGGCTATGTGGTCTCCGTTGATGCCCTTTGGGTTCTTCGGACCACTGCCTGATCCGGAGTAAAGTGCCCATCATGTGCCCATCGCGGTCGCTATATGCAGGCCACCGCTGTGTGTGGCACTACAGGTCGGCGGATTGGTCGGCGCGGTCTTTCTTTGCATCCTACCCATGGGGCAGGTTTGCTTCTCGCTAGATAGTCCCGACGCCATTGCAAATTCCGTTCCCTGGTTAATGCTGGGCCTGGGTTAAAGCGTCGGCATCTCGGGATTCAAAAACTAGCGTTTTAAGAAGGAATGTAACTCTGCCGCCAGGTCCTTCAAAAGAGTAATTACTGCGGCAAAGTCCGAGCACATTGGCAGAATTGGCGAGATTTTCTTGGACAAAATCTCGGACTGGGGCCGACTAAATTTAGTTCAGTTCAACCCTAAAAAGACACAAGTTTGCGCATTTACCGCAAAAAAGAAACCCTTCGTCGTATCACCTCGTTTTGAGAACACTCCCCTAGTTGCCTCAGCCAGCATCAGAATCCCTGGCGTCGACATATCGAGCAACGTTCAGTATCGCGATCATTTGGAAGGAAAGGCCAAATTAGCCTCTAAAAAGCTTGGCGTGCTCAGTAGAGCACGACAGTACTTCATACCGGCCCACCGCTTGCAACTTTATAAGGCGCAGGTTCGGCCGCACATGGAGTACTGTTCTTATCTCTGGGCGGAGCACCCAGTGTCAACTCCTTCCATTTGACTGTATCCAAAGAAAAGCTGCTCGAATTGTCGACGACCATACTCTATCCGATCGGCTAGATCCCTGGCTTTGCGAAGAGATATTGAATCTTTTGCATTTTCTATAAGATCTACTACGGGAGTGCTCCGAGGAATTGTTCGGATTAATCCCAGCCGCTGAATTTCACCATCATACCTTACGGCATAACCAAAAATTTCATCAACACCACCTTGATGCTTGGCGTTGCACCACAGTGCGTTTTTCGCGGAATTTTCTGCCACGCACTTGCACTTTGTGTAATGAGCTGCCGTCAGCGGTTTTCCGGACCGATACGACTTAGGGACCTTCAAGAAAAGAGCCTATACCTTTCTCAAAAGCCGGCAACGCATCCGCTATTCCTCCGGTATTGCAGATGTTCATGGGCGGCGGTAATCACTTACCATCACGTGTGCCACCGGCTCGTTTGCCTCCCTCTTCTATAAAAAAAAAACGTTTTGCCTCTTTTCGGTTCGTGGACTCCTATGCTGTAGTAACTATACTCTTATTATTTGTAGCGGCAATTTGAAAATTGTTTTTTTTTTGCTGATTTACTGAAATTATTGTAATATTAGCGATGATTCTGTTATCTGTAAAAGGAAGTAAGTGCTAGTGGTATCGGCATTGTGATATGAGATGCCTCAACAAAAAAAACCTAATCATGTTCATGTAAATGAACTAAATACTGGAGTAAAGTTGATGTTGATTTCAGACTATATCTTAAATTCAAGCTACAAAACAACTTAATTCAATTTAAGGTTAAAGGTTTACTATAAAATTCAACATTTTATTTTTATGAAAATCATCAAGAGTCACGATAGCCGAGTTGTTGGGTGGTCGGAATTTCGAGTCGAGAGACCCGAGTTCGATCCCCAGGTGGCAGTACCAATGAGTTTTTCAAAAACTTATGTACTAATTTCATCGTTGGCTTGGACATAAAGGCGGCGACGGGCTCACCACCTGTCACGTTGTCCCGAAAATATCTTCGGTGGAAGGTGGGTCAAAGGGACTTAATTGTCTAGACTTGACCTCTGTCTACCCCTGTATTGGGAATTGCGTGAAGATATTTTATTTTTATTTATTTTATGAAAATCATTATAAAATTTTTCTTCACAGAAATATTTCTTACCACTGCGGTTTTATTAAATAAGTTTTCGTTTTATTCGCTCACTTTATGTGTAAGGGAAGAAAATCGATGATTTTTAGACGTTGTTATGAAACTTTGATGTAATTTTAAGATGATATAAAACGTATCCTTTGTATATTGTTTAAGCCTAGTTTGTAGTAGTACATACCTTCGAAATGTGTTGCAGGTTATATGTCGCTAGAGGCAATCGTTCATATGATAAATATGATTTTTTTATTAGTCTTAAATCAGAAATTATTATGATGATTGTATATCTGTTGATATACTTTTTTATTAATAAAAATTCAAAGAGTTTTTTAAGGTTTAGTTTATATACACACACCAAGCGTCTACCAATCATTTCTCATATCTGAAGAATTGAAGTCAAGGAGAATCCTGCCGTGGGATAGGATGCTGTGTCTCTGCCCGAACGGGTCCCCGCCTTGTTATGTCGGTAGGGCTTTGTAACTTAGACACTCAGGGTGAAATTAGAGGAATCAACATGGCTGACCTAACTTTGCGTGCCTCCAAGTGAGTATAGTCAACCCCAGGGAATGCGCTTCAGTGGGTTGAGCATTTAGTGTGCGCGTCTGTCCACACTTGCCCTCCACGGACGAGGTAAAGTCGCGCCAGAAGAATTTTGGTATTGCGTTTCCCCTTGCTCCCTAATCTCCGTGATTTTGGAGAGGTCGCTGATGCAGCCGAGTTGAATCGCAGGGGCATAGGAATGTCGTCAATCCGAAGCGCCGCTGAGCCTTGACGTCCGTGCCATCTGTGTGACCTACGATAAGCCAGTGTCGGATTTGGGGGGTTCATGCAGACGTGGGTTTGAAGGCCAAGGAGGTAAAGATGCATCCGTGTTTCGAAGCGTCTAGCCAGGAGGGAGTTGAGGATGTGTGCAAAAACGTTCTGGAAGCAATGCCAACAGGCAGCATGTTCAGCAGGATTTATATGCTTTAAAAATCAATAAAAAGGCATCGTATACCATATATTAGTTTAGATATGATAATTTATTTCAAAAATTAATTTCCCCCACACTCAGTTCACCAAGATTATCATCGGCCACCCCATTAGAGAATCAAGTGTTTAAATTGTGTGACATAATACACATACACGAGATTTTTTCAGAAGAGAATTTTCACTTGTAAACCAATATCTTAACTCACTTTGTAAAAACAGCTTTAGCCATTAGGACGTAATTTGAAAATTATATTCAAAGTCTGTTGTTTTGTCCATAAAAGCTAAACAGAAATGTCAGTATGTGTAATAAAAGTAGAACTATAAAAAGTTTTTTCGAAAATGTCACTCCGCGAATAGTGTATAAACGTCATTTTACATACGTTATTGAAGCAAAACCGAAAGCTGGAATCTTTAATATAAGCTCAACGCTGCATTAATCAGACTCTTTAGTGGCAATAATGTCAAACAAATAATTCAAACGGAGTTAAGCCCCTATCAACTTGAAGGTGCATTTGTACTTAAATAATTTTAATAAAATTCAAGCTAAATTTAAGAGGTACTTCCATTATATCTTAGTTTTATTTCATTCTTTATTGCCAGTTTAGTTTTACAACTTTGTATAATTAGGAATGGATCTAGATTCTCGGTCAGGGGAAATGAAATAGTAAACTTTATAGTACTTCTATCTGGGCTAGTCTCTAAAAGCTCAAAAAGTCCGTAATAATTATATATTAAGAATCAGCTATTCGCTTGGCACAAAATTTTGCAGTTGGCGATTAACCTGGTTTTAATTTGATAACATCAAGTATATAAAATATATTTGTTTGTTCGTATTTTGTCTTCTGCCTGATCGTAAACTTATTTTTTAATTTATTCCGTGACAGAAACGAGCTGGATGCCGGCTAGTAAAAAAAGTGCTGAGTTTTTCATGAAACTCCATGAAACCGTTATGAAACTTACATACTCGAATATATATGTACATATAAAAATAAAATATATTTATTTAGTAGCCGTTCTTTAATCGTTCGTCGTAAAAGTCACGATAGCCGAGTGGTTGGGTGGTCGGAATTTCGAGTCAATAGACCCGAGTTCGATCCCCAGTTGGTAGGCTCGTACCAATGAGTTTTTCAAAAACTTATGTACGAATATCGTTGGCTTGGACATAAAGGCGGCGACGGGCTCACCACCTGTCACGTTGTCCCGAAAATATCTTCGGTGGAAGGTGGGTCAAAGGGACTTAATTGTCTAGACTTGACCTCTGTCTACCCCTGTATTGGGAATTGCGTGAAGATATTTTATTTTTATTTATTTTATGAAAATCATTATAAAATTTTTCTTCACAGTAATATTTCTTACCACTGCGGATTTATTAAATAAGTTTTCGTTTTATTCGCTCACTTTATGTGTAAGGGAAGAAAATCGATGATTTTTAGACGTTGTTATGAAACTTTGATGTAATTTTAAGATGATATAAAACGTATCCTTTGTATATTGTTTAAGCCTAGTTTGTAGTAGTACATACCTTCGAAATGTGTTGCAGGTTATATGTCGCTAGAGGCAATCGTTCATATGATAAATATGATTTTTTTATTAGTCTTAAATCAGAAATTATTATGATGATTGTATATCTGTTGATATACTTTTTTATTAATAAAAATTCAAAGAGTTTTTTAAGGTTTAGTTTATATACACACACCAAGCGTCTACCAATCATTTCTCATATCTGAAGAATTGAAGTCAAGGAGAATCCTGCCGTGGGATAGGATGCTGTGTCTCTGCCCGAACGGGTCCCCGCCTTGTTATGTCGGTAGGGCTTTGTAACTTAGACACTCAGGGTGAAATTAGAGGAATCAACATGGCTGACCTAACTTTGCGTGCCTCCAAGTGAGTATAGTCAACCCCAGGGAATGCGCTTCAGTGGGTTGAGCATTTAGTGTGCGCGTCTGTCCACACTTGCCCTCCACGGACGAGGTAAAGTCGCGCCAGAAGAATTTTGGTATTGCGTTTCCCCTTGCTCCCTAATCTCCGTGATTTTGGAGAGGTCGCTGATGCAGCCGAGTTGAATCGCAGGGGCATAGGAATGTCGTCAATCCGAAGCGCCGCTGAGCCTTGACGTCCGTGCCATCTGTGTGACCTACGATAAGCCAGTGTCGGATTTGGGGGGTTCATGCAGACGTGGGTTTGAAGGCCAAGGAGGTAAAGATGCATCCGTGTTTCGAAGCGTCTAGCCAGGAGGGAGTTGAGGATGTGTGCAAAAACGTTCTGGAAGCAATGCCAACAGGCAGCATGTTCAGCAGGATTTATATGCTTTAAAAATCAATAAAAAGGCATCGTATACCATATATTAGTTTAGATATGATAATTTATTTCAAAAATTAATTTCCCCCACACTCAGTTCACCAAGATTATCATCGGCCACCCCATTAGAGAATCAAGTGTTTAAATTGTGTGACATAATACACATACACGAGATTTTTTCAGAAGAGAATTTTCACTTGTAAACCAATATCTTAACTCACTTTGTAAAAACAGCTTTAGCCATTAGGACGTAATTTGAAAATTATATTCAAAGTCTGTTGTTTTGTCCATAAAAGCTAAACAGAAATGTCAGTATGTGTAATAAAAGTAGAACTATAAAAAGTTTTTTCGAAAATGTCACTCCGCGAATAGTGTATAAACGTCATTTTACATACGTTATTGAAGCAAAACCGAAAGCTGGAATCTTTAATATAAGCTCAACGCTGCATTAATCAGACTCTTTAGTGGCAATAATGTCAAACAAATAATTCAAACGGAGTTAAGCCCCTATCAACTTGAAGGTGCATTTGTACTTAAATAATTTTAATAAAATTCAAGCTAAATTTAAGAGGTACTTCCATTATATCTTAGTTTTATTTCATTCTTTATTGCCAGTTTAATTTTACAACTTTGTATAATTAGGAATGGATCTAGATTCTCGGTCAGAGGAAATGAAATAGTAAACTTTATAGTACTTCTATCTGGGCTAGTCTCTAAAAGCTCAAAAAGTCCGTAATAATTATATATTAAGAATCAGCTATTCGCTTGGCACAAAATTTTGCAGTTGGCGAGTAACCTGGTTTTAATTTGATAACATCAAGTATATAAAATATATTTGTTTGTTCGTATTTTGTCTTCTGCCTGATCGTAAACTTAAAAAAAAAAAATCTTCACGCAATTCCCAATACAGGGGTAGACAGAGGTCAAGTCTAGACAATTAAGTCCTTTGACCCACCTTCCACCGAAGATATTTTCGGGACAACGTGACAGGTGGTGAGCCCGTCGCCGCCTTTATGTCCAAGCCAACGATGAAATTCGTACATAAGCTTTTGAAAAACTCATTGGTACTGCCACCTGGGGATCGAACTCGGGTCTCTCGACTCGAAATTCCGACCACCCAACTACTCGGCTATCGTGACTTCGATCGTAAACTTATTTTTTAATTTATTCCGTGACAGAAACGAGCTGGATGCCGGCTAGTAAAAAAAGTGCTGAGTTTTTCATGAAACTCCATGAAACCGTTATGAAACTTACATACTCGAATATATATGTACATATAAAAATAAAATATATTTATTTGGTAGCCGTTCTTTAATCGTTCAAAAGCTTCCCTTCCATGGATATTAATGGTTTTCGACAAGTTATTTCCTACTAACAGAATCTTGTGATTATAACAATATCAATAACAATAGCAATAACAGAATCAGATTCTGGTCTTCTATGTGTTGCCTTTAGCAAATGTAGTCCGCGGCAGAGTTATGCCGAGGAGTACCTGCCAAGGGCGGCTAGCGCAGGTGGAATCGTGATACGCTCCCTTGACCCTTTCACCATCTCCTTTTCTCTGTGCTCGCTGAGTAACTAGTCAGCATGTAAGTTCGTATTTTTAGGTAATTTGCCTATAATATACGCTGTTTACAAGAAATCGTCGCTATGCGGGACATTACTCTTTACCAAAAAAAAAAGAACAAAAAGTACATTTAAATTGATTGAAAATAAACGCTTGTATGATTACACCGCCCAGTTACCAATATATCGCGTTGCAGACGGAAAAATAAAACCATCTCCCTGCTCCAATAATTTGGCTTGAAGTCATAATTTTTGCGCCTGACTGGAAACCAAATGGATTTTCCGATAGATTTACTTTGAATATCTATTGTTATTATTGATTGGAATAAATATATATTGCAAGTATTTCGCAGGATTTGATTCGGTTTATGGTATATAATAAAAATGATTTATGTGTTAAAACATGTTATAGTTTAGTTACGTTACCTAGTTAGTACTATAAATCCTATCCTATCTCCAATCTTGAAACTAGTTAAAGTATATTCAAAGCATTAGAAATATATTTCTTATCGGTGCTATTATGTTGAATTAGCATGCATTACTATATCAGTGATATCAGTGCAACTAGTGCAACTAATGTAGATGTTACCTGTTCCTTCCTACCTTCCTTGTTTCCGATTCTATAACACAAGTGGTTCAGCTACTTATGTATGCTTATACTTATGTATATAATGTTGTTCCCATCTATGTTACTACTGTATTATTTACATCACCGCATAAAGTTACTAATAGTAGCATATTATCAACTGCGCAGGACATAAAATAGTACCAATAAAGGGGCGACTCCTTTCCCAGAAATTGGTCTTTGGACTTACTTGTCCTTAAGAAACTATGAGATTTCTAATGTTTCATAAACGATATGATATCTGGCGAAGCACGTAAAGTATTTATGCCTAGACACATCACATTAAAACTGAAAACCAAAAACTTATGCTATGCCGCAATAAATATTCTAGACCGCAGGTTTTATAATAATACCGTAAATGCAGGAACTAAACAAGCAGATTGGCGATCACATTACATCATTATTATAATATGATGTATACCGTTATTTTGCCATAATTAACCATCTTCTAAATTAATTTTGTTGATTGTATGCATCTGCATTATATCTAGAACCATGGTAATAAATTTCCCTCGAACACAAACGATATCTTTAAGAATCTTGTTTTTGGATAATTTTATTATATTAAAGTTCATTTGTGACAAATGGGATGAACGTGTCCAGACTGACAAGTCTTGTTCGTCAAAGAGGATATTAAAAATGAAATTAATTTTAATGAAGTTAGCGGGCTATCAGGCGTACATAGAATCTTTTGTTGTGACTATTCGAGGCGGAGTGAATGGGGGGAATACTTAATTAAGTGTTGGCGAAGCCCTCTCTGCTTAATGCAATGACTTCACGGCTCGTTTAACTTTCATGAAAATCTCTAAAACTCAGCGATTTTTTCCTTAACTAGCGAAATTGAATTTCGAGCAAGAAATGTCCTTACACTTCATAATTTTATGAATTGCGTTTTACTGTTGTTGTAGTTTCGTTGATAACTCTTTTATCGGAATGAAGAAAATAACTGAAATATATAATTACTTCGTGGTGTCGGCGTAAGAATTTGTCATCTTTATTTCCCGTTGGTAAAAGATATTTAAGAGATAATCTTTGAATAACAAGCAGCTGTCGTTAAATTCTGGGATAATTCTCAAGAACTGTATCAACAAAATACGTATACTGCTTAAGTTTTGAGTTTTACTTCAAAGTACAGGAACTGCTGTTGCTGATTAGCTTACCGGACATACCGTTATTGTCAAATTATCGATATTTTTTATCGAGTAGTTGACTGTTGATAGGCCAATAATAATGAGCTAAAAAAAGCAAGTAGTTATAAAAAGCGAATAGTTACAAATAGTCATTTGTATATTTCAACCATATAATTTATGGTTGAAATATTCAAATGAGCACCAGGGAAATGAGTACCGACGAACAAATGAGCTGATCAAGGCTAGTAACATGACATACTAATAGCAATAGATATTACTAATAATATTAGAATATCTGTGTTCACCACACAGTTGGAGTTTTACCAAAGGAATCAGTGAATACAGAAATTAGTCAATAGAGAGTGAATGTTGTAATTTACAAAAATAAATAATAAATAAATATCTTTACGTAATTCCCAATACAGGGGTAGACAGTCTAGTCTAGACAATTAAGTCCCTTCGACCCACCTTCCACCAAAGATATTTTCGGGACAACGTGACAGGCGGTGAGCCCGTCGCCGCCTTTATGTCCAAGCCAACGATATAATTCGTACATAAGTTTTTGAAAAAGCCATTGGTACGAGCCTGCCACCAGGGGCCTGATTAATACAAAGATAATTTACAAAGATTGTTAATTACGTTTTCGACGCCAAATTTCCTATTTTTAATTGCAGAACCAACATTATATCGTAACACCCAAATCAGTAAAACCAAAGGGACGAGCTATCAATCAACATTATAATACGATTAACGCTTGGGTCGGTTTATAATGGGCGGAAATTAAAGGGGGAATATGCGGGACGTAAAAGCGTGACTTTAAGTCATACATGGGCTGTAAAGGGGAAAATATTATGCTTTTTCCTTGATAAAGTACGTAACAGATGTACGTAACATGATGTAACGTACCAGATGATAAAGTCTCGATAGCCGAGTGTTTAGGTGATCGGAATTTGAGTCAAGAGACCCGACTTCGGTTTCCAGGTCATAGGCTCTTTTTTTTTAAATACTTATGAAAGATACGTATATCGTTGGTTTGGACATAAAGACAGCGACAAGCTTACCACTAGTGACGTTGTTCCAAAAAATTTCTTCGGCGGAAGGCTCGCAAAAGCGACTCTGAGTGGAAGAGTGGCTCGACATGGTCTCGAGCTACCGTGGTAGCACCGCTGGGATTCTGGGGCAAGGCTCCTGGGATGAGACTATCTTAGCCAAGCGGAAGAGGGGTCACAGTGTGTATGTATACCCATTGTGGATTTCGCCACGTCAAAAAAGGAACTTTAAATCGTATCATGAAATACATTCCTGTTACTATGAGCACCTTTTTCGTAAGAAAGATACATTATTAGTCATCGAACAGGTTTTGTTAATAATATTTTTGTAACTAGGATAAAATTGTGCTGAATTCTTGTGTCCTTAAAAACTACATCATTTATTTAAGTTATAAGATAACATAAAATATTTGGTATTAATTGCCATCCGAAATATAATTTATTATTTATTCCCTTAAATTTCTGCTTGCTAGGGGGTACTGAGCACACCCTAATGTAGTGGTTATTACAGACCCCGCTCACATAATCCAATAATTGATATAATAAAGCCAAGTTGCTTTGCTATTAAATCAACTCAATCTCTGCGGCTTACAAAAAGTAATTGCCCGAATTTAAATGATTTATTCATTTGTGTTCTAATTTTTTTAAATGAAATAAAAGAAATCCTTATAAAATCGTTTTTTTAAATTAACAGTATTTATACAAGAAATGTGGAACTTAAATCTAACAATTTGTTTTCATAAAGCGCCGTAAATTATTAAGTTAACGCCAATTATTATATTCCCATGAGAGTTGTTAAAGACGACTAAAAGAAGACTAAAAAATTCCCGGTTTCAAAAACTAATAATTTTAGCCCGAGGTTACACTTGCTTGAATTAAAAGACATTACTTAGTAGTAATAATAATAGACAGTACAAATAAAACATATCAACAATATGTAATTAAATTGAAGAAAAAAATTTTTACAAAATAATTTTTTCTCTTTAATTTCATAACAGAAAGTTCAGTATAACTTAAATGCTTTAAAATCGATAAAACATTCATATTATTATGTTATTTTATTATGTATTTATAAATAACCCGAAATTATATTTTCTCAACTATATTTGCTTTTTCCTGTTTGCTTGGCTCCTAAGGGTTGTAATGTAGTTTTAAAAGTTATACATTCAACTTATCCCAACAGAAAGCAGCACTTTACGTGAAAATTTATCCGCTCCATTTGTAAGGCCGCGAACTCATGTTACGTAAACTGATACTATGACATCAAGTATCACAAACAAAACAGGCCTGATTCCTTACTAAATACATTAAGATGAGATAGATCTATTTAAACAAGGCTATCTCGTTCAGATGCGAAAAATATCTCGAAATAGGGTTTTATAATAAGGGTCGATATGCGAGGGTTGACGGACCTAATCGTCCCGCCTGTTAAATAGCAACGCGTGCACGCTGTGTTAGTTGCTTAGTGTAATGAATCCAACTTGCTATACTTTAGGGCTTGCGATGGTCGTTGCTTTAAAACCATTAAATTGTAATTATCTTAATATCGATAAACACCCGAGAATCCCTTGCAATTCTTGAATGGGAACAAGGTTGATTTGGGATTTGTAAAATGTTTTATGGGCTCAATTGGATTTATTTAGCTCTACAGGGTTACGATTTTCACAATTTTTTTTACAATCCGGATTTACAAATTAAAGTAATTAACGCGGATATGTAATTAATGCTAGTTATCGCACGATATATGGTATTTTAAGGAAATATTTAAAATATGCAATTTGTGGCATAAAGAAAAACTTGTATGAGTAGAACAGTACATTTATTTATAATGTTGAGTTCGCTGATTGGAGGAAAGTTAAAAATAAAGAATGATCGAAACATATTTATTACAGAAAAATAAATAATTATGGACTGTAGGATTTGGTTCGACATGATGAAAATACTATAGAATAATGTTAGTAGAAGCCAACAATATTATCTCTAATCGATTTATTGAACTACAGGGAGACTAGACTATGTTAGACCAGTTTTGAATAGGCTTTTGTATAAAATTTGAAATAATTAAAGTTTTTACGTTATGTTATTACAATGCAATAACCACTTAAAAATAAATATTATTATCTTCACGCAAATCCCAATACCCCGTAGACAGAGATCTAGTCTAGAAAATTGAGTCCCTTTGACCCACCTTCCACCGAAGATATTTTCGGAACAACATGACAGGTGGTGAGCCCGTCGCCGTCTTTATATTCAAGCCAATGATAAAATTCGTACATAAGTTTTTGAATAACTCATTAGTACGAGCCTGCCACCAGGGGATCGAACTCGGGTCTCTAGACTCGAAATTCCGACCACCCAACCACTCGGCTATCGTGATAGCCGAGTGGCTACAACGTCATTCAGTCTCAAAGTAGGATTTGATGTACCTTAAATAACAGGATAAGGGACAGGACAGTCAGTGATAAGGTACATACGGACATACCAACAAAGATAAATAATGATGTATAAATATAAACATCCTTGACTCAATTACAATCACACAAAATATTGATCGTACAAATCTTTTCTCTTTAGCGGGATATGAACCTGCAACCCCTTGCTTTGAAGATATCGACATGGGGTAGTTCGGCTGGGGCTGTCATTAATATATGTGCCAGTGTCATATGTTGAAAGCATTTGAGAATGAGGCGAGAATTTCGCTCAGAGTTTGAAAAGACGTGGAAATAAATAGAGATGAAAGCCACGTGACCCCAACAAGCATCAGTCGGGACCATTAACTTAAATCAGGGATGCTGCTCCAATTACTCGCAAAACATTAACGGAACTGCATGGGGCCGATTTAAGTAACAAGCTGAAGCGTTCGCCAAATGTCACGATCCTTACATAGTTCTTTCTTTTTCTTAAATTCATGAATTCAATTTTCAAAAAATTTATTCTGCAGCACTTCTAGGTAGCTGCGTACTCCTGACCGTCCCCTCTTTGAGTAACTTGGTCACATGGTAGGTAAACTTTTGCGCTGCATATTTTCTTCACCATTCGGTCTTCACGAATTCGCTCGACGAGCCCAAACCATCGAAGCACGCTCTTATCTATTTTGGTGACAAGTCAATTCAATTCAAGTATAAAAGACGATCTGTCTTTTATACTTGAATTGAATTAAATTTCTTCTATAAAAACTTAAAAATAATAAGGTTTTTAGACAAAGGTCTTTCGTCGGTGTTTTCAGTCTTGAGGACTTTTTGGGAATTGTTTTTAACCCGGGATTTCACTACCTCTCTATCCTCTTAGCGGCAAAGATTAATAGAATTGTGGTACTGACACAGACAAGGAATCGTCACGTACTCGTATATAGTATGAGATGTATATAATAATAATAGAGTATGAGAGTTATTATGAGAGTATCGTCTTGCCGCATGCCGCATTTTACTTCTTTGATAACTTTCTGCATCTATTTCTTTGATTATCGGGTATGAAAGAAAGTTTTTTGATCTACTAAATATTTCCGTGTTTGTGTATATGTACTTCGCCCCTGTTACTTTGTTTTATAGAAAAGATTGTATTGGTAACGTTTGCGTTTTGGTAGTAACTAGAAGTTATGCTTCCAGTTACTCCAGCTTCCATTTTTATTTAAAATATTTACGTACTATATTTTAAATATAAATTTTATGCTTAATAGACCTTAACAGAATAAAGAGTTCAACGAAACGAAAAATAAAATACATTTTGAAGCATACGATCTCACTTGTAACTTGAACCCATTTTAAGTTATTCTTGCACTGAATGCATGACCTCTACTTTTATACGCATACAGATAATATTATTCCCTTGCAATAGATTCTAAACGGTTGGGGTCGAAGGGATGCTGTGTTTATGTTTCTTGCGTAAACGATTCTAACCGCGGACAATTAGATGTATCTGTTTTTCTCTTGATAATGCATTTCATAAAGTTGGAGTATAACAACAAATTTAACAGTGGTAGAGCCACGCATCAGCTTTTGTTGTTCCATGAATGAGCCGGCTCGACCGGGGAAGTACCACGACCTCACAGAATACCGGCGTGAAGTAGAAGTCTAACAAACTTCTGCGTTTCGTCTGGTGACTGCAGGTAACCGGAGGCCCACACACCCCCCTCCCTCTACAGGAGAGGGCACTCTAAGGGAGACAATGCATCTGCTAAGCCTCTGGTATTGCGGGTGTTCATGGGCGGCGTTAAAGATATAGATTAATATAAAATTTTCAATAAGTATATACTCAATATAATTTTAGAACAAATTAGAAATCTATTTGTAAATTTTCGTATCTCGAAATTACTATCTTAAAATCATTTATTGTCATATTCTTTTTTCTAGGTGTTAAGTATTAGACGTTAAGTATTCGATATCATTAAAAAATTGTGTACTCTTTAAAACAGTGTTTAATCACAAACTAATAATAATATTTGATGCTTAATCGAACAACTAATTTTCTAAATTCATCATGATATCAAATGTGTAACTTGTCCATAAACTGAACCGCATAGAAAAAAGGTCAGTAAGAAAATCTTTGAGAATTTTATAAGTACCTGAGCCAGATATATGACATAAGGACTAAATTAAAGAATATTTAATGCCACATGAAATAACATTAAACCAGTTAATTTTTTTTTTTTGATAGTTGTATACAAAACTGAACATGAATCTAGTACCAAAAGAATTCAAATCAGTTATTTCGAAATAGTTTGAAATAAAAGTTATATGTATATTGCCTTATAAATTTAATTTATCGACAGTCATCAAGTCGTTAATCTCTTAAGAATGTACAAGGAGGAATGGATAAGTTCCATGGGTCCTTTCACCACCGAAGATATTTTCGGAACAACGTGACAGGTGGTGAGCCCGTCGCCGTCTTTATGTCCAAGCCAACGATATAATTCGTACATAAGTTTTTTTTTAAACTCATTGTAACGAGCCCGCCACCTGGGGATCGAACTTGGGTCTCTTGACTCGAAATTCCGACCACCCAACCACTCGGCTATCGTGACTTTAAGTAAAAGAGTGAATCTCTCTAAAAAAGAGAAGGCTATCCTATCCTGCTTTCTGTCGGCAGCCAATAATATTTTCAAGGTCCGGCTTAGTCGCCTCTTACAATGCTTACTATATGAAAGAGAATGATATATTCTTACGCCGATACTACACGGCATCGATATAAGGCACTTAAATAATATTTAAACATGTTTTTTAGTGAATTTAAATGAAAGCTCTCGTTTAAATCGTAAAATTAGCATGATTTAACCGCGTGTCAATTAATTTAAGTTAACGACACCGAATCCCAAAAACAAGGTGTAGTTAAAACAATATTTATCTTAATAATTAGTAAAAGCTCGCCAAGTCTCGGTTGATTTGATAAAGGTGCGTGTAAACGACCGGGGTAGGTCGCGTGCGGAGCCTATGGCGTATATAAATTAAGTAAGTTCGTGCTTTAATGCGTTTAGTTTGCGACGGCGACGTCGACGGGCCGAGGAAATAAATGCTATGAAGAAATTAATTTAAATTTGATAAAAAATGTGTTTTATTTATTATAGCCAGGTCCCATAGGCAATGAACCGTTACGTTAAACACGCGAATGTGAGAATTCTTAGTAGTCCATTATGGCTCTAGCTTGACAGTTTGACTTTTTTAAATTAGAAACTGGATGCAGAAACTCATTAAAAGGTGTACATTAAAGTTACTAATCCCTATATAGAGCGACATCAGAAACATGCTAAACATACATCCAAAAACTTATGTAGACCTCCATGGACAAGTGGCGTATGCCTCAGAGCTGGCGACACCATGAAAATCCGGTGTATACACCGATTTTTATGGTGTCGCCAGCTGAGGTCCCAGGTTTGATTACCAGTCGGATCACTTTTCCACATTTTCTTGAGACTGTCTGTGGTATCTTGATTGTTTCTGATACTATAACACAGGTGCTTAAGCTACTTTCTCTGCGATTTGGAATTGTGATGTTGTACCTGTCTAAATATGAAATTAAACTATTATTTGTAACTTCATCTAATAGTAACGATAAAAGGTCTAAATCTAATAGTAGGAAATATTCCACATGTATTCTACCTTTTTATTTTCTTTTTATTGTGTAGCTGGGTGGTCGGAATTTCGAGACCCGAGTTCGATCCCCAGGTGGCAGGCTCGTACCAATGGGTTTTCAAAACTTATGTACGAATTATATTGTTGGCTTGGTCATAAAGGCGGCGACAGGCTCACCACCTGTCACGTTGTCCCGAAAATATCTTCGGTGGATGGTGGGTCGAAGGGACTTAATTGTCTAGACTAGACCTCTGTCTACTCCTGTATTGGGAATTGCGTGAAGATTTTTTTTTATTCTGCCTTGGTGATCATGCTCTTAACAGTGTCATAATCCTTATTCCACATCATGGATTGGATTTTTGGTTCCTCTACGAAAGCTCTATTTACAAAATATTTTGTTCATAGTTATCATTTTCATATGCCTCTTAGGAGAATCGGAGACACCTATCGAATCTTGGATAAGTTCCGACCCCATATTTTTACTAATGTAAATTAATATTATGTATTTTTACTAGTGTAAATAAGTTATTATTACTAATTTAAAAATTTCAACTGTTTCGTTTAGGACAAGGTGGCTCGCAGGTAAGAACGTTGCCATGGTATGACAGAGGGTTTGAATCCTGCCTGTATCAATTGATTTTTTAAATTTCTCTGTAATTGAATACGTATACATATATTTAAAACACTGCTGTGCTGATATTTAGTTAAATTATTTAGTTAGATTCTTTAATCAGCATTATAAACAATGACACCAGAATGTCCTTACGGATTACCGAAGGTAGATCCACAGTCGAACTGCATGAACAGTGATGGAGTAGAAATTAATTTCTGTGGGATTTTCATTTCAAAAGAGTTTTAGTGTAGTATCTAAAGCAGTACCAAGGTTATGAATAAAAGACATCTGATCACGTAATTTTATAAGTTAACAGTTATAAAGATATTAATATTAAACCACACTGTATACATTATATGTTAATTTAAGGACTGTGAAACAAGGTGTTTATATGTAGTAGTATTTATGTAGTAAACAACTTTAAGGTGTTATAAAATAAACACATTTTTTTAAATACTAAATAAATAATAAATTTGGTACGAGCCTGCTACCTGGGGATCGAACTCGGGTCTCTTGACTCGATATTCCGACCACCCATCTGCTCAGCTATCGTGAATTAACTTTAAATACTACCTGTCACAAAGTATAAATCTTCAATAACAATAACTATCCCGTCATCTACAATAATAATGGTAAATATACATATAATTACTTAGATAAATCATAATAAAAAAAGTCACGATTGCCGAGTGGAAGGGTGGTCGGAATTCCGAGTCGAGAGACCCGAGTTCGATCCCCAGGTGGCAGTACCAATGGGTTTTTTCAAAAACCTAAGTACGATTCATATCGTTGGCTTGGACATAAAGACGTTGACGGGCTCACCACCTATCACGTTGTCCCGAAATATCTTCGGTGGAAGGTGGGTCGAAGGGACTTAATTGTCTAGACTAGACTTCTGTCTACCCCTGTATTGGGAAAAGCGTGAAAATATTTTTTTAAATCATAATAAAATATTAAATATTTGTGAAAATTTTTTTATATAAAAATTAAAGTAAAATATATGTATTACATATATAATAACATTTTCCACCATATTACCAGGGGTTACTCTCATTAACGTAATCGTTTATAGGACAATGGACTTTTCTATAGAGTAAAAACTCTAATAAATTTTTTAGCCATTTAATAGACAGCCTTTGCTCATACATGCTACATATATTCATATCTGTAATTAAAAATTTACTAACATATACATATGTATGTTATTTAGACATAGGTGGTATTTAGAAGAAAAAAGTTTGTTGTTTAATTTAAAACTAATTACAATAAAGTGAAAAATATATCTTGACTCATTCTATAATATTAAATTAATTGTGTAGAAATTTGTATCATACTTTTAGAATTGGGTAAACAGTTTCATAACACTTCGCTAGAACGGTTGCTGTATATTTCACGTGTAGAATCGAATTGCAAATAGGTAGCGACTTGCATGTCTACCTCCTATTGTGCGCCTAAGGCATACAAGCGCCGACTTGGCGCTACTTTAACAAGTTTAAGCTGGTTTACTATGAATTTGTGGGCTATACAGACTATTGAAATTTACAGCTTAAAGTTTCTTGCTGACTGCACATTAACAATGTTTATGTTCCGCTCTAAAAGGAAACATTGCAAAACATTATTCATAATTCATAAGGGTGTAGTTATAATATGTTAACAGAAAACAACTGCAACTATATTTATAATTTATGTTTTCTTTATATTTAAATATAAAAGAAACATAACTGGAAACATAATTGGAAATATGAATAAGCATATTTCCAATACTGGGTTAGACAAAGGTCTTGAAAATTAAGCCCTTTCGACTCATCTTTCACTGAATCTTCTTTGGGACAACGAGGGAGGCGGAAAAGTAAGTAGCGATGCATTTCTGTTATGGTATCAGAAACAACAAAGGTACCTGAAAAATCCTGAAAAATGTAGAAAAAGTGGTTTCTGCATAGACCTCAGAGCTGACAACGCCATGAAAACCGTTTCAAACACCACTCGTCCATGGAGGTCATCAAGTATATATTTACTTAGATAATATATACAAAATATCTAGGACTCCAGCACAAAACACAAATGTTTCGATTCGGCAACCCTTCGCTTAGAATCATTATCCATAAATAAATAAATATCTTCACGCAATTCCCAATACACGGGTAGACAGAGGTCAAGTCTAGACAATTAAGTCCCTCGACCCACCTTTCACCGAAGATATTTTCAGGACATCGTGACAGGTGGTGAGCCCGTCACCATCTTTATGTCCAAGCCAACGATATCATTCGTACGTAAGTTATTGAAAAACCCATTGGTACGAGCCTGCCACCTGGGGATCGAACTCGGGTCTCTTGACTCGAAATTCCAACCAACCAACCACTCGGCTCGGTTCACGGTATCGTGACTTATCGGCTTAGAATCATCAATTTGTGTTTATTTTTAACATTAAATATACATTAGAGAATAAAAGAATTTTAACTTATATTTAACATAAATTATATTTTGATAGTCTCCAACAGACTTATTTTTTACCTCATTTTACATGTTGTTGTGTAGGGTAAAAAGATTATTCATTACGCACCAATATAGAATTAAGTAAATATTCAATTATTCACTGTGTAAACGTATTTTTATCAATTTCTTAATATTCTTAATTATGAAAATAATGAATTCTTCGAATTTTTGTCGTTGATGCGTCTATCCATTAAACTAAATTAGTCTTTACAAACTAGTAGTACTAAAAATATAAGGTAAATATCAACTTTTATTGTATGATCACAGATAATCTAATTTACGTATACATTATAATCATTATTATTTTTAAAGTATTGACAACATTATCAGCGACGTTCAGAATTTCAAATGTCTCCACACGAATGCAGTTTAACTTATAGGCCGTGTTCATTAAATTGTGTCGTACCACAAAAACAGATAGGACTGGTTCGAAATACACAAAGTTGTACGAAACGCACATTAAAGAGATACCTATTCTTAAAAAAAAGTCTTAAAAAAACTCCGACCCCTATCATTTGTCTATTTCTGAATGATGCTTCCCTGAAATATTAAAAAGTACTTATGTGAGGATGTTTCAATTAACACCACTCTCCCCTCAACATAAATGTTTATGATTAAAAACATATTTTGTGTTTTTTACATTGTTCACACATGTTATGTAAGCTATTGACTATTTAATAGTTTACCTTTAAGTAACCAGTGATATCGATTATAGATGAAGTTACGGTAAATGTTTCTTTTCCGCTTCTATTTCAATGGAGACACATTATCTTGTAAATAATTACATGCTCGTATCTAAAAATTTCCAATATATATAATATATACATTAAAAGTAGTATGTATATTATATATTTATTTTCACGCACATTCTCTGACGGGGTAACCAGAGAGAACAGATCGACCTGTGTCACGATCCTTACATACTTCTTTCGTTTCTTTCAGATTCATTATCTTCTTAGTACATTTACGTCTAGGTATCCGAGTACTCTTGAACCTCCCCTCTTCGAGAAATTTAGTCATCATGATCTTCGACACCTGACCTGACACCTTTTAGTATTAACTTTCGCGCTATACATTTTCTTCACCATTCGGTCTCAACTTATTCGCACAACGCGCCCAAACCATCGAAGCACGCCCTTATCAATTTAATTATAAGGTCATCTTTAAAATCTCGTATATTGCGAATCTCTTTATCTCTATTGCATAACATGACAATAATAAGATTATATTTTGGTTTGGCACCTGCTGAATGTCATCTCGCCAAAAGCAGCAGTGCTATCGGGCCTGGGTTAAAGCATCCGCGTCTCGGGATTCAAAAACTAGCGTTTTTAAGAAGAAGAAGAACTCTGCCGCCAAGTCCTTTAAAAGAGTAATTGCTGCGGCAAAGTCCGAGCATATTGGTAGAAGTGCCGAGAAACTAGTTCGTCTTCCTTCGGCAACTCGTGCGTTCTGGTCCCTAGCCAAGGCTGTCCAAGGAAACTTCAGGCAGTCATCACTACCATCTCTGCACAGGGAGGACAACTAGCTGGCCCATGACGCAAAAGAGAAAGCCGACTGCTCTTTTTGCGTCCAACTCGACTCTCGATGATAGGGGAAACTTACCGCCGACCATCCGGTGCAGTGAGTGCCCTATGCCGGATATCCGTTTTTTTCAGAGCTCAGTGCGGAAAGCACTCCTCTCCCTGGACATCCAATGCATCCTATTGCGTTGAGGATGTGTGCTCCAGAGTTGGCACATATTTTAACGTGGCTTTTTAGGTACTCCTACTCTCAAGGCGTCATCGCGATGGCATGGAAAACTTTGGTGCACCTTCAACTACGACCTTGATGCTCCGGTAGCATACTCGGACTCCAAGTCTATGAACGCTGTTGTCCGAAAAGGCTGTGTGCTATCGCCAACCCTGTTTTTCTACATATCAATGATTTGTTACAAATTAGTAACATTTATTGGTATGCAGACGACAGCACTGGTGATGCATTATACACCGGCCGTGCCTATATTTGTCGGGAACACGTCGACGAGTATCGGAACAAACTAGTGTCTGATTTCGAGATTTTGTTATATAAAATCTCGGACTGGAGCCGACGAAATTTAGTCCAGTTCTACCCTAAAAGGATACAAATTTGCGCGTTTACCGCTAAAAAGAAACCCTTCGTCGTATCACCTAGTTTTGAGAGCACTTCCCTAGTTGCCTCCGCCAGCATCGGAATCCTTGGCGTCGACATATCGAGCAACGTTTAGTTTCACGATCATTTAGAAGGGAAGGCCAAATTGGCCTCTAAAAAGCTTGGGGTACTCAGAACAGCACGACAGTACTTTATGCCGACCGCTTTTTTTTTACTAAAAATTTTTAAAATTTTGCGTCCTTTTTGCGTAAATGGTTGCTCTCGATTAGTACAAAATTTATTATAGTATATAACACATATCGAAGAAAAATGCATAACGAACATTTTTAAATTGAGCCCCTTATTTTCTTTTAAACAAATTGTTAAAAAAATTAAAAATTCTTTCAAAATAATAGCAATAAATTAAGAATGAAGATAAAGACATGCAACCGAAACATCTGAGCTGTAAATTTTTACGCACTTCGTTTCGTGTGCAGCTAACTTACTTTCACAAGTTGTCACATAACTCTTATTTGGTGCGGCCGCGTTGTCGAGAGCCAAAAATAGAAGCCCTAAACTTTTTAATAGGTGCAGAGGCGCTTTGAGGAGGCGAAGCGTCGGCGCCTTCGTGGACGACGGGCTCAGACGACTTTTATGACTTTCAGCTCAAATTGCTTTTGCTCCTCATTTGAATATGATTTTGAATTTAAGAAAATTATGAAAAGTTTATTATTTATGATTCAACGTTTTTTTTAGAGACTACATTGAAAATTTCACCAGCACTTATAATAGACAACAGACGTCCTGTTAAACGAACGATTTCATGGGTTAGTGAATTTTTACATGTGTATATAAATACATATACAACAATTTACTAATACTACTGAGTTATTAACAAACTGTTCTAGTGGTCTCCCGAATTAACCCTTTAGTTATTTGTGCATTAAATCAAGTTTTGGTAAAGTAATCTTAAAAGACGTCAATAGTAAAAGATCTAACAGCTCATTTTGAGCCTACTTTTGGCTCTCTCAATAGTACTTTACTAGCAATCACAGTCAGAACTGGTCTACCACAGTAGTCATAATGCTTATTGAACACTCGTGAATTAGTGACGGGATCGCTGATACCCTAGAATTCCTTTATCTCGTAAATTTATTATTTGTGCAAGGGCTGTGCAGTAATTTCCGGACTTTGTAATTACGCAGAAAAAAATCATAATCCAAGTGTTTATTCTCGTCCAGGAAACATATATTTTCCTGAATTAAATGTGTTCTATATATCCAGGTTATAAACTACTTTTGTGTTAAATTTTACTAAATTCTATTTCTTTTTCTGGGTGATTGAATAACAAAAATACAAACTTTTATAATGTTAGTGGGAAGTAGGACTTGTATAATTAGTAAAGAAAAATCTTAGGATTATATAATTCTTTTATTCAAAAGACTAATCGTTAATTATATGTCAATCTAAAAAGTAATAAAGTTTATCCAAGCCATTAAGGCTAACGAATCTAATTGAAATGATAAGGAAAATTGCAATCTCTAACTTTAAGCCACAAGTTGGCATAAGCTAACTTAAATAACTTAGCACGGTATCGAACGCTAAGTCAAGCGAAATACCGAATTAACCGTTTTGGTGAACTAAAACTTTGCCGTCAAGTTAATCCACCGCACTGTTCTTGCCGCATTTCGGCATGTTCTTGTTAAAATAATAGATAGTCTGGAAACCGAATAGAAACTTCGGAGTATTATTTCCGCGTAGAGTTTCTGGCACCAGCACCATCCAATCATCGTATGTTTTCGTTTGGAACTAAATAATACAGAATTATGTTTTTGTCTTTAACTGTTCGATTTCATTGAATAATAACTTCATTCGACTTTTTTACAACTTTTTTTTCCATGTAAAGTTTTGACGATGCGAATGCTCTTACAGGTTATGTCGATTTTTACAGATTTTGTGGCATTCTAGTTTAATGTGTAATCTTAAGTGACTAAAATTATTTCCGGAAGCCACATTCCTTCCGATGATACTTTTCACAGCTCGTTTGTCACCAAATTGACAGCAAATAATAAATGAACACCATGCCGTCTGTTGTCTACGTAAGAATTTACTTTAAGTGGTCATGGATTAGAATAAACTACTACAAAAAATCCATTGCTGAAATTAGTGGCGAATCCATCTTGTAAGATAAATAAATAAGCCTTTCATGCCATTCGGAAAGTATATTTAAAATAAATGTCGAATCAAATAGTAATAAAGATAGAAAACGAAATTTTAAAATATTGCCACCTTAACACGTCTTTGAGGGTAAACGTCTTTTCCAGAGATGTCTAATAGTTTCTGTCTTTGGATTTTTCCATTCATATTGTTTTTGGTTATTTCATAATTTCATTTTATATTTTAACATTGACACATACAAAATACAAGATCAAAACTCATGACTGGAAGTAGTCTTTATCGTAAGAGGTTTCTGGTGTTGTGGTTTATAATTTACGAGTAGTAACTATAAACAGGTATTCTTTATCTTGTATATGTTATTTTAAGCTTTTAATCCACGTGTTAGCAATTGCTACATGTCCATAGCAGCATTGAAATGATAATTAAACACGAGGTGTTATTAGAACACATATTACGAGATTAAGCTAATGCATCACATAATAATTAACACCTATCCATATATACGTTGATATTCAACTAATGTCCAGTCGGCTTAAACAGTTATTAACCAATTAATGGACGGGGACATAAGATAGAGGGTACATAATCTATATTGATGTTTCCATTAAGAACTTTTAACAGTAGGCTCTTTTATCATTAACATAATTTAATGGAAGAGACGCTAAGGGTCGTAGATAAATAAATTATAAAATCCGATTTATTGATTTAGAAGTATTAATGGACTTTACGTAATGGTGACACTTTTAGAGAATCATAAATCATGCTACACTTTTAAATAATAAATTATAATAGAAAATAAAAAAATGATGATTACTGATTCTTATGTCGTGCTCTAATAAATGTCACCATTAAAGTTATTAGGATCGATACAGATAAACAATAATAATTAATTGTAATGTAACTGGTATAATAATAATAGTAGTAATAGCTGGTATATTTATGATACCATTCAACAAGTTTATGTACTAAAGCTAAAAAAACAATTAACCTATCTAATCATACCAAGATATACACATATGACAACAAAAAATTACTTGAAGACGCCGACGGGCTTACCACCTGTCATATTGTCCCAAAAATATCTTCGGGGAAAAGTGGGTTGAAACAATTAATGTCTAGACCTCTATCTACCTCTGTGTTGGGAATGACGTGAAGATATATTTTTTTTTCATGTTAAAATAACATTTAGTTAATACTTAGTAAATTATTACAATGTACAAACGAAAATTAGTGACAATAAGTATACAATATATTGGTAGCTAAAACTTATTTGTTTGGTTAGCTTATAAACTAACCTGATGGTAGTAGATGGTAGTTACTTCGCTAATTAGCTTTTGTTCTTGCTATCCTTGTGTTGAAAACTCTCTTGCATAATTTTTTTTCTTCACGCACAATCCCTGACGGGGTAGCAAGAGAGAACAGATTGCCAAGTGTCACGATCCTTACATACTTCTTTCGTTTCATTCAGATTCATCATTTTCTTCATACATGCACGTCGAGGTCTCCGAGTACTCTTGACCCTCCCGTCTTCGAGCAATTGGCTCACATGGTCTTCAAAAGTTAGTCTCGGCCTACCTCGACCCCTTTTAAAATATAAACATGAGGATGAAAAATGAGGAATTAATAAATGTATTTGTCAGAAAGTAAAGATGACTGGACAACCTAATTGGTAGTAACTCTGCTTTCTAAGCCAATGTTTACGGGTTCAATTACCACTAAGGGCATACACTTGTGTGCTGAATAAGAATGTTTGGTGTATTAGTAATTACATCGTGTGATAGTGTAAAAGGTCTTTGGCTTGGAGACTATGAGGCGACAGGCTTACCACCTGTAGCGTTGTCAAAAATAAGCTCTGGTGAATTATTGTTAAAAAAATAAAAATAAATATCTTCACGCAATTCCCAATACAGGGGTAGACAGAGGTCTAATCTAGACAATTAAATCCTTACGACCAACTTTCCACCGAATATATTTTCGGGACAACGAGACAGGTTGTGAGCCCGTCGCCGTCCTAATATCCAGGCCAACGATATAATTCGTACATAAGGTTTTGAAAAACCCATTGGTACGAGACATCTACCTGGGTATCGAACTCGGGTCTCACGACTCCAAATTCCGACAATCCAACCACTCGGCTGTCGTGACTTAATTTATCGTGACTTAATTATCGTGAATTATTGTTCGCAAAAACCAAATTATAGCTCTCTGATAGCCCCAGCATTGGGGAATGGTGATCTTCGCTATTCCCATAGGTATATGGGACCAAGTTTTCGAAACTTATTCGATATATATCATTAGTCATTTAAGCTGCGACTGTTTTGCTTTCATATTCGTTTTCCTATTAAGCTTCAGTAACTAGAAAGTCTGAAATAAATTACCATTTTCCGCTAGTATGTTTCTCTCTTGGCCTAGCAGACTCAATCTGGCTACAAATTTTATAGAGCTACGTCGTAGCTCTGTCGCGAAATTGTTTTTGTTTGGTTTTTATGTTTTTAAGTTTTCTTATATCGTTATGTGTCTAAATATCTTCCGCTGAAATTATACTTTAATATATATGTTTCCAGTGGTTAAAACAAAATTTACAAGAATTTTATTTTAACCACTGGAAACCTTATATCCTAGGGAAACAAGCATACCATTAATTACTATTTAGTGCGTGAAGCTTTAATTAATGACCTAATCAAAATAGTTTATTACGTTTCGATCATATGTAGTTTATTTACAAACTTACTATATAAATTGTTGTTGTATAGTGGCTTATATAAATATGTGTATAGCGTCTTACAAATATATTATTCTATGGAATTATTCCGTAAAATAATTTGTATTAAACATTTTTTTTAATTTTAATTTAGGACTCAGAATATGTTCAAATAATATGTTCATAAAGAAAATTATTAATTTAAATAATCAAATGAACGAACGAAGGTCAGCATTCGAGCCCAGAGCTAAAAATATATGGTTCACACCTGTAAAGTAACGATAGCCGAGTGGTTGGGTGGGCGGAATTTCGAGTCGAGAAACCCGAGTTCGACCCCAGGTGGCAAGCTCATACCAACGGGTTTTTCCAAAAAACTAATGTACGAATTATATCGTTGGCTTGGACATAAAGACGGCAACGGCCTCACCACCTGTCACGTTGACCCGAAAATATCTTGGATAGAAGGTGGTCCGAAGGGACTTAATTGTCTAGACTAAACCTCTGTCTACCCTGTATTGGAAATTGCGTGAAGATATTTATTTTTTTATTTTTATTTATACCTGTAAAGATGCGAACATCGAGTCGGTAATTTATAGTGCTTGATAGATATTTAGCGAAAGATATTTAAAATTTTAAATAATACAAGTGGGGCACAGTCGCTTAAAGGTAAGTGCATCACCTCACCACATTATGGATGGAGGTCTCAATGATTTAGCTGAAAGGTGATGGTATGACCTCCAGAACCTGTTACACTCTTAATTTTTAGTCTTGCCTTTACTCCTTCCTCGTTTTCTCTTCTCTCAATTTTCCTCCAGGGTCTCTCTATTGTCCCTGTTCTGCCCTGTATTTTATAATATGCTACATATTTAAGAATTTACACGAATTATACACAAGAATATACATTTTCATAAAGCTATTATTTATTTTTCATCTAAAAATACACCATAGATGAACAAAATTATACCTTTTTCACCACGCTTGGAAAGAGGATTACCAGACAGCTTGCATTTTGGACACTGCTGCCCGTCACCAGTCTGTTCAATATTCGTCTGGTATTTTTCGACATACATCTTAAGTTTATTCATAGGTAATTGAACGATAGTGATGAATGGACTAAGTTCTCCATTGTAAAATAGCCAACGGGACATACTCGTAACATACGACAACTTTCAATTCCAGTTGATTGTTTTGACAAAGCAAGTACTTTGCGGTTCCTAACTACAATATAAATTTACAGTTAACTAATTAATTGTGTTCGCTAAGAGACAACAACGTCCATAACTTCAACGTACTGCCAACAGCACTGTTTTCGAAATTGAATGCATAATGGACAAATTTTTGCTGTGTGGTATCTTAAGTATTTAACAATTCATTATTACCAAGGGAAAAGCCTTGAAAGTAGAGATTACTTAAGGGAAAAGCATACAACGAATTTTAAAGGCCATTGATTATGCGAGTATGTAAGTAAGCAGGAGTAATGTAAAGACAAAACTATTTTGTAGTATTTAGGAAGTTATATTTTATATTGACAACCGAACCTTAATAGCCTCCAATTATGTTCGAGACATCATATTTGGGTTTCCAGCTAAACCTTTTCGTTTTATAAAATAACTATCGTCAACATTATCACGGAAAAATCAGCCCGTGAATAATTGCTGCAATACATTTACGTTTTTTTATACCATAACATATCGTAATTTACGGTTTTTTATGTTATAAACTCTCCTTATTATTTGTCTTTGAAACTTATGTACGATTTGTATCCTTTTTTAGAGGGCGACAGGTTTACTACCTGTCAAAATATCCCTAAATAAACTCCGGTTAAATGTGATTCAATAAAACTTAATTATTTAGAACCCAGTACCGGAATTGCATCATTTATTTATTAAATAACATTATGAAAAGAATATGTGCGACAGACCTACTTGTACAATATTTTATTTGAATAGCACAACCTGCAAAAATATATTTTGTCATTAGCATTCACCCCTCTCTGACTTTGTGTCTATCTTTGTCAGACACAATGCGCTAAGTAGACTGTACAGCACTAGTTTTAATTACGCTCGTGTAAAAGGTATTGAAGTAGTAAAGTCAACCCTGTGTTGTCTCTTGTATTCAGTAGTGGAAATACTAGGGGTTACAAGAGTCTCATATGATCCTTGATCGCTGCGAGTATTTACCGTGGGGATTTTCATTCCGTCCCTAATACCTTTTGAAATTCCTTTATTAAAATTTGTTTAAAGCTTATCTGTAGCTCAGGCAAATACATGAAGTGTTCATTAAATTTGAGGGTATAGCATGTCATGTGTTAATGTCACAAAGCTGCAGTAAGCATTTAAATAAATAAAATAGTAAATAATATAAAATAGATGTTTTGGTTTGTTTTTACACGAAGAAGATATGAATTAAAAATCATAACTTTATTATCAAAATGTATTTATAAATTATATAAAAAATTATCTTCGTATCATTGAGATAACTGAATATATATTAACTAAAAACAATAATTACTAATAATAATAAAAATATCTACATAAAATAAAAAAAATATTTTTACGCTATTCCCAATACTGAAGAAGAAGGAGGTTCAGAAAATTAAGTCCTTTCGACCAACCGTTCATCGAAGACATTTCTAGGGACAACGTGACAGGTGGTGATCCCGTAGCTGTCTCTGTGACCAAGCCAAAAATATAAATCGTATAATATAAGTCTTAAACAAACTTATAACGAACCTACAACCGGGGATCGAACTCGGGTCTCTTGTCTCGAATTTAGATTACCCAACCACTCGTCCAGCGTCGTCTACTCGTCCACTCGAAAACTCTACACCTTCAGCTTCTTACAACTCTTCAGCTCAATCAACTGGTACATTTTACCCAATTGCAGTTTAAAGTTTGTTTCTTGATATTTGTTATTTTTACCTCTTGATGCAGCATATGACTACCTGAATTGTTTACAATTTGATGACTTTTAAGTCATCAAATCAAAATACGAATTCGTTGTGAATTACAATACCCTTCCTGAGCTCCTTGAATCCATCGATCTAATGTATCATCGATCAACATGCATAAAGTTACATTAGATCCCCATACGAGTACAGTAGTACAGTAGAAACCCATAAGCACTTGCACATACTGTTGCCAGCCCCAGGGATTGGATTAAAATACCTCACACCCAACAGATTTTTATAATATGATAGTTACACTATTGTTTGACGAAATAAAATGGAATGGACTTTCGTACTAACCCACGTAAAAATAAATAATATACAGTATACGGCTCAAAACATAGATTTTTAGCGGTCTATTCTTTTTATATTTACTGATGAAAGTCAAAGATCAAGTTGACATCGAGTACTAATTAAAAGCAGTTTCACTAATTTATTACGACATTATTCACTAATTTATTAAAATATATTTTTATTTTTAACTCATAACATACATTAAAACGAGATTAAACAAACAGTTTTTTTTTAACAAAAGAACATCGTTTGTATAGCATGAATTCAAAAGTCGACCTAAATATTTTTCCAGACATGGCATAAATGTGAACATAAAACAAAGAGAGATATTCTAGTAATTTCAATTTGCCACTGAAACGTTTGACACTAATTGAACTACTTAATTAAATGTAATATAAAATCATGATGTAATCCGTAAATCCGGCAC
Source organism: Sericinus montela (assembly GCA_029286605.1). Lineage (NCBI taxonomy): Eukaryota > Metazoa > Arthropoda > Insecta > Lepidoptera > Papilionidae > Sericinus > Sericinus montela. The sequence goes on from JAGSMR010000015.1 coordinate 11,476,116, forward strand.
TTTGCATTTAATTATTTGTTAATTCAGATTTATGACATATAGGTTAAACAGAAAATATAAATACCAGGAGTGATTTGACGTACTACTCAATACTATTTATATTATAAATATAAGAACTTACATTGGTTAAAATCATCTCTGGTTAAGACATTTATATATCTTTGAATTAAACTTTTATTTAAACCGTTCTTTTTGTCCATAAATATTTATATAATGTTATTTTTGAATATATAAATATTCAGAAATAACATTTTTCAAAATCGGATCATTTGTTTCGGATCACCTCCCACAAATAAACTTACAAACTTTACATCTTTCTCATATTAATATGTTAAATAATTTATTGTATTATAGTAATATTAGCAAACTTTTAGGTTTGAATGTTTTAATAATAATATGAAATGTAATAAAAAAATATGAAAATAAAAACGACAATAGAGATTAAAAGCTTGACAACACACTTTAACACTTTTTCACACTAACACTATTGACTCAGCCGTCGGAGTTCAGCAGGGTGATCCACTGGGCCCAGCATTGTTTAGTTTGGGAATTCAACCGATTATTTCAAAGTTGAAATCCAAACTCAATGTTTGGTACCTATATGACGGAACCCTAGGAGGAAAGCCAGATGACGTGCAAAATGACCTTCAAAAATTATTCAAAATTTTAAAAACATTGGCCTTGAATTAAATAATACTAAATGTGAACTTTTCATTCCTGACCGTTTGTCTTCTCATAGACACAGTTTGTTTCAAAATTTTTACAATATATCTCCTGGCATTAAAGTAACTGAGGCGGATTCTCTTTACCTCCTTGGAGCGCCGTTATTTATAGAGAGTATGAAACCTCTTTTGAAAGTAAAATTTGATCAATTTTTAGAACATGTTAATAAACTGTATATTCTAAATTCTCATATAGCGCTTACTATTTTAAAATATTGCGTTCTTGTTCCTGAATTTACTTATTTACTCCGCTCGAGTCCAGCATGGAAATGTTCTGATTTTTTAAAACAAATTGACCTTAATCTCAAAATAGCTTTGGAAAAAATTCTAAATTTATCTTTAGTCTCATCTAGCTGGACTCAAGCTACTTTACCTGTTAGATTTGGAGGTATCGGTATAAGAGAGGTTTCAAATATTGCGCTGCCGGCTTTCCTTGCCTCCGTACACAGTGTTCATGATTTGTCACGTAAAACTCTTAAGAATGACTTGGACTTGACCTTTGCTAACGAGGCAAGAGAAGCATGGTTACGTCTCTGTCCCGGTGAGGATATTCCGCTGGAACCTAACTCACAAAAACGGTGGGATATCCCGTTGGTTCAGAATGTGCAGAAATGCTTACTGAACAATTTTCACTGTGACAGAGACCGCGCCCGCTTTCTAGGTGTTTCGACAAAGGAATCCAGTTACTGGCTACATGCTTTACCATCAAGTAACCTTGGTACATTACTAGATAACGAAAGTTTACGTATAGCTGTAGGAATACGATTGGGAGCATCGATTTGTCAACCACATCGATGTCCTTGTGGCAGCGACGTCGACGAGTTAGGCCTCCACGGACTTTCATGCCAAAAAAGTGCCGGCAGACTGTCTCGTCACGGTTCCTTGAATGAGGTCATCCGAAGGGCTCTTGTTTCCATAAATATTCCATCGGTTTTAGAGCCTTGTGGAATATTTAGGAGAATGGTAAGAGACCCGACGGCTTGACTTTAGTCCCTTGGGAGAGAGGCAAAGCTCTTGTGTGGGACGCAACTTGCGTCGATACATTAGCGGCCTCTCATATCAAGGGTACTTCGATAAGGGCCGGGGCGGCATCAGAGGCAGCTGAATCGGGTAAATGGCGTAAATATGAGTCTTTGAAAGGAGACTATATATTTGTTCAATTTGCCGTAGAGACAATCGGTCCGTGGGGTCCCCGCGCGATGCAGTTTCTAAAGGAATTGTATCCGCGACTTATCGTTGCCGCTGGTGACAAGAGGGCTGGTTCTTTTCTCGCTCAACGGTTATGTCTAGCCATTCAACGTGGAAATGCAGCCAGCGTTCTTGGTACCATGCCACGAGGAGTAGGGCTCTACGATTATAATAGTTTTAGTTAATAAGTATTGTAAATATTAACATAATTTTTCTGTAAATAAATATTTATTAAAAAAAACTTTAAGGCAATCATCATCTCAATCTCCGTAATAATTCGTTTACAAAACCCTTAAACGTACGTATGTACGTACGTTTATAAGTCACGATAGCCGAGTTGTTGGGTGGTCGGAATTTCGAGTCGAGAGACCTGAGTTCGAGCCCCAGGTGGCAGTACCAATGAGTTTTTCAAAAACTTATGTACGAATTTAATCGTTGGCTTGGACACAAAGACGGCGACGGGCTCACCACCTGTCACGTTGTCCCAAAAATATCTTCGGTAGAAGGTGGGTCAAAGAGACTTAATTGTCTAGACTTGACCTCTGTCTACCCCTGTATTGGGAATTGCGTGAAGATATTTATTTATTTATTTATTTATTTATTTATTTTATGTATGACTTGAAAATAATAATCTATTGAATGGATTGAGTTTTCTTTAACTCCAGCTACGTAAGAGATTTCCCATGTTATTTCTATCTAGACATAATGCACTGCTTGTGACGCATGCCGATAACAGTTTCTTTAAAAGTTACGCCCACTTTATAACCATAATGGTTTTCTTTCATCTATGTTGTATACATTCATAGAATTCTAATATTATATTATACCAAAATAGACTAATGCTAATTTACAAAGTGGAATAGGTACAGCGGAGGCGGATCATTTTAAACTAATGTAACGAGACATGAAAATAAATTTGTCTTCAAATGTGAATTAATATTTATTATAAATTTTTACTCTTGTCTTACAGTGAAATTTTCAAATAATCAGTAATTTAATTGTATCTTAATGTACCCTTTAATATTAACATGTGAAGTTTTCATTTATTTGAATAAACATCAAATTAAATTATCTTTATCGTAAAAGTATTAACTTCGTTTGGATTTCAACAGGATATTAAAATAATCATAACATTTTTTTCACAACAACTCACAAAATATTTTTTTAATCTTCACACATTTTCAATCCTTGTGTAATCAGAGGTCTAGACACATTCAGTCACTCTTTTCATTTTTCTCTTAGCGAACGATCGACTCAATGTAGCGAATATTCTCATTGGTACGAGACTTGCTTCTGGAGAACGTACCACGGTTTTCTGATTAAAATAACAAACACCAAACCACTCACCTAACAAACCTATTTCGCCTAAGTATTTTTTTCGAAAGAAAATAAATACTTAATATAAATAGGTTTCCTCACGATTAATTTTATTCACCGCCGAGTTTTTAACAAATTCAGCAATAAAAATTACTATTACTATGGTGTTGCCAGGTGGACAAGAATAATTTATATAACTTTACGCTATATTTACAAACTCGGTTCTTGGTGTCATTGCTATGGAAACTGATTTAACTTCATATTCAAAAAATATATAAACTGCAAAAAGTAGAATGCAAGTAAATATAAAATTAATCATAGAATGAATCTTATCTTTCAATATATAATTAAAGTTTGAACTATTGAATTTAATTAAAGTTTGAACTATTGAAGTAAAATCAGACTTCTAAGTACCAGGAAAACATAAAGAAGCGCTACTTTAGTGGTGGGCTATGTGTTATTATTACCATTTTAACTCAAACAGTGTAAATCATATGCGTGGGTTCATCTCCGGCTCAGGACTTGCAGCAATGATTGCGAAGTCTTGCGAAATTTATTAATGGTGTTATGTAAATATGACAAATCGTTCATGCGGCTGACAGCGACAATTGAATGAACTGGTTTCCTTGAGCTGACATTACCGAGCATCCTACATAGGATTGATTGAGTGCTATGAAAGAAAATTATCGCTATTATAGCTTGACATAAGTTGAGAGAAATGTAAATGATATTATAAAAGATGGGTTTATTTAAAGCATCGATTTGTGTTTTGGCATTGTGAAAATATCTTACCCATCTTCACCAAGTTATTACTTTTAAAATTAATAAAAGGACTAAGAAAGATAACTTCTAAAATGAAAAGGTTGACGTGATCTGCGTAAATAATACATGATTACGATTACTTTTCTTCCCGTGGTAAAAGGAGATTAAGCATCGTAACATTACAATTACAACATAGCATACTTAGATAACGGCCTGTAAAAGTACACTACAGAAACATACTGTAAGGTTGACTATAATAGTAATGCTTGGCAAGCGGATTTGCGATTGCAGTACCAGACAGTTTGCGCCTTAGACGCTTCTGTCCGTCACCAGGGTGCTAAATTCTGTTCTAGTTATTTTGAAATGGTTATGCCGCCATCTGTCGGCAGTTAAATACATCTTAAGTCTTTTCCAGTAGTCCCTTTTACGACACACATGAGAAAATGGGGTAGGTATAACCTTATCCCGTAAACAAGCTGCTTAATAGAAAAGAGCAATTGCAAGAGCAAGAGCAGCTTAGAAGAAATACAGCAATATACGGCCAAGCCGAACTGTTCAGCTTAAATACTATATTTATTTTAATTTGACTAGTTTCTAGGCAAGACTATCTGGGTAACGTAGGTCATAGGCCCAAATATTTAATGTAAATAACTGAATGATATGTAGATTCAGATGATTGTTATATACTATGTAATTTTTTTATTGTCTTGCACATTTTTCTCGTATGGTTGATTAAAGGTGTATCTTTTTCGCGTTAATATAAATTTTAAACAAGTGGAATTTTTACCGTGGTAGAGCCACGCATCAGCTTTTGTTGTTGCATGAATGGGCTGGCTCAACCGGGGAAGTACCACTACCTAACAGAGTACCGGCGTGAAACAGAAGTCTGACTTTTGTTGGTGAGTGCAGGTAACTGGCTGAGCCCCCTATTCTATGAAAAAAAAAGACAAATTATTACACAGTTTCTGAAAATATTTTGTTTTATTTTAAATTCTACGTGTGGTTTGGTAAGCGCATACTTTAAAAATTCCTGTGGGATATTTCATAATTCTGAACTAAGAAGCTGTCTCTACTTCAGTCTCTTTAAAACTAAAGCTCTAAACAAACTACAAATCATTTTTTAACTCGTGATTCTAGTCTCTATCACTAAAGCCACGCATTTTTTGGTAAAAAAAAACGATAAATTTTATTTAAATTCATATTGATGTGATAGAGTAACATACTTTCGTATTTTAAATATTAGTACCATAAGATTTTGTCAACAACCTTATGGATATGATTATATGATTCATCGATGTTTCACTATAACAATGAAAATACACTGTTTAATTTAAGAAGTATAAGCTATCCAAAAATGGAAAGTAAAGAGTAAATAACATCACACTTGTTCTTATTGATAAACTTACGGAAGCTTACTTCATTACTCATCCTTTGGAAAGGGCCGGTTATTGTCTAAAGTTAAATACGTACTTGGTCAGTGAACTGAGCCCCGACAACTAAACTTAGTTACCTAAACAAACATCGTGGGTCCTCTGTCAACATTTGTTACTTTGACGCACTCGCATAAACATTTTTGTATTCGATATTAAAATTTTGTAAATAATATGAAATAAGTCATATTTTTCGAAAAATACAATATCTTCTGGCCATTCCCATACATTGACAAATATACAAATATTCAGACAATTAAGTCCTTTCGACCCACCTTTCACCGAAGGCATTATTTGGAACAACTTGGTCCTATCGCTGTCGTTATGTCCAAGCCATCTATATATATTTCGATATTAATAAACAAAGAATTAGTTTTTCACGGAAATGTATGACACATTTGTTGGCAGTTTCAGTGACACTTACTCCCAGTGTTAATGTTCCCTAACCCATTCCTAAAGTAACAAGTTTACGTTGCCGATAAAATTTTGGCAACTGGCATCTGTAACCTGTAAGAATATACCAAACAAATACCGCAATTATATGTATAACATTTGTATAAAGTCACGATAGCCAGGTGGTTGGGTGGTCGGGATTTCGAGTCAAGTGAGCCGAGTTCGATTCCCAGGCTCTTACCTATAGGTTTTTCAAAAACTTATGTACGAATTATATCGTTGGCTTGGACATAAAGCTGGCGACGGCCTCACCACCTGTCTCGTTGTCCTGAAAATATCTTCGGAGGAAGGTAGCTCGAAGGGACTTAATTGTGTAGACTAGACATCTCTATACGACACCTATTCTATGGGGAATTGCGTGAAGAGATATTTATTTATTTTACACTTGTATACCAATATACTAGGCAGTACGTTAGAGCTTCACTTTTTTAGTACAATATCAAAGCTTTCTTTACATATAAAAACACTGAGCTTAAACTATGTATAAATATGTAGTAATGACAGCACTCTCAAATGAACTACAGTGAAAGCTAGGAAACATATCTATTAATTATATATTTAGCCCATTTGTCACCACTACTACTTACTGAATAAAATACCGTTTTTAAGTCCAGTGATTATTTAGAGTTGCAGCAACTGGAGTCACAGAATTAAAGCCAGTCCGAGCAGCCACAAAACTCATCAAATTTTATCGTGGCTATTGAGATTGTTTTGGCTTCATTTCGTTTCAGTAAGCAGTCAGCATTACGAACCAAAGCTCTGAAAAATATTCCTAACTTTTTAAAATTCGAATACTCTATTTGTTTAAAAATTTGTGTATAAACTATTTATTATTAACCATAAAAACAGTAAAGTCAACACCATTCTAATCAACACTCAGTTTTAGTCTTAAGACCTGACTCTAGGAAAAATTTTAACTATTTCATTTCTAATTTTAACTATTTCATTTCATAAATTTTAACTATTTAATTTCTATAAATAAATAAATAAATATCTTCACGCAATTCCCAATACAGGGGTAGACAGAGGTCAAGTCTAGACAATTAAGTCCCTTTGACCCACCTTCCACCGACGATATTTTCGGGACAACGTGGCAGGTGGTGAGCCCGTCGCCGTCTTTATGTCCAAGCCAACGATGAAATTCGTACATAAGTTTTTGAAAAACTCATTGGTACTGCCAACTGGGGATCGAACTCAGGTCTCTCAACTCGAAATTCCGACCACCCAACCACTCGGCTATCGTGACTATATTCATATTCATACTATTTCATTTCTAATTTTAACTATTTCATTTCATAAATTTTAACTATTTCATTTCTAACTATTTCATTCTTCATAATAATAATTAAAACTCTAACTATAAAATCTACTTTCAAAATTTCATTTGATATAAAATAAGAACAATAAAAATCATGAAGATTTTAAGGAAGATTAAAGCAAGAAAAGACTTTAAAATAGAGAATATTTGTATTCTTATTTGAAATTTTAATTCAATTTCCAATTTATGCGGAATTAAGATTATAAGAAACATACTGAGAATTCCCAAACAAGCATAAAGGAAACGATGCGACATCCGTATATGGAACAATAGGGCCGAGTGCATCTAAAGATGGTTACGCTATTTAAATTGTAACATAGGAGTGTAACGCAGTATTTATCACATAATAGGAAATAATGTATGTGGGATTTTGTATCATCTACAATACTGGCTGTAGATTCAATGTTGATTATTTAAACATATTTTTTAATACTTACCGTATTTTGCGAGTTATACATCTCTGACGCTGATATAATATTTAGCGGGAAATCGTTAAATATATTTATTTCAAAAGCATATATCGGTTTTCTCTTCGTGATAGAATCCGCAACTTAAATATCCGAAACGAAGCATATCTACAAACGTTTAAATTTTTATTCCAGTTACAAGTAACTTAATTCCATCGTCACGATAGCCGTGTGCTTGGGTGATCACAATTGGAGTCAAAAGACCCGATTTCGATCCCCAGGTGGCTGGCTTGTACCAATGTGTTTATTCTAAAGTTTAAAATGTATCTATGATTTATATCGTTGCCTTACACATAAAGATGGCGACGATCTTACCACCTGTCACGTTGTCCAAAAAAATGTCTTCGCTGAAAGGTGGGTCGAAAGGACTTAATTGTCTGTCTTCCCAAGTATTAGGAATGACGTAATGATATTTATATTTAAGAAGCTTAAGTAGTAAGCTAAGAAATAAATAATCTACTTTATATTTGTTTCTGTTTGGGAAAACAGACTACAGCATTTTGCTTTTCTTGCAATATCTATTTTGAGACTAGGGACAACCGCAAGCGGACAGTTGAATTTACGGTTAATGATTATTGTATTAGAATTGTTTATTATGTTATATAGTGTACCATATTTAACTGAAACTTACCTCTAGCTTATTACAATATATGTCTGCATTTACACTTAGTGGGGTTTTATTTAAAGTTTATACCTAATCTTGGTCCTGTTTATACTTCCATATCCTGTGTTTGGATCAAATAAATAAAAAAAATCGAAACTTATTTGGAAATATAAACGTATTTATGTCATATTCTCACTCGGGTAGGAATCCAGAAAAATAAGTCCTTTCGACCCACCTTTGAACGATGATATTTTTCAGGACAACGTAATTGGTGGTGAGCCTGTCACCATCTTTATCTCCAAGCAACGACATACATTTTCTAAAAATAGTCATTGGTACATACCTACCACTGAAAGTTCGAACTCGGGGCTCTCGACTTAAATTCAGAACTTTTTTACTTTGATAAGTATTTTTTTTTTAATTAGATATCCGTGCTTACTAAACACAAATGCACAACATTTAACATAGATTTAAACAACGTGTAAAGTTGGATCAGCTTGTACAGTTTACTGTTAACTAAATACTGTTCCAATAGGCAATAAAGTAAGTTTACACCAAGCCCATATAATAATCCCATGTGAGTAACGGTGGCGGGTGCGTTCTGGCTGGAACTCATTAATTTGCCCCACGCGCTGCCTCTTGCCTCGGGATTTGTTGAATTGCTATTGTTTATGCCACAGCCGACTTGTATAATCGCTCCACATTTGTAAGATAGTTGTTTTTAGCTGATTTAATTGAATTTTATTTTAAAGTTACTATAATAATCATGGATGTTGGCATTATTTCGTTTAGTAAATTTGACTTGACTCAAACTAGAGAAAGTAAACGAAACAACTGACCACAAACTATGATATGGTATGTGTAGTTGGGGTATAGCATAGGACTGGATTTTGTTAAAGTTATGTAGGTTAAGCCCAATAAATAGCCTCTGATGTGGTAACCAGAGAGAACCAGAATGATTTAAAACAACGAATCATCACGTTGGGACTTCAAAAAACAATCTAGCAGTTAAAATCGACAAAGCATCAAATACGGCACACGTGATGGTAAGTGATTGCCGCCGCCCATGAACACCCGCAATACCAGAGGCATAGCAGATGCTTTGCCGGCCTTAGAGTGCCCCCCCCCTGTGTGGGGGAGGGAGGGGGTGTGTGGGCCTCCGGTTACCTGCACCCACCAGACGAAACGCAGAAGTTTGTTAGACTTCTACTTCACGCCGATATTCTGTGAGGTCGTGGTACTTCCCCGGTCGAGCCGGCCCATTCATGCAACAACAAAACCTGATGCGTGGATCTACCACTGTGAAATATAGTCACTATGTTGAAAATACTTATGTTGAAATATGTTATTAGTAAAAATACTTATTTTAAGTTATTATGCGTTATGTTGAGTTTTATCATGTGATTTTTTAAATAAATTTTATATAAAAATAAAAACTATTAAAATGAAATATTCATCCAAGCTTAAGAATCTTTATTTTGAAAACTTATTTTTTATATTTTCACGTTCTTGTCGGGGAGTAAGCGAAAACGTATTTAATTTTCTGACTTTTATTTGATTTATATTTCATTCATATAACGTCCAGTTATTCTAAAATTAAAAAAAGATCTCCAAAGTTATCCATACAAAGCAAATTTGGCTCGTAGTTCGATTCGATTAAATTTGTTTGCTAAAGTAGTTTTGGTTTCACAAATAAAACACAACTGCCAATATCGGCTTATATTTCGTGAATTCTTTTATCATTAAAAGATTTTTATGTCATGTTTTAATTTAGTTAAAAACTTTAAATGTTTATTTATAATATTTAAACACAAAACAGTAATACAAATACAAAAAAATTACCACTGTTAATTGACCATCAAAATTTTGTACGAATGGAATATCTATTTAATTTTAAAACAACACTTTTTTATTCACTTTATTGCACCTTATAAAATATATAGGAACAAAAGGCGGACATAATGCTAAAAGCATTCTCTGCCTGTCAACCTTTAGGAGTGGAAAAACATCGAAGGCGGTTACCATAAAAAGACAATAAAAACAGCAAAGCATAAATATGAAATATAATTAATACGATAATAATAGTAATATATAAATACACGCACATACATACTCTCATAAATATACACATATACATACATAAATACATACTTGGATTAAATAAATGTGAATAGTGAAGATAGAATATTAGGACAAGATAACTATAATGATGATGACAACTCCTTAATTACTTAACAAGGTTTAAAAAATGAGCTTTAACATTATTTTTAAATGTAAGTTTACTGCAGGGTTGTCTCAAATATTCAGGCAGTGCATTCCAAAGTCGTGCGGCTTGTACAGCAAACGAAGAAGAAGTGAAACCAGAATGGTGAAGTGGAATGGAGAGAGTAAGAGTCTCCAAAGAACGAAGAGGTCTATCGTGTGTATCACACAAAAATTGAAACTTTCGTTTCAAATAATCTGGTAGACGGTCGTCGAACAATATAGAAAAAAGTGTAAGGAGTGTCCTGGTGTGTCTTCGTTGACGAATGGGAAGCCAATTTAGCTGAGATCGGAAAGAAGAAACATGCTCAACTTTGTGTTATATTGTAATTATATAAGACGTGTCATTTTAGTCACATAGTCACGATAGCTGAGTGGTTGGGAGGTCGGAATTCCGAGTTAAGATACCCGAGTTCGATTCCCAGGTGGCAGGCTCGTACCAATGGGTTTTTCAAAAACTTATGTACGAATTAAATCGTTGGCTTGGACATAAAAGACGGCGACGGGCTCACCACCTATCACGTTGTCCCGAAAATATCTTCGGTGGAAGGTTTGACCCATAAAAGGGACTTAATTGTCTGGACTAGACCTCTGTCTTCCCCTGTCTTGGGAATTGCGTAAAGATGTTTATATTTACATTTATTGATTTATTTTATTTTTACTTTTGTATCCAAAATTTAAACAAAAATCATCAACGCGGTTTATCAAGTTCTTGAAATCGGTATAGTGTTGATAACAATGGTTAGGATTTTATTTCTTTATTTATCATCTATGCGTTCATATTTATGATATCTGTTTAATCTTGTACATTTTTGAATCTCGGCATACTCTTCTTCACCTGTACCAATATTGTTAGTAACTGGATAGAAAAATGTTTGAATTTCGTCTAATATTATCCATACGTACGCTGCGCCACGGGGCTCCGTTTGTTTGTTTAGGACCTCGTAACCCCGCATCTTATTCGTAACTTTTGTCATAATAAATAGTTTAAGTTCTTTTATTAAAGGACCACCCCAATCTGAACTCTATACAAACCATGTAACCAAAAGTTAAAGTGAACAAAAAATTTAAAATGTATATTATGGCATGGTGATATTTAAATAAAATGTTTTTAATCGTGATTTGTACGACTTTGTATTGAGGCCTACTATTATCTAAGTAATGGCAGTACTAATAACTCTAACATGATTATGAAAAAGGTGTAATTTAAGTAGGTTTTTAAATTACGTCTTCCTTTTTTTGCATATTATCTTCGAAAATAAGGGCGAAATTAGGGCTTTACATTTATGAAATACTTGTTACCCCTAGGTACACATTGCCAGCACTGAGGAGTGAGATTTGTCACGGCTAAAGTATGAAGTAAGAGTGATTAAACCTAAAATGAATATATGGTATATATTTAAAATACGTCAATGTAGTCTTTTGACACTTAATAGTCTTTTGACAAACGGTCAAATTCGGCTACAGAACGGGGCCCTAGGGAGTATTGAGGATTGAGATTGTAACAAGACCATAACATATGTGTAATAACCTCAAAGAAACCTTAAGAAAACCCTTAATAAATAATAGTTTAAAAAATAAAAAAACGCTTTTTAGTGAAAACGGAACTAAAAAATAGAAAATAAATTTTAATAAATTTAAATTAAGAATAATGTTAAAAATTTCAATAAATATAAATTAATAACACTGCGAATAAAAAATAATATTTTTTTAAAGAGCGTCGGGTGCTTTTTAAGGTATTATCAAAATGATAATCACTCTACTCATATCTGTATCTGTTAATTTAAATTTATTAAAATTTATTTTCTATTTTTTAGTTCGGTTTTCTATAAAAAGCGTGCTTTTTAGTTTTTTTAAACTATTATTTATTTTTTACTTTTTAGTTTTTTTATCAAATTAGTGTATTGTCATCGGTCCTCGATAAATCAACAAAGTTTGTATGAAATCTGGCTGTTTAAAGTGGGTCAAAATAGCGCCCAAAGAAGTCGGTTACAAACATACATACATACAAGTGAAGCTAATATAAAACGTGTAAAAGTGAAGATTACGTCTTCTCTTTTGAAACAAAAAAATATTTGTTGTTTTACAATAATAAAAACAAGAATTCAAAATTGTGGTGTATGTATAATACATACACCACAATTTTGAATTCTTGTTTTTGCGGCACGCCAGTTTTAAACAACTTAATAAGTTTTAATTTTCTCAACACAAAATAAACACAGCACACCCAACATTTACGTTTTGTCAATGTTTATTTAACAATTGTACTATAAAATTATAGCAAAAACACTATACATTCAAATTTATGTTTTGTATCTTCAGGATAAATTAAAATCATATCAGAAATAAACTAATCTCCTTATTTACGTGTAAGTAATAGTTATCGACGTTAAACGACGCACAAACTTTCTTAGAAAACGTTTTAGTTGCGGATTAGTGTCTATGTTAGCAACTTAAACTATATACATTATTGGAGTTCTGACAGGCAGCGTAGGCGAGTCAGGTGATAGTCGAACCTTCTCCCCTTGGGAAATTATTACTTCCTTGCCAAGATGATATAAGTAACTTGATTTGTCACAAACCTGAAATTGTTTAGCTGTTTTTTCTGATAATACTTTCTTTTTTCTTAAATCTATTCCACAACCCTTGCTTTATATAGTTCTTGTAATATTTATTATTGTAGTATTATATATTTTTTCTAAATATTTTTAATTATTAATTTAACAACATGCGGTTTTTGGATCTAATTTTTATAAAATTGCTTTTAAAAAAATTACAATTCAAAGGTTATGGTTTTAGAGAATCCTCGACTCAATCTCTTTCCAGGAACAATTTCACTTTCAACCTGTGATTTCTGCCGTTACCATAATATATAATATGTTTTCCCCGTCTCAAGAGCATAGCAATCACAACTAAATTAGAGCTTGAAGAGCTCCAATCTTATTTGTCTTTTCACAACAGTGACCATTTACAGATTGCTACCTTACTATTTTATAGATGTGTATCAGCTCGTAAGATCTGCGGCATATGTCTAAGGGTGCGTCCAAATCTGGCAAATGCGCGCCCGAGCGCCGCCCGCGCGCCGCTGGAGATCTGCACGCGGTGCGCACGTGGCATTTTAAATTCGCGCGCCCGCACGCCGCTCGCGTACCAACAATACAAACTGCGCCCGAACATAGATAAATATGTATATAGACACTTCTAGAAGTCAATTTTCAACTTCTTTTACAATTACCACGTTCGCTCACGCACTCAGTTTGATTCCTATTGCCGAAGGCTGAATACGAATGGAGTGGAATCTACTAATAAGATATAGCATGGAAGGGAACGGAGCGCACCAAACAATTACACTGACTGCACGCGTGCAGCGCGCAAGCAGCGAGCCGCGCATGAGTAGCTAGCAAGCGGGTACGAGCGACGCATGTACAAAATTGACACATTATATAAAATTGACAATTATTATAACTTCATTGTTGAACACTTGTATACAATCCACTTTATTTAAATTGTGTACAAGTGTTCAACAATGAATTTCAATAACCTGCAATTTGACCAAGTAACAACAATCGCAAGTATAAATTATAATTAGAATAACATCAGGAGAATCTTAGTACTGCACCAAACTGATTAACGCTGCTATCCTTCACAAGTCTGCACTTCACATATGATGATCTAAATAGATTGTGTTATAGAATAATCAGTCATAGTAAATATTTCTGATGGAATTACTGCGTACATTCAGTCCTATTGCGTAAATTCGGACGAGGGTTATAAAAATGCAAACTGAATGAATCGCAATCCTGATTTATTCAAACTCACTCAGTATCCCGTTGCCTACTCACTAGTTACAGTGAACCTATTCAAAAATCATGCGACAATTCTCGTTGAGATTTATAAAAATCATTAAAATCACAGCATCGTATATTGTGGATATAATATATGAGTAAAACTAATGGAATCAATACTCAATATAAATCTTGTATACTTTTTGACTGAAATTTTACAATATTTTGCCATCTTATAAAATTATTATAATTGTTATAATTAGGACCTAAATATTATAAGAGTATCCGACTGTATTATGTAGTAAATAATAAAAAAATATCTTCACGCAATTCCCAATACAGGGGTAGACAGAGGTTAAGTCTAGACAATTAAGTCCCTTTGACCCACCTTCCACCGAAGATATTTTCGGGACAACGTGACAGGAGGTGAGCCCGTCGCCGCCTTTTTGTCCAAGCCAACGATGAAATTCGTACATAAGTTTTTGAAAAACTCATTGGTACTGCCACCTGGGGATCAAACTCGGGTCTCTCGACTCGAAATTCCGACCACCCAACAACTCGGCTATCGTGACTTATTATGTAGTGTTATAAAAAATAAAAATAAATCATAATTATCAGTTTATGAATATATTTAATATATAATATAAAAAAATAACGGCAACCCTATTACGCCTGTCATTAAATCAATAAAAATAGTAATGATTGAAAAAGCAACGGATGATTGTATTGTACAGGGTGGGCCAAGAATTCGTTAACATATAAATGTAACTTACCGCGCAAACTATATCCGCGCGGGGCGCGGGCGCGGGCGGGGGCACTAGCTCGCTTCTTGGAACTTTTTCTTGGGCCGCAACGCGCTTACTGCGTGAAACAGTTTTATTTAAACGACTTTTCGCTCATTACTGTGAGACGCTTATTTCGCATTGAATATGGTTTACACGACTTAAGTCAGTGTCCAAGTTCTCCTTTAATAAAGAAATGCGTGAAGAAGTTCGAAGAGACGGGATCTGTGAAACAAACCGGCGGCCCACGGACTTCTCGGAGCCAAGAGAACGTGCAGCAAGTTTCCGCTTCTGTTCGACGTGATCCAGATTTATCGACACGCAAACGTTCGGCTGAATTAGGATTATCCCGCACATCATTACGCCGTATTTTGAAATTAGATTTGAAATTACATCCATATAAGATCCAGCAAGTGCAAGAACTAAACTCTAATGATTTAAATTTGCGTAAGTCATATACCGAAACAATGTTAACTCGTTTCAGTAATTTTCACAACATCTTATTTTCTGACGAAGCCCATTTCCACCGAAATGGACATGTAAACAAACAGAATTGCAGCGAAAATCCTAAAGCTAAGTATGAGAGGCCACTTCACTCTCCTAAGGTAACTGTATGGGCTGCAATTTCAGCAAAAGGAATCATCGGACCTTCCTTTTTTGAAGATTCTCGAGGCCGTTCAGTTACTGTTAATTCTGCCGAGTATGTGAAAATGTTACGGGAGTTCTTAGCACCGATGCTACTGGAATTTGCTGGCTATAATCGTAACACATGGTTTCAACAAGATGGAGCCACGTGTCACACATCGAACGAGTCTTTGCCGGTCAAAGACATGTTTCCAGAAAAGCTGATATCCAGACGGGGTGGCATTCCATGGCCACCCAGAAGTCCAGATCTATCCCCAGCAGACTTCTTTCTATGGGGTTATTTAAAGAGTCGTGTCTACATTGATAAACCGAATACACTGCGTCAACTTAAAGAAAAAATCACCGAAGAGATGTCGGCGATCTCGCGGTCTCTTTGCAGAAGAGTATTCGAAAACTTCAGGACTCGCTTATATGAGTGCAAAAACCGAAACGGTGGTCAGTTAGACGAAATAATTTAAAAAATTAATTACAACTAATTACCTTTCTCGTAAATAAACGATTTCTAAAATATGTTAAATGGTTTTTTTATACGATTTTTTCAAATTTTAACTAATTCATGGCCCACCCTGTATATATGATTGTATGACATAAGATTTCCTGTTGTCAGACAAACACAATTTAAGTATACAAAGATTAAATGAATAAAATAAAAATATATTTACAAAAAGTGACGACTTACAATTTCACAACTAAATGACGTGAAAAAGTTAACGTCATTTAGTTGTGTAATAAAAGTTAACGCTATTGAATCAGTATCAATTTCATATCAAATGCGATGACTGGCTTACTGACAATAAGATGATCCCAAATAAGCTCCGGTGAAATTTGGGTTGAAAGGACTCCAATGTCTAAACCTCTGACTACCCCGGTATTGGGAAACGCTAAGATAAAAGAAAATTAATATCAAAGTTATTAACCAAATAGCATGCGAAATTTTATGTATTCCATTTTAATATATATAGATACAAAATAGATACCTTTTACCCCTATTTACGATAGATATCGAGTTCACCCAGTCGTGATGACTATCGGACGAGCTTCACTCTTCGTCCAAATGAACCAATCAAATGAAATCGCATTTTTCCGTACGCTTTGCTTGAACATTGTATGCGAAAATTGTATTGTTTATAAATCACTAAACGCTCTTTATTTTACACTTTTAATGCATATCATAAATACTTATATTAATTTAATACATCATATCAAAAAAGCTCAGTACTTAGATACAAACACTCGATTAGGTAATAAATAATTTATCTTATATGTAATGGCTCGTACGAGGTGAACATTTATAATACAAGAACCAAGAAGGGTCAGAAAAAGATATGTAATATTTTCCGAGATCTTCTAGCTTAGTTGTACTTTAGAGTTTATTTCGCTGTAGTTTGGAGTACCAGAACACGACACCTCGTGCTTTAAACTCTTTGACACTTTAGGCTATTACTAATATTTGAATATTCCTCACTAATTTTTCTTTCGCCACGCAATAAAGAAGACGATATTCGAAGCTGACTGCCAACCTTTGCTAGTCGGTCAGACACTGAATAACCATTATGAATGAACACATGACTAACCATTATGAATGAAAGAACACATGAAATAAACTCTGCCATCTTTTGATACACGTGTGCTTTAAAGGATATTTTATTGCTGGACCTTTATAAGACTCAGGAGGCATAACAGGGTAGATAAAGTAAGATGATTAAATTCCCGCTACAGGATTAGCTTCGAGATGTAAATTTTCTCTCAAATTTATTTCGTACGAATAATATATTATGATTTTTGGGGGATTATTAATTAATTCATACAAATTCAGGTGCTTTGTATTATTTTCCAAGTTATTGAATCCCTACCGCCGATTTTTCATTACGATAAAATTGTTTTCACAAAATCTATACCCATTTGAGGTAAATATATTTATAGAATCCGATCAGAATTCATATACTGGTCTCGCATGATTGTCGGGACTCTGCCGATTGCTTTTTCATTCCCCAACACAGATATTTTATTGCATGCCATATTTCGGAGAGAATAGCTTCGAGGCCGTACATTCGATGCGATATCGAGATTTTGTATATAGATTGTCGAATACTGGTATTGGTTTTTGATTGCCGTCCCGTATTTTTATATTGCTGTTTCATGTGGTTTTCTAATCTTAATACAGGTAGAGTTTCTAGTATTTATGGACTGAATTTACCTTTCATAATCTATAAAATTAATTTACCCCAAAATATGCATTACTTTGACTTTCGGGTGAAGCCTTAGGCATGAAAGGATATAACCTTTCATGCCTAAGGCTTCACCCGCGTGGACTAAAGCCAAATTACCAACTCCCATATGCACAATTGATAAAAATTTAACGTTAGAAGAAAAATCTGTTCTTAGTAAGCGACTGCATCGTAAAATTATAAATTAAACGAGTGTAAGGGTAGATATCTTGCGATGATTGATATTTTGTTTATATGTATAGAAGATATTTGAGGATAAACATAACAAAGATGATACGGAACTCAAATCAGAGGCCTGGTTTTGACAGCAGAAATAAAATTTCAATACAATAATGTCACGAAAAAATCCTAAAACTCAATGAAATGATGTACAATTTCACATTAATATTCTCGAATAAACAACTTTTACGGACATCATAAACTTTATAATGGTCCTTATTTTTATTCGGTTTTTGTGCGCATGGATTGCTACAGAACCTTTTGATTATTACCAATAATCTTCCTCCAAAAAAGGGGCCGCGAAGTTCTGCCTTAGAAAAAAATATTTACGTTTTTCGTGCAAAATTTGTAGGTAATAAACCAGTTTGGGACACGGAAGGGTAATAAAATGAGGATCCGACGGCCTGCTCGAGGTAACTTTATAGAACTCAACTAGGAAGTTGTATTTTTTTCGGGTATCATTTTATATAATTTTACACGAATCGCGATAGGTATGTTTTGATAAGACTGGAGAAATTACAACAAAAAAGATTATTATAATATTCCTATTTTTGTTTGTTTTTTTTACTTGGAGAAACAATGTTATGGCTGTGTTAACGTTTAGGCAATGCATGAGTAGACAAAAAATACACCGATGCAGTGACTTTCAGATGATTATATATATCTTCACGCCGTCTCCAACATCAGAGTAGTCAGATATATTTTAGTCCTTTCGACCCATCTTTCACCGAAGACATTTTTGGCACAACGTGACAGGAGAATGGCGCACTCGGCTATCGTGACTAGGGGCACGTAATAATTAAATAAGTTTATTAGTTACTCACTATATTGTAATTATGCCATAAATATGCATAAAATGCATATATTACACAATTACATTTTACAGTGGTAGAGCCACGCATCAGCTTTTGTTGTTGCATGAATGGGCGGCTTCGACCGGGGAAGTACCACGACCTTACAGAATACCAGCGTGAAGTAGAAGTCTAACAAACTTCTGCGTTTCGTCTGGTGGCCCACATACCTTCCTCCCCCAGAATTGGGCACTCTAAGGGAGGCAACGTTAAGGGAATTTTCCCATCACCTGTCAGTGAATTTTACCGTTTACAAGGATTTTCCCTTAGCGACGCCTTTACACTACTCTCGGGAAGAATTGGAGTAATATTTATATTCTTATTTTATATATTATCTTCTTATACGCCGATATCACACAGCTAGTTTCAACGGCAGACAAGTATGGAAAATTGATATGAACAACATCACATTCATTGCTATAATCCCGAAGTAAGTAGCTAAAGCTCTTAAACTAAATTATTAAATTAATTAAATAATAAAATAATTAATGGTTTTAATTAATTAAATGAACGGCTAAGGTCACCTTGGTGAAGGACCTCTGACAGGTCCAAAACCAGTCGGTACCCACCGTAATCTTAGTCGTTTTTAATTATTTTTTTATACGACTGCGACTTTAAAACTGATGTGCACGCTAATCGATCGCTAAGACCTAACTTTCTAGCACACTTTCAGTATACACTCAAACAAACATTAAAAATGTACCGTGGTATTAATTCTGAGTATTATTAAAACCAAATCTACCACCAGTTGCCGCTAGCACGACTGTTGGCGCTCGTCCAAATTATTTTAAAAGAATCCTCGTAACAGTCTCATTTCACTGGATCACGACACAGCGCTCTGTTTATTCAACTATAGCTCCCTGTAATGTTTATACAACTGAAATGAACTGCGAATTTGCGTTTCTTTCCACAAAAATCCTCTTTTGAATACTAATGAGCTAGGAGTTGTGAAGTAGTGGAGTAGTATTTTTAATCACTTTGATTTCTTTTAATAATGTAGCCTTATTAAATACTAGCTGAGCCCGCGTCTTTGCCCATCATTTAACACTGAACACGGAATGCTAATTATTTTTCCATAATAAAAAAAGTCACGATGGCCGAGTAGTTCGGTGGCCGGAATTTCGAGTCAAGAGACCCGAGTTCGATCTCCAGACGGCAGGCTTGTGCCAATGAGTTTTTCAAAAACTTATGTACGAATCGTATCGTTGGCTTGGAAATGAAGACGGACGACGTATTACGTCATTTAAAGGTTTTTTTTATTTGTTTTCTGTACAATGTTATTTCATACTTTATTCAAATTGACTCAATTTAATATAAAATAAAAGTTGAAGGAAATTCTTAACTCGGAAAATAAATAATGTTTTATAATATATTCAAATTTAAACTAACCTGGCTACTAATAAAACTATAATAATAAATATCTTCACGCAATTCCCAATACTGGGGTAGACAGAGGTCAAGTCTAGACAATTAAGTCCCTTTGACCCACCTTCCACCGAAGATATTTTCGGGACAACGTGACAGGAGGTGAGCCCGTCGCCGCCTTTTTGTCCAAGCCAACGATGAAATTCGTACATAAGTTTTTGAAAAACTCATTGGTACTGCCACCTGGGCATCG
The DNA here is from genome assembly GCA_029286605.1 of Sericinus montela. NCBI lineage: Eukaryota > Metazoa > Arthropoda > Insecta > Lepidoptera > Papilionidae > Sericinus > Sericinus montela. Next base: position 11,496,767 of record JAGSMR010000015.1, read on the forward strand.
AACTCGGGTCTCTCGACTCGAAATTCCGACTACCCAACAAATCGGCTATCGTGACTTATAAAACTGTATCTTAAAAACTGTAATTTGAAAAAAGAAGAACTACATACCAAACAGGCATTTAATAAGAAAATTTTAGTTTATTGTTTTTGTATAAGAATTGCTGATTATGAATTTCGTTATCGTCTAAATAATAATAAATCTATGATAGATTTCGAAGGTAATTAATAATGAAATCCCATATCGCGCCATTAGTTACAATTGCTTTTATTAGTTTAAGCGTGGGCGTAGCAATCTGAATGATGATCTGCGTAACAGAGAAACTTGACAGAGGAAGATAAGAAAATCACCTACTAGAAGATGCAGGCAAGTTTAGCCTTACTATGAGTCGAGTACAAAATATATTACATGAAAATTTAAGCGTGTAGAAGTTATATACTTGATAGATTCCCCATACTTAGAAGGCCAGAAAAAACTTCGCATAGACTGATGCCGTGAAATGCTAGAAAAGTTCAGCGGTGGTGGCTCAAATGCTGTATTGATGTTCATCTTACGTAACAAAAGATATATTTCTACAAACCCGTAATAAAAAGGCAATCTGCTCAAAGAATGTTTCCTTTTGAGGATCAACTAACTAAAGTAAGGAAAAGAAGAAACCAAGAAGAAAAGATGAATGCCAAGTTCTGTGATCATCAGTTGTACTGGAAAATAGAAGGACAGTTACTGCAGACTGGTATGTTAACTGTTATTTGCCTGATTTTTTTTATTTAAAATTCCCCTAAACTTTTTTAACTATAATAGAAAAGAGCATGCTATAACCCAAGAAAATTAAATTAATAAATCTGCCAGTATACCAGAAAAACATATCTTGACCATTTGTAAAATAAAAAAAGTATTTAAATTAAATGATAAAAAAATGTTACATTATAACCGTGTCTATTAAATTAATTAATTATATAATTCACACTAAAAAGCTGACCTCGCCAAACATTTTCAATTTAGCTAAACGATGAAAAATTAAATACAACGCATTTTATCTGACTCATTATGGTAAACACTGTTTGCACGATACAATTGCTAAGGTAGGTAGGTATATGTACTATATCATAGAACACGCCATCACGACCACAATTAAGATATTTTTTTAATGTTCCACGCGAACAATGGACGTGAAGCAAAAAAACGAGAACTTACGTGAGCAGGAACAATTGCAAGTACTTTATAATTGCAAGTACACTATTTTATTATATAGCGATTTTGTCCATAACCGTTTAGAGTATTTACTGCAGTACATTCCTGATTAAGGTATACTTACATACTTTTCATACTCCTTGCACTTATTTAAAAGCTTTTACTTCACAAATGAAACTTTTATTTGTTTTAAGGAAGTGAATTCAATAACAAAATATTAAATAATAGAAGAAACATGTATAGATTATATGGGGCAACAAGTGTTGAGGCTATCGCCATGTCCATGTCCAAGTGAAAAAGTACTTAAATGTGGTACGCATCAATCGAAAAACTAATTGTTATAAATGTACTTCATGGAGCCGGAAGGCTAACATGATTCTATGTGCACAAAATTTGAGTATTAATGTACTAGCGCTGTTGTTTCCACCAGACTGGAAAGCATCCAGGCGTTAAATAGAACTTATACTGATACCTACATAATGATTCCAATAAAGCCAGAACTAAATGACCGCAGGCCAGACACAGTGGAGCGGTAGCGACGCGGAACGCCTGGCTTTGCAATTGCCCGCTCACTCACCAAGCGTGGCGTTTACATCCAATGAACTATAGCGATCGTGCACTTTGTGCAGTACTTTTTTAATCAAAAAAAGTATTTTAATAAAAATCCCATACAACATTGTTTTGTAATAATCAGAAAAAACGATGTTACCATAAACACTCAGATATGAGACTGTGGAAAAAGTAGTTTTTCTACATTTACCTGTCCGGGAAATCGCACCGATTGCATTGATACCTGATATCAGTCTGCTGAATTTTTATCTGGGTATTTTTGGGTATCTGGGTATCCTTTAGGTGCCTCTTACGACCACGGGAAAAAAGGAGATGGTATATTCTTACTCCCTTGCCACACGGTAACGATAACATAGATACGGATCGATATCGGCGACCAAATCGTAAAAATATATGGTGTTACACTGGAAAGCTTGAACGATGAAAATGTTTTAAATGCAATTTTCAAAATAATTAATTTCTTTGCTCAAATGTGTGACACAGCGTTGGTAAAGATCTAAAACATTTATCATAATTAGCATACAAAATATCTAAAATAATTTTTTATCATACTCGTAATATTTGCGGATGTAACGACTTTGTTTTGCGAATACATGAATACCACAGCAGTACAGATATGAAACTCGTTCTCGTACATGCCAGCGTGCATGTCAGCGAAACGATACAAGCGCGCAACGTGTGTGAGCGACGCTGATTGACGCAGGTTATGAATACGTGATTAATGAAGCTTGTGCGGTTCGTACCGGAGCACTTTTTGTACGTTAATTTAACGTAATAACTGGCCGGTAAAGAAGCTTAATGACTGAACATACAAACCGATCACGGATCTTTTAGAATTTAAATGCTTATTTAAAAATTAAAGTATTGTATAGTGGTACATTGTTTTGTAAGTGGGTTATGAAAATTAAACAAGAGGTTTGAAAATGTTTTGTAAGTGGGTTATGAAAATTAAACAAGAGGTTTGAAAATGGCAAGTTCTAAACATGTAGTTACGGAGGATGTGATAATACTATGTACTGCTAATAAGCAATATCTTCGATAATTAAAACTTTTTAATTATATTTTTAATTGAGAGTTTACTGGAACCTTGAAATATCTGCCATGCTGCCTCCAGGATCCTTCCTGGAGATAAATTTTGCATTAAGCTAATGTACATGAATCACATACATATTACAACTTATGTAGAACACAGGCTATATCTACCAAGGGATCGGCAATCATAATATCAGACACCTCGTACTTTGGACTGCTGCTGGCCGACAACGTTATGCTAAATGTTAGTCTGGTCTAGATAACCGTGTACTCTTGATCCTTCCTTCTCAAAGCAATTTGCTCGCATGGTCTTCTAAGGCCATGTACATTTTGCCCTGTATATTTTCCTTAACATTTGCTCTTCACTAATTTATTTAATGTGCCCAAAATGTCGAAGTACGCACTGATATTTATTTCTGATTTTTTACATTCACTTAAGGTTAACTTGAAAACACTTCCACATATAAACCGTTCGACATCGCAAAACATATTTTCCTTTACTTTACTGTCAAATCCCGCACATAAACTTAACAAAATCAGTAACGTTAAATTTAAGGTGTTCGTTGATCATTATTTTTCATATTTTACGGGGGGACATTAAACACCACTAGGTAGTCAACTCACGACTTGAACTTTTTCAATAAAACAACCCTCGAGATAGCTCCGTCGCTCGGAAGTGCGGTCACGCAGAGGAAAACGATTTTATAAGTTTATCGCTGGGGTCACTCGATACCTGCAGATCGATTGCGCGTGTAGATATTTTTTTAAAGAATACTAGCAATGCCGAATAACATTACTAGTATTCCTGTTAACCACTCCAATTAAGCTGCAATGCTTGTGTTTGGAGTTGGTTTACGTCAATAGCCGAATGGCGGGGCCCGAACCTGCGACGTCATGTTTCGCAGTCCGCACCCTAAACCATTAGGCTATTGCCGCTATCCGACCAACGACAATAATATTGATAAAACTATAAAAACAAATATTGTGGTCTTCATTTTTTCCTTATACCTATAAGAACTAAAGAAATGTGGATTGGTGACATTTTTTTTTCAATAATATAATTGGTAACTAGTTTTAAATATCAAAAGCTTTGTCCTTAGATAAGTAATCCAAAACACTATTATTAATGGAATAAATTATTATTTTATTGTTTACTCACTGACAGAGTATTCGATACTTGCTTTTCTGTTCCTTGTATTCTTAGTTGTGATATCTACACCAACTGCAAGTAACTTAACAAATTTATGGATATTTAAAATTTACGGCATAAATAATAATTGTCAAGAGAAGCCGTAAAATAATGACTATAACATGTATAGATACGTTGTCCTATGTCCACTTAATAAAGTTTTGTGTACTTTCAAACTTCCCTCTTACACTAGGAAATTATGTTGAAAACAGACGATTATTCGTAACAAAGGTTAAAATATCTGAAACTTTACTCATTTTGCTCGTATTTTCACATTCAGTTCGGAAAACTACAAACACTGCCTGGTTCTGTTAAAACTCGAAAACAAAGTTCTAAATAATTACCAAAATGGATCTTCAGTGTCCAAACAATAAAATGATTAAAACTTATGTGCGCAAATTATCTTTAAATTACAGGAAGGATCATACGTATGATACGTTATATTTTTTGACGACTTAGCCTTATAAAAAAATGGAATTATATTTATTATCTAACTATTACCTGTATTCTACAATCTTCATTATTATGGAATTATATTCATTTGCTTGAATTTGTTTAAGGATTATAGTTATACTATAATCCTTTTTTATACGTATGTAATTATGAACTTTTAAATGTAAAAAACATTTTTGTCCGTTGCTAAAATAATTTTTTTTCAATGGCAATAATCTTAAACATAAAACGGTAAAATTAAGAAGAGATAAAAAATGGCATTCGAAATTGACTTAAAACATTTCTTATACAACTTTTCATAACTTTCGATTTTAAACTACACTGAGCTCGCACATAACCATTCCAAAAGACAAGCCAGCAAGTAACAAGGTTGAAATCGATAAGTCTCGGCAAATAGCTCCCGTTACTGTCGTTATATGGAAATTCTGCCTTTATAGATATCCGAAGTAGCCTTTATATTATGAGAGTACACATAAATTTCCTATGTAACTGAATCGCTGACACTGAGAGTACTTATAATAAAATTCGAGGCCACACACATACAGGCACATTGAAGGCCCGTTCCCCGAATAAGTGAACTATCGATGTTAAGGACTAAATGTAGATGTTCGTATTATTGTATTGGCAGCATTGGCGCTCGTCCAAAATAAGCTGTAAATATTGTATGTCCCGAAAATAAGGAATGCTCTATATATATTCTTCGAATGGACTAAAACACTGTTCATTTTGCGAGGCGAGCTTTGTTTTTATTTTTATGTAATACTAAGGACACTTCCCGGCTTCGGACTGGTAGCGGAGCATACTACATAATTTTTTTCTGAACATCGTAAAATTTATGTATAAAACTTTAATATTTTAATTTCCTCCATCGATCTTTTACAGTCTGAGATGTAAAAGGTTTTTAGGTTCCGAAAACACTGATAAAGGTTGTTTCACGTTTAAAAATACGGGATTTCCATACAAACTTTTATACCATATTTTGGTCTCTTACAAGTAATATGTCGTTACTTAGTGGATTGTTGGAATAAGAAGCATCAATTTCTAAAATTTCAAGCTTGAAACCCAAATGAAATGAATCATCGTCAGTGAAGACAAATAATTATATAAAATAAAAATATCTTCACGCAATTCCCAATACAGGGGTAGACAGAGGTCAAGTCTAGACAATTAAGTCCCTTTGACCCACCTTCCACCGAAGATATTTTCGGGACAACGTTCCAGGTGGTGAGCCCGTCGCCGCCTTTTATGTCCAAGCCAACGATGAAATTCGTACATAAGTTTTTGAAAAACTCATTGGTACTGCCACCTGGGGATCGAACTCGGGTCTCTCGACTCGAAATTCCGACCACCCAACAACTCAGCTATCGTGACTTTAATTATATAGAACCTGTGTAACCAAACTGTTAATAAGTTGTTTGTTTTGCGCGGTATAAGAACATTTATACCTGTATACAGCGATCAGATAATTCTTTTTACTTAAATTCTATATTTAACGTAGGCGTTATTGAACATCTAAAATCTGTTTCAAAGTATCAGCATTTTAAACACAAAGTACATTATTAAAAGATGTTAAAGAGAAACTAATACTGTATTAAAGTATTTAACCGCCTACACAAAATACTCATTAAAGTAATATTTCAACTATCATTCATCTTACTCGCTTCCTGTTACTGCTATCTAACATAGCATTTCACTTGTCAGCACTTGACGAGAAAATCATCGTCAAACACACACTTGCCCCACCCACTTAATCTAAACCTCTCGGTCTAGGATTAACTGTAAATATTTATAAGCGCAATAACGCCTTATTTCCTATTCATAAGTGAAAATTATTATGCAAATAGTTGTAAGAGGGCGGGCAATTGCCCCAGCGGAGTCTGCCAACGCCTTAATTGCTGTCTTCGATGTGATGAATATGAAAGGCGGTGTCTCCATTAAACGCAAAAATGTCCTGTTACCAGTCGAAAGGTTTCGAGTGGGAGGCTTCTGAAGCTGGTACTGAAACATGATTGTGGAACAGTGTAGCTGTCTTGTAAGCCGCGACAAGCGTAGGCGAACATCGGCTAAGATCTATGCGATTTTAATTTGCATAGCGTGACTTCGTTCGTATTTCATTAACAATTTATTAATTAAATATGTAATGTAGCGATTGTTGTGATTTCGAAATTCAATTAAGAAAAAAGTCACGATAGCCGAGTGGTTGGGTGGTCGGAATTTCGAGTCGAAAGACCCGAGTTCGATCCCCAGGTGGCAGTACCAATGAGTTTTTCAAACACTTATGTACGAATTTCATCGTTGGCTTGGACATAAAGGCGGCGTCGGGCTCACCACCTGTCACGTTGTCCCGAAAATATCTTCGGTGGAAGGTGGATCAAAGGGACTTAATTGTCTAGACTTGACCTCTGTCTACCCCTGTATTGGGAATTGCGTGAAGATATTTATATTTATTATTATTTTATAATTAAGAAGAGTAAGTAAGTTGTTGTGTGACTTTAAAAGAACTTATAAAATATAATTGCCAAAGAAATTTTGTTTTCGTTTCGGTAATTAAGTGATTTGATTTGATTTAACTTAAACAACGACGTCACTGTAATTTGTATGAATCTGCTGGCTCTGGTGTATTGACTGACAAACTAAAAGAGAGCTCGTAGATAATCTAAATGCCCTGCTGATAACTCGGCTTTAGTCATGATAGATGTCTAAATATATACGTATTGTACAAAATATCCCTAAAATAAGATTTTTGCTAAGAAATAATATTACATAACTTGGGATTATATATAATATAATATAATATAATATAATATAAAAAGTTGCTGAAGGTTGTTAAAGGTTGTTTCAAAACTTGTTTATTTTTTATTTTATATCATTTGTTTGGACATTAATACAGTGTACTGTCACGTAGTGCCAAAAAATGTCTTCGATGAAAGGTTGTTCGAAAGGACTTAATTGTCTAGATCTCTGTCTACCCCAGTATTGGAAATAGCGTGATATTTATATTTATCGGTTTTATTTATGTACGTAAAATTTGCATAAATAATCAGCATAGCCGCGATAGTCACGATAGCCGAGTGGTTGGGTGGTCGGAATTTCGAGTCCCGAGAAGAGACCCGAGTTCGATCCCCAGGTGGACCCGAGTTCGTACCAAGAGGTTTTTCAAAAACTTATGTACAAATTAAAATATCGTTGGCTTAGACATAAAGACGGCGACGGTCTCACCACCTGTCACGTTGTCCCGAAAATGTCTTCGGTGGAAGGTAGGTCCAAGGGACTTAATTGTCTAGACTAGTCCTTTATTGGGAATTGCGTGAAGATATTTATTTTAATAAAATTTAACTTAAAGGTTAAGAAAACAACGCCAATCGATGCATTCTTTGCCCTGTCCATCACATTTAATCAACCAGTGAACATAAAGCGAATTCTGAACCGAGTTAATGTCCCGTGATACCATCTGACATGAAAATTAAATATTCATTTCAATAAATAACGTTACAAAAGAGGTATAATGCCGCGTAAAATATTGCTGTCGGCAGATACACGCATTTCAATGATTTGTTTCGCTCAGTGTGTTAACCTTTATTAACTTATTTTAGCGATTTAACAAATATTATATCTAAATAAACTTCTATAAGTTATAAGCCAAGTACGATCTATGATTTTGATTTTCAAATCAAATATTACTAATTCCAAAACAAATAGCCTCTAGACAACCTACATATGGTATATAAAGATTACAGCAGTAATTGTTTGTGTATTGTTCATCATGACATTTATGAAAATTGTTCATAAAGAAAAGGCATATCTTTTTAGCTATAATACAAACTAACAAAGAATTCTAAGAAAGATATTTCGGTGCACAACATAGTGTCACTATAACTGCATTACTGGTAAAATAAGAATGATAATTAGCGCAGTATTTTTACCACTGCTGTTATAACTTTTTTTAAATTAATCTCCCCAGTTCTCCTTCCTCAGTTTCCCTAATAAAAAAGTATATAAGTTTCCTAATTCGTAACAGATCAAAAAAGCTCAAACTCAATTTTTCCTGAAACATATACCTGATGACATCGTATAGCTATTTAATCTAACGTCGCCTTTAAACTAATGACATTGATATAAATAAGTATAGTCGGTGCGGCAATTAAAGGACGTCGACAATCTCGGTTTGTAGTTGATAAGTTGGAGAGCTAATACAAGGCTGCACTATCGAGCCCGGCTTTGGCGCCACTGCCCACACGAACTCGTCTCGGTGAAACCTGAGCAATTGCAAGACCTATTACTGACCTAGCTAATGCCGCAACCATTTATTCATAATACGAAAATTTTATCATCAATTTATTTTATCATTCATAGGAGTATTATTTAGAAGAAAAAACATTATCAAATTTTACCTTTAATTTTTATGCATAAAATATGTGAAATATTTAATGAAAAAAAATCATTTGAACTATGTTCTTAATACATTTTTAATATTCTGTATTTAAAAATCCACTGCAAGGAATTTGCATCTCCCGTAAGGAGGTTTTGTTTCACCTGACAAAAAGAATTGGAGATTGCAGTACGAAACATTTCGCACCTTCGACACTGCCGCTCGTTCCTGATTTCCTTAATTTTAGTTATCAAAAGAAAATTAAGTACCTTATTGTTTATGCTAAAGGCAATCTACTTTTTTCTTTTTTTAATAAAGTTTTAATATTTCCTATAGGATGTGTTACAGTTTTATGCTTACAATAGAACATAAACTACTAAGTGTTTACGTATTAGAAAATTAATATCGTACCAGGCTATTTTATTATACTCATAAATAAAAAAAATTGTTTAATAAGAGAATATCTTCTCGCTTTTCCCAATATTGGGGTAGACAGAGATCCAGATAATAATTTCAATTCGCGTTTTACCGATGACATTTTTGGGGCAGAACCAGTAGTCGTCTCTATGTCAGCCAGCAATATACCATAACAACAAACCAACAATATAAATCGTAGGTAGGTAATCGTAAGTTTTGAAAAATCTCATCTGTATAAACAAGCCTACCTAGAGATTGAACTCGGGTCTTTCGATTGGAATTCCGATCGCCCATATATCGTGACTTATTTTGTTTAATAATAATAATAATATTTAATATATAACACAGACATTAAATGCCTTAGCTTGTATTAGATGGTTTGATCCTGGGTAGAATCATTATACTGCCAGGTAGGGTTGGTAACCAATAATTATCAGGTTTCAAAAAAGTACTTATTTAACTTTTAAGTAAAGTAATTATATGTCACTTTTTACATTAATCCATTAATTATGCTTAAAGAAATTGGCAAAAACTCACCACTATCGCAAGTTTTAGGTGTTTCGTAAGAGAGTAAGAGTAAGTAGATCACGAGTCATATGCCAACAGCAATTTTTTTTTATTTACGATGTCGAAGTATAACCACATAACATAAAAGTAAAGATCACTTGTGACAGGTGCTTTAACTGCTCCAGTTGTAAAATTGTCATGTAGACCTACTAAGCAGTTCGAGTCTTTTTCTCTGAAGTAAACTATAACTAAATTTACAAAACCTGGAAATTTACTCCGACCCTGTCTTGAGAGAACGCGTGAGCCGACACTTATTGCCTTTTATTTTCAACACGCAACTCTTTAAGGTGTAACCGATTGTAATACGCTGCAATATGATGTTTCGATATGTAAAATATCGCTTAAATGACAAGGGTGCACTGCTTATAATCATAAATTTTAAATAATATTCTGGAAACACTTTCAAATATTCGATTTGTTTTCAAAATATTGTCTCGAGCTTATTAACTTGTTTTAATCGTCATGTTGTAAAAAAGAAAAACATTTACTTAAAAATGTTGGCGAATGTTGTAAAATTTATTCAAACAAATATTTACTCAAAATTAGACAGCTAAAGTAAAGATACCTCTCAGAGATATTTTTTAACATCTTCAAGTACTTGCCAATGCTGGGGTAGTTAGAGGCTTAAAAATTAATCCTTTCGACACATTTCACAGTAGATTATTTGGGATGGATATGGATAGGCGGTGAGTCTGTCACCAGATTCAGATATATAATAAAGGAAATTTACGAATTAGTTACGAAGGTCTTCTACATACGAACCAAGAAAACTAATATTGGTATAGACCACCTTGAAATTTAAACTTGCTTACCCATACGCGCACGCATACGTAAAATACAGAAGTTCCGATATCAAATAACGAATGTAAATATGACCTAATTCAGTTGACTGAACAAATTTACTTAGCTAACAAAGAAAACACACTTTTACTTTTATCTTTCTTCGGAACAAACCTGTACGCTGGGTTCCATAATTTTTCTAACAACATACAAACAAATGCAGCACGTAGGCGATAGTGCTACTAGATGTTGATCTATTCGAATGTTTACCCGTGAAACTTCCCATGAATACAAACTTTTGAACCGACGCGGTATTAGAGAAATCGATTTTATCACTGATTGTCATTTTTGTTATAATAGCAACAGTATAACAAACGAAAAGACAAATATTAAAAAAAAAAACTTTTTTCGGATAATTGGTAACATGAATCAATTGTTTTTATTATTTATTATAATTCAACTATTACACTTTCTTTATTTGGACCAGTAAAACAATTATATTGGGTGGCACTGCCATATAAAAATGAAATTTTTTTGATATTTTCATTATAATTAAATACGTGCACTTAACTTGTCTAAAACTTAGACATAAATTTTAAAAGAACGCAGGAACATACATACATGGAAGCATACATAGCATACATGTATTATTCTACGACTAGATTTCATATAACAAAGAAACAAACATTTTAAAAATAAATAAAAAATTTCCAAAGAAAATAAACACCAGAGACACCATAGAAAATAATATTAATCTTATTTTACTCATCATATTGTTCTATTTATTATGGCATAGAGTGACAAAATAGTTCTCAAGCATGATACGTCTCATAGTGGACTGTTGATTAGACACTTAACCGTTTTAAGGATCGTCTAAATATAAACAGGGATCGTTATCCTATCTGAATAGCGCACATTAAATATCGGTTGCTCTGCTAAATCACGTTGACGTGAGTGATTAATCTTCGAAGTAGAATGCTTGTCGTTAGCCGGACAATAAAGAGATAACAAAATAAATCAAACAGCTATAAATATAGTCGGGATGAGCGATCAGTCCCAGAACTGTCCGATCCGATAGAAATTTACGGAACTTTTTATAGTTCTTACATAGAACTAAACGGAATATAAATAAATATAAAAACGACCAGCGGTTGTAAATTACGTTTATTATCTTTGTCGTGAAGTAAAGATGAGACTTTGTTGAACGTAAAGACCCATGTCTTTTTGCATTTGTTGGTAATTACTTTAACAAACAAAACGTTGAAATGCTAGCGTCCATTTAAAAGTTACGACCAACTTGTACGTTGAATAGTGTTTTGTGTCCTTTTGTATTTTTTGTTTCACAATGAAGCGTTAAACTGAGAAAGATAATAGCTAATAGTTGCAAATACAATAATAAATGTTTGTTTTACTTAATTTGATTGGAACAGTTTTAGTCATTAGTAGTACTATCAGCTGTAATAAAAGTAGATAATAGTTTTCTTTCACATTGTTATACTTCTTTTTTATAATGCATTTTTCTTATAAGTGCTCTATTAAGTTCGTTGTTTGACGTATTATTTCAGCCAGTGGTTATTATCGAAACTACTTTTCTTGTTCCTTAAGAGTTCCTTTTAACCAACCAAAAGCAGTTTCCCGCGACTCTTAATTATGTAAATTCAAAAGATATATTTTTATCGGTAAAAGTTTATTAAAACAATTCCCAGTAGTTTTTTCAAAAGTATGAATTCCATACTAAAATAAATTTTGAAATGTATATGTGTTCCATTATTTTTAGTTAATTTAAACAAAGAGCCGTGTGGTATGGCGTAGGAATTTCCCAGTTGAAATATTCTTGGGCTGAACTTTCTTCTCCGAAAAAACTGCAATAGCTCACAATATATCGGTACAGCCATTTCGAAAAATAACAGACAAAAATAAATTAGACCGGTGATGGGCAGCAACGTCTGAAATGCTAAGTATCTGGAATTGCGCTAGCCGTTTTAACACAATATCTTCACGCCATTCCCAATACAGGGGTAGACAGAGGTCTAGACAATTAAGTAGTTTCGGTCCACCTTCCACCGAAGGTGTTTTTGCGACAACGTAACAGGTGGTGAGCCCATCGCCGTCTCAATGTCCAAGCCATCGATATAGCTCGTACATAAGTTTTTTTTTAAAGTCATTGATACGAGCCTGCCACCTGGGGATCGAGTTCGGGTCTTTCGACTCGAAATTCCGACCTCACTACCACTCGACTATGTTTACTGCTAACAGCCGTTGAAATTATGGCTAATCCTTACGGAAGACTCATGTCCTGCAATGGTATTATTGACAAGTCGTCAGTAAGTGAGTAAGAGCGAAAATAAATTAAATTAAATCCTGGTTATATTTATTTTACAAAATATACAAATTTATTGAAATTTCAGAAAATAACAGTAAACTCAATAAAACTCACAACATCTAATATGTCAAGGAAAAATATGAATATACACCAACAATGGTGCCGTTATCAACTATGAAACTCTATAGAAACGTTGATCATCAGACGTCCCTGAGTTCTATTCAAATATTATATTAAGTAATGAAAGTTCCAGAACGAAGCGGGAAATTGTATTCAATCACATAACCTTTATGTAAAGTTGAATCATTATAACTTAGCCCATTTAATGTAATACGTTTTCATAGATTGGTTATTGAAACATATTATGAAAGTATCAAAGAAAATTTGATATTATTAATTAACAACAACCACGAATCGAACTAACAAAACACCTGTTGCGCAGGCTTCATACTAGCAAGTTTACTGCGACATATAAATTTTATTTATTTATTTAATATTTTGTGTACACAGTAGACACAAAAAAAATATACTTTTTTTTGTTAAATTAATGACTGCATTTGTCATATGTTAAGTTATACAATAACATATTATAAATTATGTAAATAGCTTTAAGTTAAATTATTTAAAAAATACAGGTTTTGTAAATAATATTCATTCATTTCTAAATGACAAATAAAGTATTTCGCCGCAAAACCTTACATGTGCTATGTTTACACAAGAGAGTTTCTGCAAAAATTAAGAAGTTATTTGTTGTATGTTCGGATACTTAGAACTTGGAACTAACTTATTTCTTTGAAACGCCAAAATTATTTGTATTATTTCAAAATTGATTGCAAATACTGAACATTTTCTTGAAAACGCCTTGATTTATTAACAAAATTAACCTGTACAATTGACTTGTTGAACAAGATTGCCCACACACCCCCTTCCCCCAATTCGGGGTGGGGGGGGGGGCACTCTAAGGGAGGCAACGCATCTGCTATGCCTCTGGTATTGCGGGTATACATGGGCGGCGGTAATCACTTACCATCACGTGAGCCACCTGCTCGTTTGCCTGCCTTTTCTATAAAAAAAAAGATTAAAATGTATTTGTTAATATCTTTTGCTAATTAAGGAATGAAATCGGCATGTATACTAAATAATTTGCTAACAATAGCAAAATTAACAATAGAAAAATTACTTAAGCCAGGTATTATCACATTTATAATAGCAATTATTAATTAGTTTTACATTACATGGCTTCAGGCAAGACTCCAAGCAAAGCTCTTCGCTTATTATAACGCATAATTCAGGAGTAGGAATGCGACGCAAAAGTGCAATATCCGCAACTGGAACTATAACTGTCAACGACGAAATGAATCAGTGGGGCATAAATCCTCTCAGCGACAAGCTCTCTCATGTGACCGCTGCCTCGTTTTGTTTTATTACATTAAGGCATGCGATATCCGTTGGTTGTTTTTTTAATCACAGATAAATAAAAAAAAATCATAGATGTAGATATCTATCTGTGTATTTATATCTTAAGTTTACCGCCAGAGTCGAGGCTTCGCCGTAACACCACCTCGGCTGTGGACGGTATGGTAGGCGATGCGAAGGCGCAAATACTCCTTCCACAGCCCACTGACACAAATCGCACGCATAGTCAGCCCACTAGGAGCGGCCACCTCGAGCCAAAGTTAGGCCAGCCATACAGTTTCCTCTTCGGTCATCATGGGTGTCCAAGCCCCTGTTACTAAGCCTCACCGTCACGTCAAGGCACAACACCCGTTCGATATACCCCTTAGGCGTGAGGGAGGCGTGAGGGTGGCGTGAGCGTAAGGGATCTGTGAGAGTAAACACTTGGCCGCCGAGCACGTAAAGCAAGTTCTGCACGAAAACAGGCTTCGGATTCGGTGCTTACGCCCATAGAGAGACCTCCGAGAAAGATTCGTTACTTCTTACCGTCTGTTAAGTTTAATATCAGCCAAAAACTCGCGTCAAAGAAAATATAGTTGATGTAAAACGAGGCTGTAGGAAATATGCAGTCTGTGATCATATTTTACATAGCCCAACCATTATAACTGATTTGATAAGCCACATTCCTCGCAAAAGAACACCAATTCCTACCAAGGATGATCGGTGAGGCTATAGAAATAAAACAACATTGCAATTTCAATAGAGAAGATGGTTGGGTACTACCACCTGCGCTTGGGATTCAGATATCAACAACATTAAGTCCAAGACCGAGCATACTAATGCAAAAATTCAAGACACAGTGAGCGTAAATCGAATTCCAAATAACAAATAGACGTTAACGGTAGCCGAAGCAAATAATGACAGCGGGACGTTCAACCCACAGTCCCCCGAGTGACCATGGATGATGTAAAGCATCCGAAACGTTAGGAGTAAAATAGTTTTATACAAAAAAAATAAAGATATATATCTTCACGCAATTCCCAATACAGGGGTAGACAGAGGTCAAGTCTAGACAATTAAGTTCCTTTGACCCACCTTCCACCGAAGATATTTTCGGGACAACGTGACAGGTCGTGAGCCCATCGCCGCCTTTATGTCCAAGCTAACGATTAAATTCGTACATAAGTTTTTGAAAAACTCATTGGTACTGCCACCTGGGGATCGAAATCGGGTCTCTCGACTCGAAATTCCGACCACCCAACAACTCGGTTATCGTGACTTTTTAGTTTTATACAAAATAAATAAAAACGCGATGAAATCTCGTAAAAACAACAAATCATTAGATTGTAGAGTATTTAAATATAAATGTACTTTATGCATAAATTTATACAGTTATTTTTAAAAACTAAACCTCAGATACGTGAAGGAAATCGAAAGTGATTTCTACACACTGTTACTATGTTTACAAAGAAAATAAGCGGAGAACTTTAATGTCATGACTTGCATCAGTTTGCGCTTATGACCAAGCCTTATTTCATCTAAACAAACAGTTTGAATATTAAATAAACACCAAAGGTCGACGACAGGAAGCACATCTCAAGCATGCACGACGTTTCACTCATAAAATGTTATAGACATAACATAAAAAATTATTCGAACATTGATTTAAACGCTATTTCTCTCGTAAAGTATTTCCATGTAAATAAGGTCAATGAGTTTTTGAACTATCTATTTTATTCTTATTTTTTTATTTCATTCTATCTACTATATGTAGGAAAAGTAACTACAAAAGGCGATCTAAAAATCCATCTCTGCCAAACGTCCATGGTATATATATATTGGTAGAAAGTAGATAGACATTGATCTCTGCCGATGTGTTCTCGAGTCGGCGTGGCGGTGGGGCTTAGTAACCGTAGCATAGGCACCGTGGGTGAACCAAGAGGAACCTAAATGGTTGGCTCACATGGCTTACTGTGCCAGTGAGATCCGGCCCGTGGTGGCCGTTCATTATTACAATTGTCAAAAGGCGTTATTTTTAAATCTACCAGGGCTCAGTAAGTTTCTTACACGGACAAAAAATAGTATAAAACAAAGAGGTGACTAACAGAATGGAGCAGTTGTCTATATTCTATAAGGCCTTTGAGTATAAAAATATAACACTGTTTTAACGTTTAAAAATATAAAAAAATTATATCAAGCATTTATTTCAATAATTTCTAGTAGAGACTACTGAACGGCTTGCAAAAGTCAACTACAGCCCCTGGCAGTGCACGCGCACTGCCAGGGGCATGTTTCTCGCACACTCGACGCACTGTCACTAATCTAATTTATTATAGTCTGGGCCATGTTCAAAAACACCGGATCTATAACCACCAATAACCATCTATTACCACCAATTTCAACCACATCCAATTCTTTTTTATCAATTGCGTCTTGCAACAACCGCGTTAAGAAAAGAACGAGGAGAGAAACGTACACAAATAACACAACACAAATGAGACCTTAACACAAATACATCAAATGCATTGAAAAATATCTGTGACTCCAGTCCAATCTCCTTACCTGGTTGCAATGTGCGCCGGAGCAATCTATAAAACTTGGCAGTTTTTAAATAAGCCGATGTGCTTATTACAACCGTTTTAGGTGTTCTAGTCTATTCCGGTTACCGGACCACCCAAGGTACTGAACGGCTGTTATTTTAGGTGTGCGTATAATTGAGTTGTTGCGAGCGCCGTGCGACGACCCTTTTAACGCGCATAATACGCTGTTTTACATCTCCGTAAACCTTTCACCCCTACATCATTTGACATTTTGCCATCGTTATAATTAAAAGTGAAAAAAGATCTCTGTCTACGTATGGAAAATTGCGTGAAGATATAAAAACATTAGTCACTTTACGCCGATGTTTGTTTATCGGCTAACTTCTTTCAAATTACACAACTGATTTTGATAAGGTTATCAGTATTGTAAAGGGAGTGAGATATAGTAGACACTATCACATAGAGAAAAGTCTGATTTATATTATTATTTAGAAATAGAATTGATAAATTCAGACGAAATATTAATAATCGTAAAATATACATTTATGTTAAAAAAGGTAGTTTTTGACTGGTAAGAAACAGTGTAAATAAAACTTGTATAATATGTATTTAGAAATATATTGTGAAATATTTAGAAGCTATAAAATATAAAACGAGGGTATAATACCCATTAAAATTATCTCGTGTCTGTTACCACCAGAGCCTGGCAAGATGCAATGTTCCACAAAGGCATTATGTCAAACATTTTCGTGTTATAATGGCTCAAACCTTCCTTTATGCGATCCCCTATACGATGCTATCCTGACAACCATTGTGCAAATATGATTAATAATATAATAGTCAAATCACTTCTTTGTAGGTATGTTAACAAAATTGAATACCGAAAATTATCGAGTATTTTCCATAAAAGCATGAATGTTGAAAAGTCATCAGGCACACAATTATTACTGTATCATTAGAAATTATTACATATATACATGCAACCTGATATTATATAAATGAGTGATGACAAAAAGTCATAATAACAAAAATTATTTATTATATGCTTGAAAAAAATTCTGACAATGGTAAGGTGTATAAGGTATATCGTATCGTATGAGTACACTTTCTCGTAAATATACGTAAATGGCGTCCCAAGTATCAGCATTATTACATGTGACAGACTATATGACTAGGTTTGTGCAAATCAAACGATATTAAGCCACCTTTCTGTTTCGTAATGAGATTCCTTAAGGGGGAGGAGAAACAGGTGAAACTCCGTAGTTATCCTATTTTTCGTATTTTTTAACAATGAAATTTAAAAAATTATTACAAATAGCATGGTAGAGTTCATCATTCCCGGGGGCTACTATCATTAATGTATTCGAGTACATCATAATAACAGTTTTTGTAAAAATTTTCTTTAAAATTTTGCCTTAAACCTGTTGGTGAGCAGACCACCCCTATGAGTTTTTTTCTGTATGGAGTGTGCATTATCAGAAAACAGCTTTTTTGACCAATTTGATATTTGATTCTAAATCCTGTTTTTACTCTATATTTATTACTAGCGTATATGGCGCGATGGTAAAATAACTGTTCAGGGAAAACCAACCTAAAGTGGACGAGTGATCCAGAAACAGCAGAATGTGCTGACATTTATTTTATTCAATAAATAATAATAATAAAATTAATTAAATATCTTCACGCAATTCCCAATACAGGGGTAGACAGAGGTCTAGTCTAGACAATTAAGTCCCTTCGACCCACCTTCCACCGAAGATATTTTCGGGACAACGAGACAGGTGGTGAGCCCGCCGCCGTCATTATGTCCAAGCCAACGATATAATTCGTACATAAGTTTTTTTTTTTTGAAAAACCCATTGGTACGAGCCTGCCACCTGAGGATCGAACTCGGGTGTCTTGACTCAAAATTCCGACCACCCAACCACTCGCCTATCGTGACTACATTTTATTCAATCAAGATCGTATTACAAATATGTTAATTTTGTATGGTAATTATAATACAAACAGTGAACTCTACAACGTTAAAGGCTGCAAAAGTTTTTTTAAACAGTCCTGCATATCTACGTATTCTCTATACTATCCAGTTAGCTGCGTATGCCAAAAATGGTCTAGAATGTAACTGGTACACACCCAGTTTAGATCGTTTACTGGTCATTTAGAGCTATTTAATTTGCCTTCTATAAACGTGGCGGAGGTAGTTGTTTGTTTTTATGTTTTAACTACTTTGTGGCCGGACAAGTCCCGCTGGGGAAATGGTAAAAAATGGAATTAGTTATTTGTTTAGCTATTCTCGCAGAAGTGGTTATGTGTCTTATTTATAGACGATGAGTTACTGGTTACAAATATACAACTTTTTAATAAGCTTATTTTAATTAGCTTCTAATTAGCTTATAATTGAATAATGGAATATTTGATTATATGTACATATAGATATTATTCTCTATTTACATCAAGCATTCCATTATGTTTAATCCATACTCTCCCCAATATCTAAAAGATCGGTTTGAGTTTATGTCCCTTTACTATGATCGGTTTCTTCGCTCCGCTGTCAATCTTTCCCTCCAAACTCCTCTACACTACTCTTCCTTTTATAATAAATCTTTTACTGTTACCGCTGTCCGCCTGTGGAACGCTTTGCCCTTACATATTCGACGTGCTCCATCTCTTCCTTCGTTCAAAAAACTTCTTAATTCCTATATTTAGAAACCTAACGCCATTTCCCACGTTTTTAGTTTCATTCCCTTTATTTTCACCATCTCCTTATTTCTTTATTCATAAAAAAAAATCCTTTATATTACGGCTACCATCATTTAGTAATCTATTTTGAATAATAGCGGTCCACCACCCTCCTTTTCTTCGTAATTTCTTCACCCACTTCTATAGCAAGGTTGTCTGGAAAAAATTGCTTTTTAGTAATAAGACCGCCTCTTGTACTACCTATATGTTACTTGTACTTATTTTCATCTTCCTTTGTGGTGTACAATAAAGAATATATAAATAAAATAAATGTAAATAAATAAATAAATATGTTAATTATATATATTACATGTTATGTTTGTTTTAATCTCTCTGAAATATTTTATTGGTTTAAATGTCTTTTTCCAGCATTTGGCTTTACAGACTGCTGTTTTAATTTACTTTACTTTGTTTCATTATTATTTCATGCATGCGGTTATAAAATATTTTAATATCTTAAAGTGTTCTAATAAAGCATACAAATAATACTATTTTAAATATGAACTCCAACGGCACCTGTAAATCGTGCAGGAGATATTATAATGCAGGAATCTTGTATATCTTCGCTGACTCAGATCATATCGTCTTTACTTTTAAGTACTCGAAAAGGCCCAAGTTAAACTCGGATGAATTACAACGTGACTAAATCCGAAAACAAATACACAAAGCTATTGCACATGTTCTCATTTTAGACATTTAAATATGATAGAAACCGATTTGAAACATCTTAATTTAATCTTAAGAGGCTCACTATTTTGCCAAAACTACTCTCTACTTAAATATTTACAGGTATTAAATTAAAATACTATATTTAAGAAAATATGTCAGGATAGCGGAGTGGTTGGGTGGTCGGAATTTCGAGTCAAGAGACCCGAGTTCGATCCCTAAGTGGCTGGCTCGTACCAATGGGATTGTCAAAAACTTATGTACGAAAATCGTTGGCTTGGACATAAAGGTGGCGACGGGCTCACCACCTGTCACGTTGTCCCGAAAATATCTTCGGTGGAAGGTGGGTCGAAGGGACTTAATTGTCTAAACTAGACCTGTGTCTACCCCTGTATTGGGAATTGCGTGAAGATATTTAATATTTATTTTTTTTAAGAAAATATGAAAAAAAATATTTTGAAGATACAAAAGTGTACCTAACTGCCATATAGACTTTTTCATAAAGTTTTAATTATAAATGGGTAATTACTGTTATACCTATGCGCTCTGAAAGATTTCACATGTGTGAACATGATGCTTTGACCGCGGAATTGTCACGGTCTCCTGAAAAACCCGGCGGAAGAGGCACCTTGTACTTTTGAGTTTTGATCGGTGAGTGAGGTAACTGGAGGCCTACTTTACTTTTCTTTTTCAACTTCAACACAAGATTCTCCTATATCCACATCATTTTCTTTCTTACATGCACTCACTTCTTGAATAAAAAGTTCCTACTATATAGTGTTCAGCTTGCTCGTTTCTCGTCTTTCTTTACTCGAAAACTGTGCTAATATGCCTTTTAAAGTTTTAAGTGTTTAGGCATCTCATAGGGATACTTTAACACATATCTCATAGGGATGCTTAAGCATATCATAAATAAAATAAAATTCAAATAAATATCTTCACGCAATTCCCAATACAAGGGTAGACATAGGTCTAGTCTAGACAATTAAGTCTTTCGACCCACATTTCACCGAAGATATTTTCGGGACATCGTGACAGGTGGTGAGCCTGTCGCCGTCTTTATGTCCAAACTAACAATGTAATTCGTACATAAGTAGCTATAAAAATATTCTGAAAATGTTAGCTGAAAAGTTAGATACACCGATCCTTCAGCGTTTAATAAAAGTGCTTGTTCGGTGAATCAATATGTCTTTATAAATAAATGTGCACATTGTTATAGTTATTGTGATTATTTTGTGTTATCTTGTTTTATTTTTCAATGTCTAGCTCAATTTGTAATACTAACATAGCGCTTAATTAATTTGTTTATTATTATTTTTTGTACACAGGCCCACTTATTAGGGCCTAGTTGCCCAGAAAAACAAGCCATTGCCCATTGGTACAAGCCTGCCACCTGGGGACCGAACTCGGGTCTTTTGACTCGAAATTCCGACCACCCAACCACTCGACCATCGTGACTCCTCTCATCTCATAAGGAAGCGTAAATTATCTCTAGGCATAAATGTTTTATCGTTATTAAAACATCAACATTAATACAAAAATTAAGGACAGCTTTCCTACCACTTTTAAAAAAGAATATGTATTATATTCTATCGCTTTAAAAACCCTAACGGCAGACATGTCTATAACGGTATAAGATAAAAGGTAGCTGAAACTGTAAAAAGTTACAGTTTATTTTACTTTCCACCGGTCTTTACTGCAAAAATTTAGGTATATTCCCCGGCTTTAAGACTAAGCTACCGATAGAACAAACTGTGTTGGCAAGGAGAACGAGTTTCATTGGTCCATCGCCGCTGGAGTCGATCGGGCAGGTCGTGAGCCTGCTATTTTATTGGCTCAATTACTTTGAGACTATGAGCTTGCGGTTGTATAGCCTGAATAGTTAGGATGTTCGGGGAGAAAATGTTTCAGCTTATTATCTTCATTTAGCGAGTTATTTTAACGTATGGTTTAGCAATATTACTTTTTAGTTTGTTTTAGCAAAACAATTTCGATTTAGTTTTGGAAAACAAAAGTATTTGGCAACTTGGCATTATTATGTTATAAAGCTGTTATAACAAGTAATAAGTGTCTGGTTATTCTAAAGAAGATTCGAAAAAAAATTGATGAATGAAACATAGGACTATTGCTAATATACTGCCTTTAGTCCTCTGTTGAACAAAACCTTTCCACAAAAGCACGAACAAAACAGTCTTATTTTCCTAAAACTAGTACCGCTATCCTCACACTAATTATGCTTCTACTCATCACTAGTCTGTAATATTTCTTGTTTACTATTTTTTTTTTTCATTTATTCATCAAATCCTCATTTGTTTGCTAGATATACCACGTGCAGAAAAAAAAAAGATATTTCTCTTATGGGACGGCCACTTATTTATACACAGAACAAACATTTGTGCAACGACAGCTGCATATTTTTTTCTTTTAAAACCATTTTAATGTAGTTGTTAATCCTAATCAAACAAACCATAATGTCTGTGATAGTGTAATTGATGTTACCTGGCAAATTAAAATTAAGACTCACAACAATTAATATTACGAGTGCATGATATCATTTATTGTTCAATAAATCAAGTGTTGGCTAATATTATACAATAAAACATTTATAAAATCATTTATACTTTAATGACCGGAGTATTTTAATATGACACTTTGTTAATTAGATCTGTCATGTCAGAAATAAGACGTTTCCGTCAGTGTCTGAACGGCAGCATTATTGATATTAAAATTTATTTACGCATTCGTCTGCAAGTGATAAAATGGCATTTCGCTGGCCCGTGTTTGCCTGTCGACCGATTTCTGCGAACCTCCGTAATTAATTATGGCTGATGTTGCTCCGTGTGAGCGTCGCGCTCCGGTATCTTTTGTTTTTGCACACCATTTGCAGAACAATACAACGCGTGCGACTTTTATCTCGAAGCAAACAAACGAAGACCCGTGTCAGCTTTTTGTTTTACCCTGTTCTGGCTTTCGCAGCGGCCTGCTCGCAATTTTATCTCCAATTTATTAAGACTATTTGGTAAAGGATAGTCGTATTTTGTTCGGCGAAATATTTCAATCGTCCACAAAATACCAAAGTGACAAAGAATGAAGACGTCTTTTGAAAAAAAAAAACAGTTCCTTCAGTTTTGATTTAATGTACAAAGACTATAGAGGATGTGTTACTTACATTGTTTCAAGTAATTTCCTTTTTACGGACGCAAGATTGACTCAGTGCATCGTCTTTTTATTACAGTCATATTTATAGTGATGGCCTAATGGAAAGATCAAACGCGGGGTAGTTAATTTTAATGTCTCGGTGTAAACGGCACTGCGACTGTTAGATATAATTAGAGACATCGGTAAGCCCCTTCGCATTGCGCGCTCGTCGCCCACGGTATTTTGATCTCGTTGACATTTATTATGTCACCGACTTTGAGACCATGTAACGAAGAGGTGGTGTTTTCAGTGTGTCTGATGCATTAGAATGGACTTTAATTAGACGTTTGCAAATCAATGGAAAGCTAAACTTGTTTTATGGTAAAGGAATTAAAGCGTCCTGTCAGCGGGGCTCCTCGTGAAACGTAAGCAGCGAGGCGAAGTCTCATCAACTTTAACGACCTATTACCGCGCTACTCCGTAACTCGCGCCTCGCCGTTCCGAGGTGATTGGTATAATTTTCGGTACTAACATAACATGTAATTATTTAATAAAAGGCGTCAATGAAATAACTACGGCCCTTCAATTCAAATCGGATGTTCAAATTGTCCCATATTACGTTTTTGTTATACATTATATTACAAGAAATTATTCAGACACGAACAATGATTTATTGCAACACATTTGATGTCTAAAATTATTAAGTTTTTTTATCATTGATGTGAAATTTTTTTACTAGTACTGTTGAGACTTGAAACTCGATGAAAGAAAACTACTCAAACATTGTCGATAAATATATCACTATCTTCATTTCTGAAGGTTTCCATTTATAGAAATTTATTAATAATAATGCACATTGAAAATAAAATGTATACTTTTTGTTCTCAATTCATTCATTTCAATATGTATAACCAAAAATGTAGCCATGACACGAATGTTTAAATACCTTATATTTATATGCCTATATATCTTGGTAATTTAAAAGTTACCTTCAAATAACATAGCTAAATATGGCCCTGCCAATTTAAATGTGCAAACCTAAATCATTAACAAAAGATTAACATGTGCTCCTTGAGAAAAACAAAGCCCATACATCATCTGGGCAAGAATAATGAAGGAATTCACGCAGACAAGAGGACGCGGACGTGTGAATTATTAGCAGGGGCTTAAAACGAGCCGACGTTCACTGAAACGTAACGAAGAGCATGCGAATACACAAATATTTCACACAGCATTCGACACGAATACGGCGAGCATCAATTCGATACGAGACACCGAGCTGCAGCCCCGTGGGCGAATATGGACTTGTCTTCACGTCGACATCTCTTGTACCAACTGCCGAGGTTATTTCTAACCCGTATCACGTCGCCTCCGTCGACCGGATCGACGTCGCTTTGAAGTCGCATACTCTTTTTGCGAGCCACATTTCAGTCGGCAACGGGACAGCAAACGGAATATTTTCGGGAACTATCTATCGTAACTGGCGACAGATAGAATAGATTTTATTCGTTTGGAAATAATCTGCATTTTATTCGATCAAGAAAGAAAAAAGCGTTCGAAAAAAACTTAATACGAATGTCTTCAAGACATTCTGAAAAATTTTCTCATTCTCTCACTTAGAGTTTTTTTTTTATGTTTGTCATTTATGATTTATTTAAAAAACTTTCTTATAATGTTTTTTTTTAATTGCAAGTCTTCATAGTTTAAATCATGAAGTATTCCGTGATTAGCCGAATCGATTAAACTTCGATAATCTCGATCACGGGATAAAGTAAGAAAACGATAAATAAGTTTAAAAAAAATTATACATTCATCTCCTTATCATCGCAGGCTTGTAAAATATATTTAGTCTGTTGTCATATTTATCAGTTTAAATAAAATACAATCTATGATTTGTTATCAAGGTCGCACTTAGGGCTGTCAACGCACTAAATTTTCAGCGAATTCAATGTGAGAAGAGATAACATAACGTCGTTAAGAGTCGACTAACGTGGGCGTTACAAATATAAAATAGCTTTAAAGACATCTTTTAAAGAGGTAATTTGTTCCTTTTATGCCCCGTATAACTTTCGATAAGAATAATATATTTAAGCGACAAGCTTGTCGTCGTCAAAAAATTTCAAAAGGAAGGCATCATAAATTTTTCATCATATGAAATACGCATTAAAAATATTTTTAAGAACATATTAAGCTATGAATTAAATTGGTCACTGTTTATGTCAAACTCTATAGTTAAGAGTAATAATGTGCCAGTTTAGCAGTATAATGCCCTCGAAATTAATTAAGTAATAGTCATAAACCTCTTATAAAATTGCTCAAATTAAAAGAAAATTAAATAAAGTTGCTAAATCCGTATACTGAAATTGAAAAGGAAAGCGAAGACAGTGGAGTTATAACCGATCCGTGAAAACTGCTACTGGATATGCGAGAGGCGTCACGGCTATGTTTTACGACACTGAAAGGGCGAATAGAAATAAAGGAAAAGGAATTCTGTCGCGACGTTAAATGTACCACGATGTCCTCAGCCAAATTAAAAGCCGATGATTTATAACTCACCGTAGTCGCATGGCGCATTTCTTTTATCACTGTGAAGACTCCAATAAAACATTGTAATTTTATGGAACGCTACCATTTAATATAGTTATGGGACGTGATGAAGTAATGTAGCTCCATGGAATAAAAAGTAATCGCTTGCCGACGATCTCTCGTGGTGTTTATTAAAAAGTAATATAATATTTATTATACAAGTAGTGATATTAAATTTACAGTTTCTTGGCGAGAATGATTCACAAGTAAATGATATGTCAAAGCAACTAGGGTCATCAACTAATAAAAGCTTGAAAACCGAATATGAAACCAATCAATTTATTAAATAAATATGTGTAAACATGAGACAATGACTATTTACTTGTAAAAAATAAAATATCTTCACGCAATTCCCAATGCAGGGGTAGACAGAGGTCTAATATAGACCATTAAGTTTTGACCCACCTTCGTGGGTCAAAACCTCACGGGCGGGCTCACCACCTGTCACAACGTGACAGGTGGTGAGCCCGTCGCCGTCTTTATGTCCAAGCCAACGATATAATTCGTACATAAGAATTTGGAAAACCCATTGGTACGAGCCTGCCACCTGGGGATCGAACTCGGGTCTCAAATTCCGTCCTCCCAATCACTCGGCTATCGTGACTTAACCATATTTACTTGTAAACAAAAATACTTCAACGACCCGATACCCTTGTTGGTAGTGACGTTGCCTTGTAAATTAAGGGTTACGGGTTAAGACGAACATGAATGTTTGTACGTGAATTATGGATGTTTACATGT
Organism: Sericinus montela; assembly: GCA_029286605.1. Lineage (NCBI taxonomy): Eukaryota > Metazoa > Arthropoda > Insecta > Lepidoptera > Papilionidae > Sericinus > Sericinus montela. The sequence continues at coordinate 11,523,460 of JAGSMR010000015.1, forward strand.
ACATATCAATATTAATTACTTACTTATTTTCATGCACAGTCCCTGATGGGGTAGCCAGAGAGAACTGATCGCTAAGTGTCACGGTCCTTATATACCTCTTCCGCTTCTTTCAAATTCGCCATTTTCTTCATACATGCACGTCTATCGTACATAGTACTATGTAGAAAAATATAAATCTGAATATTTATCTATGAAAGTATATTGTACCTTTGGGTTGAACACTAAGACGACGAAAGGCTCATTTGTTTCAAATTGGTATCGGGAAAGGAGGGTCAAAAATACCTAATTGTCTGAGCCTCTGCCTACCACTATATTGGGAATATACGTGAATGTATTTTTTTATTATATTGAGTTAGTTTATTTACTTTATGAATACACCAAAAAATTCATGTTAACAATATTAATTTTTCAAGAAAGAAACATAAATTTTACTTAATAAATTAATTTATTTTTTAGTTTTCGTCGTTGCATTCTAAGTCTCTTGGTTTTTATTGAGGTTATTTACTCTTTTGATTAACTTCAGTAAGTGAAACTAACACTATGCCTGTGAACAGTGACCGTTGCTGAATACGTACTTCTTTTGTGACGATATAAATGCCATTACAAATATGTTTATCAGACGTATAAGATTACTGTAATTTATCCTATTCAAGCCCCTTGTTTGATAGCACTTAAGCTTTAACAAAAGTCACATTACAATTTACCTTAAGATCCTACTAATATCGAGTTGCAGGCAACCCTAGAAATAAGTCACTTGTATGTAGACATTAAGCGAAAGCGTATTTGAATATTCAAAACATGATGCACCATTAAATATTAATTTATTAATATAACAACCATACTATTAAATATTAATTTATGGCTAAACGTTACTATTTATAAAATAATTTTATTTCTGTCATATAAAACCTGTTTCAGTTCTGTTTTATTGTTTTCTTGTCATAATTTTTATTTTATCGTGTTACAAAATAGCACAAATTTTTCAAAAGAAACATAATTTCTATTTTCAAGCCAATATATTTTAATTTTCAGTTGCTATCAATTACCATTATAGATAACAAAAGAAATAATTCATAAGCCACAGAATGTAAAACCGGTAAAAATTGGACATGCAATAAACATAGCTTTAAAAAATATTCCGCCATTTTATCTTACTGTGCGCGTGGGCTAACGTCGGAATCCCATGAAAGAGACTAGGGGGAAGTGAAGCCTCGTTGCTACCGTGAATTTTGTAATTAAACGCCTCGTCTAATTGCGACCTTCGACAAAGACTTCCATTACACTTCGTTTCACTTTGATCCCTGTGTCTACGCGGTGATAGTAGCCGTCGTAAAAATTAATGGGCGTACCTTTCGATGGAGAATTCAGCTGGAATTTATAAAATACTGCTTAAAAAGCTTACAAAACATCCCACCATCAATATTTATTATTATATTTATGAAATTGTTTGTGAGAATGTCACCATCCACCAAGTCAAGATATAACAAACATTTATGTCAAATATGGCGAGATTTCCATTGTGGATTGAACTTTGGAGCGTAATCCACTTCTATTAGGGTAAGTAATTCAAAGTAATAAAGTTAAATTGAAACACAGACGGAATTATTTTTAATTATCAGTGACAGCAATTTTTATTCCAAATAACGAGCAGGCTCGATAATATAATTAGGGATCGCAGTATCGAACATCCCGCATAATAGATGCGAGTCATGCGATGGCAGTCATTTACCTGCTTAATTTTAGTTTTGGTATTTTTAGATATAGATATCCCGTAATTTAATTGTAGTCACTATAATTTTTAGACAAATATTTTCCCTTGCCGCCTTTTACGTATTCTTGCCAAAGATAATATGACAAACCATATTGCTATGTACTAATTTAGAACAAAATTTAATACTGCAGAGAAGAACATTAAAGATATGTATAACTTTCTAGGAAAACCTTTCAGGACATTACATGAAAACTGATTGTTATAGATCTTTTAGTATTAACATTCCATATATTCTATAAATTTGCACTGTATACTATATCAAAGGCTTAATCAAAATATATTTTTATGTACATTTTATTATCTTAAAAAAAATATCTTCACGCAATTCCCAATACAGGGGTAGACAGAGGTCAAGTCTAGACAATTAAGTCCCTTTATGTCGCCTTTATGTCGCCTTTATGTCGCCTTTATGTCGCCTTTATGTCCAAGCCAACGATGAAATTCGTACATAAGTTTTTGAAACTCATTGGTACTGCCACCTGGGGATCGAACTCGGGTCTCTCGACTCGAAATTCCGACCACCCAACAACTCGGCTATCGTGACTTCTTCGTATTATCTTAATAACATAATTAATTAATTTCGTAAAAAATAATTTTTGTTTGATTACTACTGCGTTTTAGAAACTAAACAATTTATTTCAAATGTTAGAAATCGCATGTATACGATTTACGCACTTACACGAAAAGGGTTACAAAATCCCGATAGTCATTTAAGTTAAAGCGCTATGAATGTGAAAATGTTTTACATATTTTTTGAATATACTTTCATAATTTTTTCTGTTATAAATACAAGAATATACCTACAAAGACGGTACAAAGTATCTTATTTAAATAAATTAAAATAAAAAGAAACGAGATGCGTCATAATACGGAAAATGTGTTAACTGCTACAAAACTATGGATATACACAAATCATTGACAGGAAGATATAAACTGGTGATGGCGGCTTTTATGTAAATAGCTTTCGCTTGATTTTGCCGAGATTAATGTCTGAACGTCAAATAATAATTAAATACGTACCGTGTCTCCCTGTTTTGAAACTGCCTATAATCCAGCCAATATATTATTCCTAAAAATAACCAAGTAACATATTGGAGCTGATTATTTAGGTAGACCCAAAGCTGAGATACGATGGAAGCAAAATAATCTCAAAGCATGAACGGAAACTCGACTTTTCTAGCTAGCTAGGCTAGCTAGTGGAATAGATAAAAACAAGCTATTTAAATAATGATTGATCCACTCTTATAAACTCCACAAATGCCGTAATGTTGTTTGTTGGACGATGTTTTATATTATTCATACTTTGCTGTGTTTAAATAGCAAAAAAACAAAAAAAGAACAATATATCATTATATTCATCGACATGTCACATATGGACACTGGACGACAGTCTTATCACCAATCACGTTTTCATACTTTATCACACGTTAAAAAAAGTCACGATAGCCGAGAAATAGGGTGGTCGGAATTTCGAGTCGAGAGACCGGAGTTCGATCCCCAGGTTGGCTCGTACCCGTAGGTTTTTTCAAAAACTTATGTACGAATTATATCGTTGGCTTGGACATAAAGACGGCGACGGGCTCTCCTGTCACGTTTTCCCGAAAATATCTTCGGTGGAAAGAGCTGTATTGGGAATTGCGTGAAGACATTTATTTATTTATATATTTACGTTATCACAAATACGCGATTTTACTTTTAACCGTGATTACCTTAAAAATGTCATATTTATAGACCGATTTTTTTCGTATTTAAGTAAACAAAAGATAAAAAAATTTATACTTTTAAAAAAAATTTTACTTTACGTTTTAATTCATCAAAAAAAGCTTATTTACGTCTCACGTTTTAGCTATAAAGATATCCATCGCAGATATAAAACCGCCTCGATAAGGAGAACAGAAGTGCAGGGTTGCGCCCTTGGGGTAATGCTCCATAATACCTGTCTCGCTGTTTTTATAGATGCTTTCCTATTTGCTTTTCATGTTACGCTAATGGATTAACCTAGTCTGGGTCTTTGGGGAACTGTACTTTATGTATACAATCGAAACTAAAAGTAAATGTATCAGCAAAAGTACTTTACTTATTTGATCGTATCTTTGATGATTGTCGGCTTACTAAAACGCCAAACCACGAGTCTTGGGTGCTATATTCGACTATTAGCAAAAACAAATAATATCTTCATCAACGATAACTACTATTTTTGTGAATTTATTGTTAAGATCAGGATTTGGGACTAACATTTTTTTAAATGATGTAAATTATAAAAATGTGTGATAAGTAATGCTTTGTCATGGAAGACTAGTTTCTCCGCGCATCTGTTCTTCTTGATCTATTTGACGGGCTTGGTCATGACACATTACTGTTTAATATTCTCTTTGCTTTAACACTTCATTGTTTTTTCCTTCCACTTCTTTGCCTCTCCTAAATTTTACTTTTTTTTTTATTTTCCAGTTCAAACTAGAAACTCACCACTCAACTTATCTCAAACGCAATCGATTCTCCTTACTTAAAGACAAATTTCGATCGATGTTGTGGAAAGTCCCAGAACGGAACTAGCTAAAACATCTGAGAATAAGAACCCCGTCGTTTTTAGTATTGAATAGTAGATGTTGGAAACGTGTAAGGAGTAAAAACTAAATAGACTTTTAAGAAAGTCGACAAAACATTGACATTCAAGATATCAATCAAGTAGTCGTAACAAGACATTTTCATAAAAGTGAGATTTATCGGAATCGACAAATAACCTGATGTTATTTTAAAATAATAATTGTATATGTTTTATGTGTATTCAGTCGTGATGAAAAATATAATTTTTGTGCTGACAGGTATGTATAATACCTAACAAATTTACACATATGTATTAATTTACACCTAATTTACACCACCTAATTTACACATATGTATTTTCTTTTATATGTATATCACATATAAAAAGCCTTAATATTGTGCGCAATTCGCAGGATAAGTTTGTGTAATTGAAGCGCATAATCTTATTATGCAATTTGATGACATATTAAATCTATCCACGTGGATCATCATGTCATGCATGTCATAGTCTTTTATAGTAGCACTGTATAGCCCTTGTCACGTCCAGAGGTCGGCTATTAAGTCTTATGCGTCTTTTACCTTCATCGTTTCTAAGTTCATAAAAAATTAAGACATTTACATTTTTAATAAAAGTACAACTTTAATGTTTTATTAATGTTTTCATTTCAAATGAATATCACTATGTGCCAAAATACCTTGAACACGTTGATGTAAGGCAAATCAAACCTGTGCACATTATTAAGAGTACGTTTTGATTTCTTGTTGGTTATTTTGATTTTTTAGTCATCATAGCCGAGCTTTTATTTTGAAATATTTAGAGAAATAATGATCAATTACAAATTCTTAATTCTTGAAGTAAGCTTTTTCAAAATGTAATATACACAATGATTTCTTGTATTTACGTGAATACTACACATTTTAAATAAAACGATTTTCGGATTTTATCGCGTTTTAATTAGTTTTTACAAACTATTTTTATTTCCCGACGTTTGGGATGCTTTTCAGCCCGTGATCACGGATGCTGTAACGTAAGTCGGGTAATCGTTTTATTTAAAATATAATATACCACTTTTCGCAACATAATAGGAGTGATACCTAAAATATACCTATGTTATTTTATTTGCAGAGTAGTAATGAGTACCGTATTAAGGTGGGATTTTGGGAAATTTACACGAAATTCATTACGTCCGAGAGTTGGTTCAAGCGACCCCTTTCCTGTGGCGTGGTTGGACCAGCACGACAGGGACAGGACCACGGCCTGGCACAATATCGCCGTTCAGCGTTCCGTTTCATCAGTAAGGAAAATGGAGGCTTGCCCCTATCCCTTTTTTATTGCCAATTCCTTAGTCTTCTCTGCCAGTGTTGCCATTGTGCCTGGCCATCGCCAAAACTGCTAAACCATTGCTTGTTTGCCAAAGTAAAATGTGATGATAACTTTACTCTTACCTCTTCTATGATTAGAAAAGGTTGGTAAATTCTAAAGTCTATGCTACACAAAAAAACACAGAAAAATGTCTTATTCCTTGGCTTGAACATCCACGATTAACCAAGAGAAACCGTATGATTAGTTAACTTTAGATGTACGTTGATGGACGGTGGAGGAAGTGTTTGAGTTTTGACTTAGACCGCCATACGTGCATTCCACAGCGTAATACTGCGAATTTATTTTAAAAGCGGCAATAGCCTAATGGTTTAGAGTGCAGACTGCGAAACATGACGTCTAAGGGTCTAGCCCCGCCATTCGACTATTGACGTAAACCAACTCCAGACACAAGCATTGCAGCTTATTGTAGTGGTTAACAGGAATACTAGTAATGTTATTCAGCATTGCTAGTATTCTTTTTTTTTTTTTAATAAAAGGCCATATGCAAACTTAAGTAATTTCGAATCACCAACGTGGTAAGTGGTGAACCAATTGCGGTCTTATGTAGAGGCATTTAATAATCCATGACTGGAGTACAAATATTCATATTTATCACATAAATGTTTTCCTAGCTTACCCAAAACCATTAGCTTCGTAGTCATGGTCATTACCAACTGGGCCATCGGGTCGTCTTATTAACTTATTTTGTATTCTTAATGAGTTGCATTACGAATACATTTGTACCTAGATGTGAGAAAGTCCAATATATTATGCAATCATACACAGTGGTTTTAAACAACTTAGTTTCATGCAACTGTATAATAAATGTTATAAATTGATAATTTATTGTATTGTTGTTTATATGTTTTACCTTATGTAATACAAACCTATTAGAGGACTATGTTAATAACAAAAGACTTACGCTAAAATTATTCAACTGAAAGCAATGCATTCTCGGTGAAATATATTCAAATGAGATGTAGGTAAGTGGGTAGGGTAAAATAGATTGCAACAGTCCGCTGTATAATTTATAAAGTCGGTTTATTTTCGATCACCATCAAATGATAAATGTATTCTCAATGGAAATAGGCCAGGAGCTGATATTTGTTAACATAAAATTATACTCACAAATTAATTTCCACTCCAACTTCCCGGCACAGCGCGGTGATACATTAATACGTAATGAAAACTTTCAAAACAAATCCAAACTTGTTTACTTTGTTCAACAGATATGCATTATTTATAGTATTTCATTATAAATTATCAATTTTAGTACCGACATATCTGAGGCATGTTTTTATTGTAATTGCCATGTTGTAATTGCATAATGCATAAATCGAAAAAATACGTATATATAACAAGTATAAACTAAGAAACTTCTTTCTACGAATTAGTAATGTATACATATGTATTTATATAGCTTCAGTTAGATGACGTAAAAAGATGCATTAAATTATATAACCTTATTTGACAAAAAACGTGCAACCAAAGCTCGTATAAAAAACAAATGACAATAAGTTATCGTCATAGTCAGAATCTGACAATTCCTTCGCTATTATAAGCACTACAACACATATATGTAATATGGTAGCATCTTTTGCAACCCCACGTGTATAAATATATACGAACAGATGAAAATCGTTGCATTGTTGAGTATCGTGCTTTGTCTTGACGGCTAAGTAAAAAAAAGCGGTAAAGTGCAAGTGAAGTCTTTCTGTATGAAGTTTCTATAGATGGTTTTTATTTTACAAAGTAAATTGTAGAATATCGGTGTAAACCTATCCTACAAAAGTTAATTCTTGAAGTAAGCATTTAGTAAATATACGAAATGTTTAAAAACTTGTTATTCAATCTCAAAATCTGCTGAACGGATAAATGGTTTGTAATAGGCACACAGATAGTTTTTAACTTGGATTAACATCTGAGATATTTTTATTCCAAATATTCGTATAAATCTGAAGCATGATTTTGCACAAAGGATTTTTTATTAGCGTATTGGTAAGTAAGTCCCGAAAGGAATATCGACTGTTTTTTTCTCTAATTAATAAGTTACAGAATCCGTCTGGAACTTCGATATAAAGCGCACGAAGTGACGCGGAAAATCTAATACTACATGATGTACAAACACTCCAAATTATTAAGTAATTTAAAGGTCTGTATCAACTTTCTACTTTCAATATCATAATTCATAATCTTTAACTTCTGTATATCTACGTTGTTATACATATTATTATATACATTATTTTTAGAACTAACGCATACTCCATTACATAACCACGTCACATATTACCAAAGCAATTTATATTCCTTTGGTTAAAGTAAAATTGAATACCAACGTCATAACATTACATTTAAGCGCCAACAGTGTCTGATGACACGTAGACACCATAAACGAATTATGTCGTACTCTCGACAATGCTACCCAGCAATTCATGTTATGGCGTCAAATTCAATGTCGATTGAAATGTTTATTTGACGACATTCCCTAACGTACCGCTAAAGAAATAAGTGTGATGGTGTTTTCGCCGATATTGCGATGTTTACGATAACGCTCTACGTCGATGTGTACCAAAGACATCAATATCATAAGCACCATAAATATTAACATAAAATTATTTATGTAGATTATAAAAATAATATTATTTTATATGGTATAAAGATGGTCTGAAGATCATATATAATATATTTTTGAGAATATACACTAGTTACATTACTCGTCTTCTAAATGAAAATTACGACAGCATTCCTACTTTTCAATTTGGTATACTATCCTTTAGGGTATGTTGTAGGTGAGGAGATATTGAGGAGGTTCGATAGTTTAACTAAGTCTTATCACCAAATCTTATTTGACAAAAGTAATTGATGACATCAAAAGAGTTGAGAGTGGCCTTCCAAATGATTTTAATTAACAGATTTTTCTGTATAGTTTTTACATTATCCTTAAAAATAGTAGCGCATAATTTATGTCTTTTTATCACATAACATCATATATTGCTTTCCATGACGCGCACCAGCAAATAACAATAATTGAAGACAAAGATAGTCCTCTTACTTAGTCCGCTTGCTTAGTCCGGATTAAGTTTCATATTTAAACCGTACTTACCTTAGTCGGCGACTGTGTAGTTTCCTAAATTGCACAATCCAAAGCTTTAAGTACGTAGAAATAATTAGGAGTGTACTCAGACTTATATTTTCTAGAGAGCTCCAAGAACAGTGCGGATGTAATTTCACTCGAATGGCCCTTTGTTCTATTTCTAAAATATCCTGATAAAGGAAATCTCGTTTCGTAACGAAAAGGTTTCCATAAACTTTGATAGTAAGCAAGACGGGAATAAATTGAGAAACGGGATTTATTACCGAATGCTCTTAGCCTTTTCGTGATTCTGACATGCTGACAGTGTTCTTATTAATTTAAGGGAATTGAATTACTAAGGCAATCAATATTGATTTATTCCTTCGTTTGTTTACTGAATTTATTGACTTTTATTCCAACTTTATTATGAAAAATAGTAAATTTTATAGCGAGATAATAGTAATAGTTATAGGAAACTGCAATCGATTACCGCTTCGTCAGGGGTTGCTTTATGCAAATTTTCTAACCAGACGACGTTTTTGAGTAAGAATAGCCTGTTAATAAGCCTTTTATGCATGCAGAGATCACTGATACCGTTGTTAATTGTTATAAATCGTAAAAAGAATGAATCGTTTTTTATATCTTCACTCATATTAGGGTAGTCCAAGATCTAGACATTTAATCCTTTCGACCCAAATTTTACCATATTTCACAAAATATTTAGATCCATATACTTATTATAGATAACTATTTACATTTATATTAATAGTTATCTATGACTCAAGTACAAACATTCATATTCATCACACAAATTTTTGTCCGAGCGGGATTCGAATCTGCAACCTTTACCTTCTAAAGGTGGATTACTGCTAACTGGTCGAGTTATAAAGTAACTCATTTAAAGGAAATTATATAATTTTTATATTGAAGTTTTATATTAACAATATAAAAATTGTATATTAAAAATTTATCTTCACACATTAATTACTATCGCTTTAGTGAATTAACAGTCTTCAAAAGATGTTGAGGCAACGACGTGTTTCATCACTTAGTAGTTTATAATTAACATCACCCTTTAACTTTGCTTTATACGCCTGATACCATAAACCTCTCTCAACATACCAACGAAAAAAATAAATATGAAACAAAAATATAAAACGATGCTTTTATGACCAGACTGCTAGCAACTGGGAACTACTTTGAATCACCGACGGAATTGAAGGTTTTATATCATTCAAATAGACATGACGAGTGCAATAAAGCAACGTATACTTTAAAAGTTTCTATATTTTCTGTTTGACAACACAACTGGCTCAGGAAAATACTTTAATACAAAATCAAATACAGCACGATCACTTACAGACTTATTGCAACAACTAAATAGTCAGAATTTCGGAAATGTGAAGTTTTTAAAGAATTTACACTAGGGTTATATTAACATCTAATACACGAATTTAATATAAATATCACAGTCAAAGATTATACAACTAATACTCTAATACTAAATGCTTGGGGCAGTGAAACACGGGACTTAAATTGCCCCACAAACAATTTGAACAACCTGAGTTCATATAGCAGTGTATAAATGTTTGCTTTTAAAGAGAAATTCTCATATAATGTTTATCAAAAGTGAAGCTAGTCTATATTGTGACTAGAATTAGGAATAAGTTACATTACACAAATATCAAAACACCAGTATCTAATATTACACTTTAGAAACACTACAATTGAATTCAACTACTTTTATTTCACTTACAATCTTTAGGTAAAATTATATTTTTGAATTTATTACGTTTTGTGAATACCTTGCAACACATTAAAATAATGACAACTATGTACCTAGAAAAAACTTTAATCGTTATTATTTTAGTAAAATAAAATATTTGTAACAAAAAATAATTGATTTATCGTTATTTAGTTTTTGTAAAAATATGTATCATTATCGCCAATTCCAAATATAAAATATTTATATTAGCTAATTTTACCTAAAGATTATGTTTTACAGAGACTACATAACTATTAACGTTTTAAACGATGATATCGATTATTGCTTGGAGTTACTTATAGTTTTCTAACGACCATACAGCTTACAAGAAATTTTCAACTAACTGTGGCATCTTCATTTCATTTTTTAATCTCTGGACTCTGTAAAAATTTGAACCATTAAATCTAGTAAAATTTAAAACAAAGAGAACAAATAAAGAAATAAACTAAAGTATACCTCATACGGCGGAGGCGGTAATATATCACTCAGATTTATTTGACAGCCCTGGTCGCTCTTTGCAGTATTTGAATGTCTGCTCATCTGAATGGGAATTTTGAAACTGTTCTCTCTACCAAGCCAATGCCACTGTGGGTAATCGTATTCTAAATCATTGGCCGGACACACTTTACTTTTGTCCTGTCTGCTTCTCGAGCCGGATCTATTCGTATGGCACGACGCGCAATCATCCTCAATAACATTAATCTCGTTATGTACATTCTCATGTCGCAGCTCTCTATAGTCTTTCGTGGATCTACTCGATGTACTGTGACAGCATGTCGAACATTCACCATTTGAGTACTGAATGCTCCCATTACAGGATCGAACAATGCTATTGTTATGGGATCGCCTTTCCGAACAATTTCTCAGGTCTCCGATGTCGTTATTGTCCTGCGTGGAAATTCACGTATGTTATTGAACAAATTGCTTACTCTAAGTGTCACAAACGTCAGTGTAAAGTTGCGCAAATCTAACAGGAATGTAATCTTATCGAATGTCAACAATGGAATTCTCATAAAGCTTATCGCGTGGTACCTTGAAATTGAGTTCTGTGTAAATAGCGCTCGACGCGTATGGTTCCGGTGGGCCACGTTTGATTCTGTCGACGCTCGATGCATCCAGTCCCTGGATGGAATTTTGTGGGAGGCAATATTCTGGCTCTACATTGAGGATATTATTAGATTGACCTCCTATTAGAAGAATAAAAATACAGGTTACTTTTTTATTAATATTTGTGTATATACAATAAATATCTGTTTTAAATTTATTTCATATGACAAATAATTTTCATGGTATGGTATTTTATCGTTATAATCCACGATAATGGCTATAAATTGAGGTTTTAACATTATGTAATATCTACATAATATTAAAACCTCAAGTTATATTAAGTTGTAAATTACCTTGTAGCAGACTCTGATGACAGGTCCCTACATCTAGACTCGGCTCATTGGGCGGCGCGAACACAGGCCGCTCCCGAAGCCAAATCGTGTCTTTATTCAATAGACATTGCTGTGCCGTAACAATCGACTGACCTACAATTGGGTTCAATGTCTCAATTACTAGTCCACTTTATCCAACACCTACTGTTAAATATGTTTACTACACATTAATCTTACCAGTTGACTTCTTCCTTTGAACAGTGCTTCGACGTTTTATATAAAAGATACTAAACACTCCAATGATAATGATTGAAATTAGAGTCAAACAAAGAGCTAATAACCAAGTCTCTTGTAATATATGAGGAATATTAGTGTCTTTAGGGGGTTCCGTTCTGTAACAAGATCATTTTATATCAGCATCAAGTTACCTAGAACAAGCTTATATTAAACAATTTAGTCTCTATTATAAATAATACCATATAAATAATGAGTAAAATTTTAAATAATAAAATAACTACAGAATTAACACGTGAGTAGATATGACTTGGTCCTGTTAATGATAATGCGTAGAACACGGTCAGAATTACCGCTGACATGAATACATACATAAATAATGCGAGTGTCTCTTATTAAAATTTGCAAGACCACGCATACTTTGCTCATGCGCATTTGCTTGTCATTCAAACGAAACTAAGCCTTACTTACTGCACGTAATGTCTCTGCGATTGTGTGGGCACCATATGTATCAACGCAGGAGCACTAAAGGGTCCATTTCCTTTGCGTGTGACGGCAGCGGCGCGTGCGCTATAACGTCCGCCAGCTCTCAGGGAACTCGCTGTAGCTGCGCGGGTGCGAGCTCCCAACGACATTTGACCGACAATACGTCCGCCTGTACTACCTCCCACACGAATTTCGATCTGTCAGTAAGGTTTATAGATTAATAGTATTTAATAGTTAATTAATAATTTGGACAGTAGTTGGGTAGTAGCTTTGAAATGCAATTGGCCACCGAGAGATGACGGAATAACCATCTCTAAATATACTAGGGCATAATGTAACAGACTGGTCATGGACTTTTGCGTCAAAGGTGCGAAGTGTCTATTACTCCTATCATCAGTCCGCCTGCTAAAGCCAAACCCTTACCCGCACGGGCAATGTCCAGCCGTGTACAGTGATGACGACGATTATTTATGTATCTATATTTGGATTCGCCTAATTTGGGTTTAAAAGATGAGAAAATATAAAGGCTCGTAGAAATGGGTTTTTTCAAAAACTTATGTAAGATCTACATCTTTGGCTTGGACTGAAAGATGGCGACGGGTTCACCACCTGTCACATTGTCCCAAATAAATGTCTTCGGTGGAAGGTGAGTTGAAAGTACTCAATTGTCTAGATCTCTGTCTACCCCTGTATTGGAAATGGCGAGAAGATATTTGTTTATAAAATATAAAATAAAATCTCAAATGATAAAGAGCGATACAATTTAATAAAATATGGGTCTGGCAGTACGAAGTTTGCCGGGTCAGCTAGTATACAGTCAATATACTGTATATTCAAATCATACATTTGTACAGTTCGTTATCTACCAGATAATCAGAAAATATAAACACAGACATTTTTTCAAATAATAACAGGATAGTCTGAGCTTGGTATTAATATTTCATTAACAGCAGTCGTTTACGCTTTGTTGTGGCTCGGAAATGAAAACTCACCAAATAGCCGGTAAGCTCTCCGTTCCAAGTATTAGCAGGTGGCGGTTCCCATCGTATTCTCGCCGAGGTCGCGTTAATTACACTCGCAGTCACACTTTGGGGTGGGACTGACGGTACTAAAACGAAATTTATTATGTAATAGATACTGTTACCCTAATAAATGTCATGAAAATTAATTGATTCATTTACCATCTTCATCGGTGTTTCCTGACATTGAATTCGATGGTTTTCCTAGTAATGTCTTATAAAATGGCATGAGGAAAATATCGTATTGAGTATACGCTGTCAGTCCAGAAAGAACATAACTAGATGATCCACTATTGTCTACGTTTATTAAAGAACCATTTGAACAAAATATATGTGATAGTGATGAATTATCTGTAACATCATCAGAGCTAGAATTACGCCAGTTTAGAGATGTTCCGTTGTACCATATTTTCACACCCTCTAAATATTCATTGTAATCTGTTAAAACCTGAAATATAAATATATTAAAACACACTTTTACATTATCTCAAATGGTAATAATAACTAAAGTATACGTCGATACCTACATCCCAAACAACTTTTAGAGAGCTCGACGTCAAAGTTTCTACCCTTTTCAGAACTAGAACATTTTGTTTTAAATACTTTCTGGCTTGTACTAGTTCGTAATCTGTCATTTGAGTTTCATATTCAAAGTTGTCGCTCAATTCTTGATTTAAATGTTGTTTAAATGAATTAACATTTTTCTTTAAAACATTTAAATAAGCTTCTTGCATTACACTTCCTGCAGCATTTACCGCTACACAAATAACTCTTCCTGCATGCTCTTTTTGTGCATCATCTAAATATAGCAGGCTAGAATTACTTTTAGTGCATTCAGGGAATAGCAAAACATCCTCATTTCCTTCCATTATCCAAAACGTTGTAGGTGTCGGCAGACCTTTTGCTTCGCAAGGTATGGACACCACATCGCCCTCCCATGCGGTCAAATTGGACGGTATCTCTATAAAATGTGGTAAAGCTGAAACAGATGGACGCATTAAAATAGTTCCCGATATCAAAATAGTCCACGTTATAAAACTAAACCCAATGACCGAGCTTACAGTACACAGTTAGAGAAGCGCTAGCTACGCTCGATCCGGCAACACTGTCGGCCCGACAGGAATAGATTCCCGCGTCTGTAGCGGACACATGTTCAAGCCTTAATAGTCCGCGGATTATTGTTGCATGGGTTGGCAGAACACCATCTTCCTTGACCCAAGTTATTGCTACTGTTGAATCGTAACTCTAAAATTAATAAAAGGTAGTTAATTTTACATCGAAACAAAAAAAATAACATCGTCTATAAAAGATAATAATTATTAACGTACCATACATAAACTATTGAAGATATTTAAAGTACGTTATCGGTAAAGTTTAAAATTAATAGCAGATTAAATTATAAACATTGGTTCTGATGATTCCTTGAAGGTGTAATGATTATAATCCTTGATTGTTAAGGCTACCGAAGAAATAGGGACACCTCATCATGTATACCTACTTAGAAAATTTTACCTACTACTTACCTCCTAGTAAGTAGTAGGTAAAATAGGTTTTTACATACGCAATGTAACAAATAGAATCATTTTTATTAGAATAAATTCATACCTGACAATTAAGTTCCACATTCTGTCCGACTAATGCCGTTACGTTATTTGGTTTTACAATGAAATGAGGTTTTCTTAAAACGATTAGTGCTGCTGCCCTGGATTGTCTTTCTCCAGCAACATTTGAAGCTACGCATCTAAAAAGTCCACTATCAGTTGGTAACGTTTCTAAAATTTTTAAGCTTCCTGTCTCAGTTATCGTAACCCTAGAAAGAAAATAGTTTTTTTTTTAAAGAAATCAGTCGGCAGCAAACCACATTTGGCAATATTTTTATTTACCTTCCGTTTAGTTCAACATCATACATTTCTCCATCTTTGAGCCAATGTACAGAAGGTTCTGGAATCCCACGCGGCGGAGAACATTCCAATGTAGCTGGTTCCCCTGCTGCCACATGCACATCTCTAGGTTCTGCTCTAAATTCATCGCGCAGTACTAAAATTCAAGCAAATACATAAATAGGGACAACATGACACTCTGACCCTAAAGTGAGCAACTTCACACTAGTGTTATGGAATCAGAAACAGATCCGAAAAAATTTAGAAAAGTGTTCACTTCATTGACCCGACTTGGAATCGAACCCGGGACATCAGAGCTGGCGACACAATAAAAAACCGATGAAAATGCCACTCGTCTGCGAAGGTCGTCAAACTATCTTAAAACAATATATAAAATCTTAAAGCTAGATTAAGCTTATTAGCAAGCTCTATATAAAGAGATATAAATATTTAATTTACTAGTAATATTTGGTAATAAGTATAACTAAATAAACGTACCAGCTACATTAAGCGATGCGTTATGGCTTACTGCTTCTCCGGCGATATTACGTGCTGCACACCAATAAATACCTTCATCGCTATCTTTTCTACCCCGGTTAACCCTAAAATAAATAATGATTTTTAGAAATATAGGCAACATAGGCAATGCCACTACAGGTTAAAACGGGTCGTTCATTATTTATTTATATAATAAATGTCTCCTCCTTTGACTTTGAAAAAATATTCAATATGAAATATTTAGGAACATTTGTACAAAACTATCTTTACAATTAATGTTATTGCAAAGATGTGATTTAAATTCTAACAATGTACTTAAAATCAGTTCAAACAATACTAATAATATGATTTACATGACAACGTAAATACCTTAAAAATAATAATCCATCTTCCAATAGCACCCTATGGCCGTCCTCAGCTGGGGGCAAAGGCGCGCCGTCCTTGAACCATTGCACGGCTGGTTTTGGTCGGCCTTCTACAACACATCTTAAAGTGGCGGGCTCACTCCGACCGGACACTGTGTTTGACGGGTGCTCTTTGATCCGTGGTGCCCGGTTTTGCGCTATAGACATATATTTATTACATATACGTATCTCAGCTATACTCATGATTTATATATATATATATATAAATATATATATATATATATATATATATATATATATATATATGTATATATATATATATATATATATATATATATATATATATATATATATATATATATATATATATATATATATATATATATATATATATATATATATATATATATATATATATATATATATATATATATATATATATATATATATATATATATATATAGCGAATGTAGGGCGCGAATCTACGACGAAATGTTTCGCAGACCGCACCCTAAAGCATTAGGCAAGTGACGCGTGTTATTATTGACAACGTAAATAATTTTTTAGTTGGCCATTATTATGTGCCATATAGTCCATATGGCATAACTACCGCAATATGTAACTAAAAAGTATCTAATCGACAACACATCTTGTTCTGTATTTTTAACGCAACAGAATCATAAAACCCACAACTTGTAGAAAAGAAATTAATGGCTTTGCGATCGTAGTATCAAACATGGTATAGAGCGTGAGATAAACGTCTTGTATTCTGGTCAAAGAAAACTGTATATGAGTTTCACGGGCGACAGCATTTTGAGTGAGAAGGAGAGATTTCTGGTCGACTACGCCACGATCGCCAATCGCTTTGCTATTAACGTTTAAAGTTGTCTGTGTCCAAGAGATGCTTTTTTAAGATACTCTTATGGTTGAATATGCTATAAGTGACTGGCTCATTTTATTACATATCCATTATATGGCACAACAATTAATCAAATGTGTACATGTATGTATATGTTAAAGGCAGGCAAGTCATATGCTGATGTTTTTCTTAAAATAAATTCAGGATAAATTCAATAAAACAACGATTGATTACCACAAGTTGAAAATATCATTATTTTCTGAGAACAATTTTGATCCCAAAATTAAGACAATGTAATTTTCAAAGTTAAATTGTTCTTTTCTTTAACTCAATCAAAGAGAGGGGAAAAAGTGAATAATTAACAAAAATACTAGTGAAGTTATTCGGCATTCTTTTAAAAAGAATAGTATTCTTTTAAAAAGAAAACAAGGCTTAAATATATTCAGTAGCTAACATATTGTATCGGTTTAAGAATTTGTGAATCCCGATCTTTTCATAAGTGTTAGGAGTTATAAGAATCGATAACAGAAAAAGACTTGAAAATCGAAATGGGTAATGTCTGATTTAGTGACATAACCATTCCGTATAAGATGTTTGTTATAATCGCCATTCCGCTTGCCAATCGTCGAGAGTATTATTTAACATAAGCCCCTCCGGCTTACATTAAATAAGTAAGACAAAATCACATTAAACACTTATAAATTTAGGTAAATTACGGAAGATTTCTTCAATTTTCAAAACTAAATAAAAAATATATTACATATGTTTTTTCTTTACAACTATGATCTTAAAAATCAAAGAAGCTGAAAAATCGTACTTTATGTATATATTATATCCAAAATTACATGTCTTAATATTAAATTCAGTAATGTCGGAAATAAACACGGTATAATAATTTTAACTATTAATCGATTTACATCCCACAATCATTTAATCCGCGACAAATCTCAAGTTAAATCTTTAAACATCTTTATACTCTCTACCTCAGCTTTGTTCGTGGTGCATTTAGATCGATAGATAGATAAACCTACACGAGGCGTATTGTAATAATTTCTGAATATTTTTTTCTTCCCTCGGCCCGGTCAAGCGCGGTAGTTGTCCTTTATTAATACTTGTCACTGTCACTGATAACCCGCTGTAAAAAGCAACTATACACTATCTAGACGAGCTTTTGTTGTTTCAAGTGCGAGTTCATCGGACGCGGTAAATAGAGCTGATTATAGTTTGATTTTTATAAGAGTTTTTAATTTATATAAATGCATATTAAAAAGCATCCAAATATCCCACAAAACTCGAAATTTGGTCGAATGGCTTGAAATTTTGAACGACGGTCGGTCGATGCAATTATTCCAAAGACTGTTTGTAAATACTTCGTATTCGGTATTCCTTCGAAAACTGGCAATATTTTTTGACATGAAATTTCTTTTATTAAATGCCATGGCAGTCGTTGTTGTTGTCTGTCCCATGATATTCTTTATACTGCTCTCTTTAAAGATTAGACCTTTTTATCAATTTTAAAAACATATTGAGACACGGACAAACACGGCCGCGTTGAGTTGGTTTAAACTTTGTTGAATAATTACGAAACTATGAATTCTTCCAATTACGTATGAGAAACCTCACAAGTACTAGGATTGTAGAAAATATAAATAAAAATATTATGTTATGCGAATATAACTATTGTTGATTCCATAATTATCATTATTCTGGATTTGTACTTGGTTCAAGTTAAGCAAGTCGATACGACAACTGTTGTTTTTATCATAAACAAGGTCTTAATAAATAGTTTTTTAAAACACTGGCTAAAATATGGCAAAGAAAAACATCCATAAAAGAAACAATCATGCACAATAACAAGTTACATACGCCAGTCTCAGCCAACTCTTGACTTACAAGATAAGGGACACAGACGTCGTGAGACTAACGATTAACTTCAAGTACTTACATCTGTGATGTTCTCATTCTGAATACAGAAAGAAAAAACAAGGTTTTAAAATAAATGCTAACATAGCAACGACATTAAAGTACCTCTTAAATAATATTAGATCACAAGAAAAGCGGTCAAGATCCTTCTTTCGGTATTTATAAGTTTAAGTTTAAAGTCTAAATTTTATAAGAAATTTGTCGTTACATTCGATATAAGTCCGCCAAAAAAGGATAGCATTGAAGGAGCAGTAGTATGTAATAGATTATTTCTTACAACATAAAAAACAGAACTCGCTTTGCATCTTCTGACCACCCTGTTCTGAAACCCTCAAACACTGTAATACCTAGTGAAAATATTTATGGCCTCATAAAAGGGCTAAGTTTGTGTATAAAGCACCATCATTTTTACCAATGGCTAAATTCACTCTGTTAGCCAAAATAATATGAGCTAATTATAGCGATATATACTCCAACATTTCCAAACCCAAATGAATACAATTGTATAAAAATATGTGGATAAGAAAAATAAGCTTTTCTATATTACATACATACATAACGGCCTGTCTAGTTCCAACTGTGGCCTGCGCATAGAGGCCTATGTCCGCTTGAACCTAGACTTAGCTTCTTCTGGAAATAGACCTCTCCGGTTTCCAAGGGAGGGTTTGCCATAATCGCTACGTTTGGCAAGAGGATTGGCGATTGTAGTACCAGACATAGTGCATCTTAGCCGCTGCAGGCCGTCCGCATCTGCTTTTTTTGGTCTGGCAATTTGTCAAGATAGTTATCCCGCCATCTGTCGGTAACCTTAGATATTGTTAAGTCTTTTCTCTTTGTCGCCTCTTACGACACCCACGAGAAGGAAGGGTACCGATACCACAACGCGCAGCTGCTCTTCACCGGTATGCTTATTTTAGGTTGGTATTTTTAGATAGTTATCACGTCATCTGTCAGTACCTATAATATTGTCAAAGTTTTTCGCTTAATCGCATCATACGACACCCAGGGAATGAAAGTCGGTGGCATATTACCACCACGGCATTTTTGACTAAGTTAATCATAAATTTCTTCCAGTTTTAAATGTATGCATATAACAGAAATATATATAAAATAACAGATATTCAGAAATCAGTTATTTTTAATAAAGCGGTTTTAATCGTTCTTGTTGCTATAGTGTATTCACAGTAAAATTATCAACATTTATATAAATTTTGAAATCATGAATATTAAAAGCTGGTGTCGGTAACCTTTTATATGTAAAACCGGTCAAGCCAGAACGTTTAGAAAGTATATTTAATTCATAGAGATGCATCATATTACATACATTTTTAAGTTTTTAATGGTCTCCATTTTTAATTACAATTATTTGGGACATAAGTAAATTTCAAGATTATAGTATTATTTAATAACTTCATTTCTAGTAACAAATACTAAGATTTACCCTAAAATAATCAGAAAATTTTGCAGCGTGGTATTGTGCTGAACAGGTTCAAAAACTAAGGAATACAACAATCCTTTCAGTTTATACCATGTTTACTAAAATCCACGAAGCAATAAAATCAAAGTCAGTGTTTGTTTGGGAAATAAAAACAAAGACATCCGCTGCTTAAAGAAAGTATATACCGACATTTATGTATTATGTGTGAGAGAAGTATTCAGACCTCTCTCCGCAAACTGATAAAACTTAAAAAAAAACATCACAGGTTTATTACATCAACAATTCATGCCAAATTTATATTTTTAATTGACAGTGCTAGTAAAATATAAAAACCTTGATGGATTAATAAACCATAAAATTGCATTCAGTTCATTTACATCATTAACATCCACGCGGCCTATAAGAGTATACTACAAGAGACAGGCCTCACACGTTCTACCGTACCGGCCTATATCACAGAAGTTTGTCATAATCGGTATGCTAGGCTAGCGGATTGGCGATGGATATATCACAGGCCTTAAACCTCAGACGCTGCTGCCCGTCACCGGTTTGTTGAACTTTGGTCTGATATTTTTTGACTTGATTATACGGCAATTTATCTATAGCCTAATACTATATAACTATATATTGCAATGGCCTTAGTTGTCTACTACGACACTTACGGGAGAAAAGGAAGCAGTATATATGTACGTTGAACATCAAACTGTAAAATGGTTTCCTATAAAAGCGGAATGATTTGCAAAATATAATGGGAAAATTATAGACTTCCAATTGCTCTCTCAGGACTATAAATAAATTTAAGTGTTAATCGGAGTGATAGACTCATGATAAGCTGCAGATTAAACCTTACAAACTCAATACCTTACAAAATCAGTAAATTCTTAGTAAGTGATAGAGACTAATATTACACATGTACATCAGCATACATATACAAATATGTAGTACAGCAAAAACTTTCTAAGTATAAAACGACTTTTTTGTATTTTACTTAGTGGTGGGTTATCTAAGAAGCAGTCTGTCTAGGATCGACCGTCATTATGCAAGCTTTATTACATTATGTTCATGGAAGTTTAAGGTAGTTATTGTAAGGTCTTTGAATTCTACAATTTAAAGTCTGGGTGGCATAGTTGTTGTAACAGGTAGTTATATTACTTGAAAGTGAATTCAAGCACTTAATAGTGTTTAATTTTTTATTATTAATAAGAGTTTAAGGATACGGTACAATTTTTCTTTCCAAAAGTATTGTAACAACTAATGCAAAATATGTGAAAATTGAAAAGTCTTCCGACAAATCGCGAGAAAAACAAAAGAATAAAATTTAGGATTGGTGACGGGCAGCAGAGTTTGGTAGTTCCATCGGCAATTATCTTGCAGAGCTTGGCGATCATGGAGAATTTTGTGTGGACCGTGGACTTTTACAGGCCGTTAAGTAAAGTAAAATCCTAAAGCCAACATGATTATGTTCTGCATGATTATGCAGAAGTGCGAACTAGGGAAGAAATAAGTATGTAGTGAGTCTGGTCACTAACTAATCGACTTACTAGAAGGGCAGTAATGTTCTTTCACTTAGTTTTTTTTACTTGAGGGATTTAATTATATTAATAGTAGAAAAATAATACGATGTCATGTGAAAGGCACTTCCTTTGTTTATCTTAATTCTTTACAATATTCTTTACAATAATCATTAAGTTCATTGACACAATTTCCATTTGTATGGAAGTGGTGTCAATGAACAAAACTTTTTCGATTGAATTCCTGGAAAAATTACTACCAACGGAAAGCAGTATATAATTTTCGAAACTCTCGATCGAGTTGTATTAAATTCCCGACGGCATACACTCTGTACTGTCTTAAACATATTTACAAACATATTTTTTGCATACAAAAGAAGAAATATTGTCGTAAACGCATATGCAATCACTTCTACGAAGCAAGTATCACGACATTTACCCACCACAACAATGGTATGCGACTGACGACTCATTTTCTTTGGCGCTACGGAGCGGATTCTATTCCCTCGGATTACATACAATAGTTTATTGTACTCAAGATGTTAATTTCAGTGGAGTGCAACTGTTGTTTACCAAATAAACTTAAATTTAAATTTAAAGTTTTGACTTTAACTTTTGCACTTTTGTAAAACAAAATTCAAATTTTATTATTCAATTTAATGAAAAAGTTATATAACTGTAAAGACAAAGCAAAAGCATCCCAAGTTCCGGCTTGATTGTCTATTCATTTTAGTTAATTGCTCATAATATGTATGAATTAGAATAACACTATGGTAACGTAATTATTTTGTAAGTTTTGTTTTCAATATTGCATAGCGTAAATAATATTGACTAAGAAAATAAGGAAGTATTGAATATTAACTTTGGTAAAGCACGGTTTACCACCGCCGGTTAACACTAATTAAGTCGAAGTTGAAAAATAAAAAAGCTCCATTGTTCAGTTAACGAAACGCTACTACGGAACTACATTTGGTTAATTGGCTTCATGCTTTTAATTACTCGACCAGACGATCTGATAAAAGCAGCGTTGTTTTACTCGTTTAGTGTTTTACAAAATATTGATTAATGTTTCATCGATATCTGCAGTATAGACAATACCAGTCTTGTTTTGTTTCAATTAATCAAAAAAAAACCTACACTTAGTGATTAAAATTAGTGTGCAACTGATTAAATGTCCTGGTTGTCTTACAACTATTACTATATGATCACTATTACGATTTTGTTAAATTAAAAAAAGTTTCATAACAAATAATATTTACCATTAGTACCGTTCAGTCCGATAAGAAGTAAGTGCACAAAAACAAAATATAAAAATTGGTTCCTCCCATTTATGGTGTTATCGCACTCATTGACACCGACATCCACCATACTGCCACCGAATTACACTTAAATCTTTCACATTCGATGTTTTTTACATGTCAACCATTTCACGACGTAAACGAATGTCAATTTCCACGAGCATTACTCAACATAACTTGATTATGTTCGAAATTTAAAAAGTCATTTTTAAATTCAAGTTCTCGTGACCGAAAGTTCCGTAAACAAGCCCGGCATAGTTTCAATACGCGTCCGCCCGTCGTCGTGCCTTACTTCGTACTATCGCGGCTCCCTCCCTCATCTGGATGTTTACTCTACAAAATGGGGGGATATGAAAGCGTGCTGCCTCTGATCTTCTTTGGTATAGTAGACTGCTTAACCTATTGTCATGATCTATGTGACCTTTCATTCGTATATGTAACATCCGCATTATTATGATAGAGCATTTTGTCCGCGTCTTTGTTACACATAATTAATAGAACATTTTGTTTTAGTTATTTTTTATCTCAAGGTAGTGCGATAATGTGATAATCTTTTATTTACTAGTTAACAATATGTTTAAAGTCTATTTTAATGTTTTAAAGGAAGTTCGAGGCTTAATATTTAATATTTTGTTTAATGAATCTTTATTCGGTATTGATCTAGTAAACGTCTCAATTGTACTTTTACATTCAGAGTTTTTTTCACAATGTTATCTTAATCGAAAATATCCGTGTATTTGGGCATCTCTCGTCAACTACCATGAGGTAAACTACCATACTACCGTAAATAAAAATATATAAGCTCGTGAAATCGACTTATCCTGCGGGCAATATTCCGATGACACAAGGTGTTTTGTTAGTGATTTAATAAAAGGTGCCATGGTAAAAGATGGAGTAACGAATCGTATATTCGGCATAGTTTTGCGAAAACTTTGTAAATGCTGGCCGCTAAGACTAAGGTGTGTGGTAATATTTGAAGGAGACTTACCTATGATTACGTATAATAGTGATAAAAGTATAATAATTATGAATAAAAGTCTGATATTAATTATATTACACCTTTTGAACATATTGGTTAAAATATTTATGTTTTTGTTATGATAATGAAAGAAAGAAAGAAAAAAGAAAGAAAGAAAGTAGATTTATTCATTGCCACAAAACAGTATATATAAAGGTTAATAATTACAGATTAAGATAAAATGTATAACTGGATTGCACCAACGAAACGGCATCCGACTGAGCAAATATGCTGTAGCAGTACTGCTGCAGCGCTGTTATTCTGCCGGTGCCATTTAAAATAGTCCACGCACGGGCGGCCGCAAACATATTTTTAAAATAATATAAAATATATGAACTTATATATAAATACTTATTTACTTGAACGCATACATAGAACTTACATAAAATAACTTTGATTTAAATTATAATACGATACAAAATACATATTAATTAAAATAAGACATATATTCAATAAAGGGCAACAGTGAATGAGATGCAAAATGTAGTATAACTGTAGTATGTTTTATAAACTATTGTTTAACTAAGTATAGAATTTTTCAGTCAAAGTAGTAATCCGGGTAAAGTGAGAGGTCTGATCTGTAAGAGAAGTATATGTCTGTATTATTAATGCTTTAACATCATGAATAATAATAGGATTCTAAGATCGATTTCACAAATCGATTGAAATTGATTCATTGAGGTCGATTCGAATAAATTGTAACCTTATAAAAAATCTTATACTTTTATAGGCACCTTTATCTTACATACATTATGTTGGATTTTAAATTATAAAAAAATAAAAGAAAATAAAAAAGAAAGAAGAAAAATATTTTAACATTGTTTGACAAACTTATTACCATAGAGTGTATAATATATCACAGACTATTAATAAAAGACTATTAAAGAAAATGTATACAATTAAGCATGTCTAATACATGTGTACTTATTTAAAGGAGAAGAGAGAATTTACAATTTGATACAAACATGGATAATGGTAATGTAATCTTAAATAAATTTCAAATAATAATTTGCTGTTACATTTAAACTGTACATATGTATATAAAAGGCAAAATTGCATTAAGTAACGGACCTACCTAACCCAGTTTACACCCTCCATTTAACAGCCCCTTGAAATCTTAAAAGGGCATTATGAAAGAAAAATGCTCCAAGTTTTAATTCTCAAAAGAGTGTTCAAAGGATAAAAATAAAAGGAAATAAAATACGGCTTATTTCATTTGACGCATTTGTCGAGTTAGCGCATGCGCACCGGGCGGGCGCCGACAAAGCTCCGCGTTCAAATAAAAAACGTTCTAATTTCAAACCGGTCGCCCCTCTGCCGCACGCGCTCCTGCGCATCCCTCACCCATTATTATGCTGAAGAGGTCATTCACAGTTCGCACAATAGCACCCAAACATCGCCCATCGCTAATAGGCAAGGCTGGTCGATAGTAAACCCTTTCAATCATAAATTTCTTTCTAGAGCCACAATAAAGTACAGCTAACGACTCCCCTCTCGAATAAAAACGTGAAACATGCATTAACATCTCAGTAAAACATCTACGATTATACTTATATAATAAAACCTATAGTAAATCTGTCTGAGTGTGTTTTTGAAGCGTTTTCACGTATAAGAGCCAAACGGCTGTACGGACTAGTAATATTTTACAGAAAGATATTTTTTTTAAAATAAATACACAAATAGGAACAACATAACACATATTGTTCTAATCAAGTAAGTAGCTGTAACACTTTTATTATAAAATCAGAACTTTACTTTGATTTTAACTTTGACAAACACCCAGACCCGAGACCCGGGATCGCAGAGCTATCGACACTTTCAAAACAGAAGTGTATGCCACACGTGCACGGAGGTCGACGAGACACCATTCTAGACTGTAGGCGATACTGTATAACAAATTGATAAACTGCTTTTTTTTTAGAATTACTAATTTATTGTAGTACAAAATTCTGAAAAGCAAAGGGAAGTGGAGAAGCTGTAACTGTTTCTGAAAGAGATGTAAACGGGATTACCAATTATAAGTTAAAACATTCCGATATTTTAACTTATTCAATATCAAAAATAATTATCTACAGACCATAATTTACTACAGACAGTTGTTATATCACTAAAGACCTATTACCAATAATAAGTGTAATAAATAATTTTATATTTAATTTTAAGCTATTTACTTTGTGTTTGTTTATATTAGTAGCGCTCTGCGCTTTACTTACAGTTTTACAGTTAAACGCGATTTTTTTAGTCTTATATTTTTAAAAATCGCGTTTATTTTATTTTCTATACAATTATTTAAATATTGTATTTTTTCATATGCTTCTAGTAATAATTATTGGCAAATCTAAAAATTTTATTCATTATTTTGGCTTGCGAAAGAACTATATATAGTAAACAATTATAGTAGTGTCGTATAAAACTTTGTAACTAACATTAACACCGGCTAATGAGGTCGTTTCCTATCTTAAGTAGTTTCTCATATAGCCAACCGCATTAAATCGGGATTTACATTTAAACCATGTTGTTATGTAAAGTTTATTGAAAGTTATTTTAGTATTGCAACTTAGTGTTGTTAATACTATTGCCAATTTTATGAAGTCATAAATTCTGTATTATAAATACTTGTTATCTCCCATAGAGTACATCTTCTATGGGAGATAACAAAGTAGAGATTAGAATTTTTTTCAGAAATAAAAAAAATGCAATAGGAACATAATGACATTGGTGTTACTATCCTCGAAGATCAATTACTAACGGTTATTTTTATAACACAACATAATTTTTTTAAAGAATACTAGTAATGCCGAATAACATTACTAGTATTCCTATTAACCACTCCAATTAAGCTGCAATGCTTGTATCTGGAGTTGGTTTACGTCAATAGTCGAATGGCGGGACCCGAACCTGCGACGTCATATTTCGCAGTCCGCGCCCTAAACCATTAGGCTATTGCCGCTCTACACAACATAAAATGACGGCCGGGATTCGAAATTATAACTATAATATACTGCAGATATTATTATAGTTATAATTTCGAATCGCGGTTTAGCCCCGTCCACAATGCCACACAAGTGCCCGTGTGGCATTTGTACATTGTTCTATAATTTTGTAACATTGTGATATTTTTTATAAGAAATCTCTAAAATTGTTACTTTTATTTAATCTTAACAAAGAAATAAATTTAGAACATTTGTAATCAGTGTGGAAATGCAGTAGTCTCACGGATGTCTTGCTTTCTACGTGCCTATGTTAGCAATGAATTGACGACCAGTCGACGGTGACACCGACGATTTCCAAACACATATGTTGATCTAAACAAAACACGACCAACGTCAAGTTCTATTTAAATTGGATAATGAAATTTTATTGTGTTCTACCAGTAAATCCATAAAATGAAGCAACGTTTTAATATGTAAATGGTGGCATATTTTAATAAGCAGAACCGGTTCTCTAATCTCGTCCGATAGTGCTACGGAACGTGAACAATGTGTTTGACAAGATCAAACTTTTCGATATCGAATCTTTTAAGTCATGGCATTGAATTGGAGTAGAACACGCTTGAATATTGAGTAACCAATGCGTTTGCTCGTAACGAATTAAATGAAGCGATAAAACCGGTTACCTCTCGGTGAACTAAAAATTAAATTTCAAATTTATTGAATTAATATTACACCAAAACAGTTCTCAAATGTGTTAATACAAAATAGTACTTTTTCATAGCTTTGAAACTACGCTTAAAATTATTAAAAATTTAAACAGATATTTTGTACTTTTTATTTATAAATGATTATTATAGAATATGGAATAGCCACTATTGTGACTTTTGCACATAGCAAATGTACGGACGAAATTGAGTCAAGAGACTCGAATTCGATCCCCAGGTGGCAGGCTCGTACCAATGGGTTTTTCTAAAACTTATGAATGAATTATATCGTTGGCTTGGACATAAAATGTCACGTTGTTCCAAAAATTTCTTGGTTGGGAAGTAAGTCGATGACTATTTGTCTAGACCTCACGGGCTCACCAACTGTCACGTTGTCCCGAAAATATCTTCGGTGGAAAGTGGGTCGAAGGGACTTAATTGTCTAGACTAGACCACTGTTTTGGGAATTGCGTGGAGATATTTAAATATTTTATTTTATTTTATTAGGGCTATTATTACAGGTTACTCAATAATCTTGTTAGTGGAAAAGACTTACTATAAATAATAATAACGATCAAAGCTGCATTCTTTTCTAGGTATATATAAGTAATTTCTAACACTGGGGTATGTAAAGGTCTAGACCCACCTTTCACGAAATCTTATTTGGGATAACGTGATAGGTGATGAACCTATTGCCCTCTTAATGTCCAAACTAACGGAACGTTTTACTTAAACATTTATGTATTTACATAGATAAATAGTTATATTCATCACACAAATTTTTTGTTTTTAAAAACGATTATACTATGTTTTCTTAGTAAACTGATTCAAAGAAGGAAGGTGGCCAGTAGTCGTTAATGGAGCGCAGCTTGTGGACAGTCATTTGACTGTTTCCAGCACTTGTACTCATCAACGACATAATACGTGTTTGCTACGGTACTGAAATAGATAAACAGCTTTTCGCAGAACATATATTTTTCTCGTACGTATGTTTCATGCAATTCCTAATACCCCTGTATTAGGAATTGCATGAATAGACAGAGGTCTAGACAATTAAGTCGTCTCGACTCACCTTCCACCGAAGATATTTTTGGGACAACGTGACAGGTGGTAAGCCCGTCGCCGTTTTAATTTCCAAGCCAACGATATTATTCGTACATAAGTTTTTGAAAAAAAAAAATAGGAACGAGCTTGCCACCTGGGGATCGAACTCGAGTCTCTTGACTCGAATATCTCTGGTTACTCGGCTATCGTGACTTTTACACATGGCAAAAGTCACGATAGTGGCTATTCTGCAAAAATGCATCTTTATAGAATTACTATAAATAATATTATTAACAGTTGTAGAGCCACGCATCAGCTTTTGTTGTTACATGAATGGGCCGGCTCGACCGGGTAAGTACCACGACCTCACAGAATACCGGCGTAAAGTAGAAGTTTAACAAACTTCTGCGTTTCGTCTGGTAAATGCAGGTAACCGGAGGCGCACAAACCCCAATTTTTGGAGGGGGGGAGGGGGGCACTCTAAGGCGAGCAACGCATCTGCTATGCCTCTGGTATCGCGGGTGTTCAAGGGCGGCGGTAATCACTTACCATCACGTGAGCCACCTGCTCGTGTGCCTCCCTTTTCTATAAAAAAAACGAGTACAATTGGATTCAAATAAAAAGAAAAATTTATTTAGTGTAAGAAAGTTTGGTTGATAACTCCAGATTAGAGCCGCAGAACGGATTTATTATTTCTCGTCAAAACAAAGGTTACAATAAATTAGAAGTATTTTGAAAGTCTTTATTTAGGAGTAATTAACGATCCATATGCATTATTAAACAAAGTCACTGTGAATTCAGAATATCTTTAAACGAAACCATAAATTATTCAATTAACTTGGGCAATGACATAAAACGCTCATAAATTGAAAATGTCAATGAGAAATGTTGTATTAGTGAATTATGTATAACTGAAGCTAAATTTAATCAAACAAATAAACCAGAAGAGAGAAGTCGTCGTCACTCGGCAACACAACGAAGCGTTTAAATAAATGTCGGCCGAATGCATCTACTTCGTTCAATGGATTAAGTCATTAACGGATAACAGATCTTTAAAGTATCTTATAGGTATTTGGGCAATGTAAACTAATGTATGTAATATAAACTATTTAATAGACATGTTTGTATTGGAATAAATTATTATAATTATTATAAGTTATTGCTATGTGATATCTGCCTAAAAATTTTATATTTTCCAGGGAATCTGGTAAGACTAAATATAAACCGGTGCAGGAATGCTTAAAAATGCCAGACGAAAATAAGCATGGCGATGACGTGCAAGATGTCTGGTAATGTTATAGTTAATTCGCTTCCGCGCGATTAAGTATAACAGTTTTTTCTTATAAGAGAGGTGCTTATTCTGGCCTATTTAAAGACTGTAAAGATAGATAGCTAGATGAACTACACTATAAGTTTTGTAAAGGATTTGACTTCGAATATAATATAAAATAAGATATGTTTACTAAATCTGACTTAAAATCGCAATTCCAAGGGTGTTCGCCTTCTGGTCATACTTTTAGGGTTAGGGTATATGAATCATATATCTGATTTTATGAAAGTAATTGTGTTGATAGGTTAACACGAAAGTGGGTCTCCGGCCCCTTCACTCACTCACTGGAAGAAACCCATAAGCGCAAAATCCTATTAAATTGCGTGAATATACCCCATTCAATCCGATCCAATCTTTCACCAGTACAAGTTGACAGAAAATATTCTGAAGGAAATTCCATCCCAAAGTACTTTATCAAGTATCACCATTATTAAGTCGAATAAGTACAATTTTAAATATTTAAAAAAGTGAAAATATTTCTTTTTTTTGTTAAAAGAAACATACGCGCGTGCGCTTATTTTATGAATAAATGTATAAGGAATTTCTTCTATTCTCACTAAGATAAATAATTCTTATGCCTTATAACAAATAAGTAAGCTGTTCGAAAAGTCGTAATTTATAATGAACGAGTGGTGAGACGTCGTCAACACCAATAACTGCACAAACACATTCCTGACAATAAACAAGTCATCGAATTCGTTGGCGCCCGTCAAGCGGGAGCCCGGACGAATCCATGTTATCCCAAAATAAGCCTTAGTCATATTTAAATCGGGTTCTGCAATAACTTATATAGCCAATTATGGTGGCCCTTACATTGCGTATTATTTTGCCTACTCTTAACGGTAATGGAAGTTAATTTATTCAGACAAAGATACATAAAAGCACAACACAGTGCGATAGCATCATGGCGTTTCGATCGCCCGTTTGTACAAGACTAGTTTCCTAGCAAACTCGCAATGACACGTATTGATTGATGAGCGAACAACTGCCGTGTTTTGCATTTAGGTATTTACGGGCACTTCCTTCGCTTAACCCGTCTGCCGCACTTGATTAATGGTACCTAGCGCCACCTATTACGAAGAGCCGAGGACTGGAAGTACGCATCACTTGGTAAGGAAACAACTTGTGGTTAGATCTCGCTTGTTAAAAAGAAAACTCTTGGAACATGCGTTTCTTCTTAATTTAATTTACAATAATTACTAAATAAATAAATATTTTCACGCAATTCCCAATACAGGGTTAGCCAGAGGTGTATTTCTAGACAATTAAGTCCCTTTGGCCCACCTTCCACCGAAGATATTATCGGAACAACGTGATAGGTGCCAACAATATAATTCGTACATAAGTTTTTGAAAAACCCTTTGGTACGAGCTTGCCACATGGGGATCGAACTCGAGTCTGTTGACTCGAAATTCCGATCATCCAACCACTCGGCTATCGTGATTATGACTAAAATAGTCTCCTCTCCTGAGAAAATAGAAGAGTTACAGTAGCTATTGAAATTATAGTCAATATTTAAACCTATATATAAAAACTTACTTAAACTAACAATAAGACCCAAAATGACAACAGAAAATATTTTTTATTTTAATTCCACAAACGCTTTTTTGACAGCAGTAAGAAGAACTTTAAAATTTAAATATGTATACATTTTGCTGATAGCTTCGAAGTCTATGACATATCTTATATGACTTACCTTTCATACCAAGAAGGGAACATAGGTGCCTTTTAACTATCACTCTTTTACAAATACCACGTATTCGCTAGAAATTCATTTAAATTTCATAGCGTAAAAAATATTTACAAAACATTTGAATTAGAATTTTGTAACGATTCAGGACAAAAAAAACCTGAATGGAAGTCGGAAATTAAATAACTCAAAATAATTATTCAAATACAGCCGCTACCAGCTAACTACAGTTATTATTTGCATCCCCCGGGTTACGGTAACCCTTTAGATAGGAAAAGTTTTACTGTGAAAGTTTGATTGTTGTTTAAATTATAATTTCAGGCACGTAAGCTTAGGAATGGAAACGGAATGCAGTCGGATAAGAAAATATAATAAATAAATAGATACCGAGAAAAATTGTATTCAAAAATCACAATTAAATTTTAATAATTATTCCTGATCAGTGCCTTATGAGTCAGAAAATATATATTTTTACGCATATTCCCTGACGGCGTGGCCAGGAAGAACATGTAGCCAAGCGTCACAATCCATACACACCACTTTCACTTCTTTTAAATTAATTATTTTTTCACACACGCACGTCTAAAAACTCAGTCTTACACAGATAAATAAAATAATAATTGGGGGAAAAACTATTTACAACTATTTTGAATCCTCTTTAATCTCATGAGTTTTATAAGAGGCAACTAAGGTAAAACCGTAGAAAGCACCAACGGCAACCAACAGACAGCTGGATAACCAACTGGTATAATACCAGGCCAAAATAAGATAAATCCCTTATTATGTGATATGTAACGCACAGTAATCGCCAATCTGCTTGATAAGCTTGGCAATTATAACAAATCCTTTCAAGAGTAAGAATTCCGGAGCAATACTAATGGTTAATTCCACTGCGGACATCCGCATTATTATTTTCTATGCCATTAAATTCAGATAGTTAAGAATTCAATGCTATAAAAGATAAAGGTTTTAATGACTTTCCTATTATTATTTATGTGTTGCAAAAGCGAGTCGCGTAGGCCTTGGCGCCACCGCCTACACACAACTTTGCTACAGACACCGACAATTTGCAACCTGCTAATAGCTATCGAGGAACTCCGAACTTTACGGATGGTACAGGTAAATAGTCGACGCATATCATTATTTTATTTTGTACGATAGAAGGGGAACTATCTTTACGTAGGCTTCACAAATGCGGCCATAATAATCTCCTTAACTACAGGATAGATGAAACAGTTATAGGACAGATGGAATAATAGACATTTATACTACATTTTCACTTTATTTATACTACTGGGTGCACCACCACTACACTCGAAACCAGGTAAACACTTGCGTCGTTGTCGGTGGTGGTATTTTTATTCACGCTCATTTTCGCGCTTTTGATAAACTGTTTACTGTTACTAAACAAACTGTTACTAAAACACTTTCAATGTTATTCCAATTACCATGAGCTTTAAAATATAATTATATTTTTTACATTTAAAAAAACAGATGATGTTATAATAGACATAATTTAAGGAATTTAATTTGATAAACATAATTCATTGATACGAAATATTTAACTTTGAGTTATTCCTTCTTATAGTACAACATTTAATATATAGATGGATGAAGGTACCTAATGGAATTTTTTCTTAAGAGATAAAACTAATACTAAAAAATATAAATATTTTTTTCAATGTTAAGGGACTTTTAAAATTTTATTTTCACAATAAAGATCATCCATCAATTATAATTTAATACGTTTTCTCGCGTCCGCGTTTGGCTCGATCATGCATTAAATCATAGAAAACGTGTAGGCTGAAATAGAGTTTAATAGCGGCCCTTCATAACTTTGATTTCAAAACATTGCTTTATTTCTCTGAGAAAAGTATTGGAAGTATTATAATTATTATTTTGTAGTAATCCTATGTATCCCGCCGGAATTTTGACACAATGCGCGAACAGTGTTGCGGGCTGAATCAAGCATTTACTTCTACGATCCATAATGTTTTTACTGCTCATAATATATTCCCATGTATCGAATATCTCGCTACAATTGCATTTGCTTATAATTAATGTAAAATTATCAGATAGATAATTATCTAATTCAATTGAATTACCTTAAATAACATTGTCAAATGTACAGGTGGACTCTAGCAGTTGATTAGATAAAGGCGAAAATTATTCTAAACTAAATTTATTTTTAGGATAATTACTTTATTTACAGAAACAAAATTATATTAATATTTAAAATACTTATTAACTAAAAACTATTACAATCGTAGAGCCTCCTCGTTGCATGGTACCAAGAAAGCTGACTACATTTCCACGTTGAATGGCTAGACTTAACGGTTGAGCGAGAAAAGACGCAGCCCTCTTGTCACCAACGACCAGTCGCGGATACAATTCCTTTACAATTTATTTTATTTCATGTAATAAAATAATATTATATTTTTTATTTAAAGTCACGTCAGCCGAGTGTTTGAGTGATCGGAATTCGTTTCAAGAGACCGAGTTCGATCCCCGAGGCTACGAGCCTTGTTATCCCAAAAATGTCATTGGTGGAAGGTGAATCGAAAGGATTTAATTATCTAGATCTCTGTC
The DNA here is from genome assembly GCA_029286605.1 of Sericinus montela. Classification (NCBI taxonomy): domain Eukaryota; kingdom Metazoa; phylum Arthropoda; class Insecta; order Lepidoptera; family Papilionidae; genus Sericinus; species Sericinus montela. Next base: position 11,558,174 of record JAGSMR010000015.1, read on the forward strand.
TACCCCTGTAGTATATTTCAGTCTCGTAGACTACACCTTTCTTCCCTCTAAATGACATTGCAGTGTCTCTTTAAATGACATTAGATCACTTTAAATGACATTGGATGGCGTACGTCACGATAGCCGATTGGTTCGGTGGTCGGAATTTCGAGCCGAGAGATCAGGGTTCGATCCCCAGATGGCAGGCTCGTACCAATGGGTTTTTCAAAAACTTAAGTACGAACTATATCGTTGGCTTGGACATAAAGACGGCGAAGGACACACCACCTTTCACGTGGTCCGAAAATATCTACGGTTGAAGGTGGGTCGCTGGAACTTAATTGTCTAGACTAGACCTCTGTCTACCCCTATATTGGTAATTGCGTGAGGATATTTTTTTTTATTTTACAATGGATGTCGGAATGACCCCGTCAATATATACCAGATTGGTGACGCGTAGCGGACGGGGAAGCGTTTAAGATGTATTATTACTGGCATTTAAAGCCAACCTTTACATTCTGGAGAGGCGTATGTACTGCAGTAACTAACTTCTTCAGGTCGTTGTACACCTTATTTATATGATTTTAATCATCCTAAATCAGTTTATATAAACTGTTGCACTGCTGCTAAAACAATTGGGTGCAGCTGAAAAAAAAATAAAGGGAACTAAAATAAGTGGCTCAACATAGTACAATGTATAAGGCAATTATCAAATATGATATTCTGATATGCGTCGCTGTATCGCATAAACGCAACTGCTGATGAGACCTTAAATATTCATTGTTTTATTTTCAATTATTCACAGCGAGTGCTAACTATTACGTAGGGTCTAAAAATCCGCAGATACAGCTATCGCGAAATACCTTTTATACAAACATTGTGACATACAAGTTTCTCACTGAGCTTCCATCTTTTTGTATTTTATTACATTAAACCGTCTTGCGATACGTTCACAGTGCAGAGAGCACTTTTTATGAAAGTCGAGTAGGTAGTTCTTGTAGACATGCTAAAACTTGTTCGCCAAGTTTTAAGCTTTATTTTAATTTTCTTCGCGCACTTGGCTTCAAGTTTTCCCTGGAAAAAACTTTTAATGCTTCGTCTGTACAGGAAATGAAGAAAGATTTTTACGGCGCCAGTTAAATGATACAGTTTAAAATTTACTATTGCATGCTTGGGCGTTAAACGATATGTTGAAAAATACTTCTGTAAATTTATGTTCCTTTTCACTCTGAATGGTTGTTTTTATATTAAAATAAGCAAATGTAATTATAAATAAAGTATTTTATGAACAAAGAGTGCTTTTCTGCATTATTTTATCACTTGTAATTATAAGCTTATAAACAAGTAGTGTTGTTACGTGATTGAGTGTTTAAAAAATTACTATTTAAGTTAGTATTCTGCCGCTTTCACCCCGATGTTTTTAGTGACAAGCAAACAAAGTAAAAAAATAGTAAAAGATAAATGGTTGGTCCTTCCCTGACCTTCAATACTACACTTTACCGATGTCTGTCTCGAAATAGAATAAAAACTTTTGCGTTGTTTGAAAAGTATAGAAAATATTATTATGAGGCATTTCATCGTGTCCTTAGGGGTTCCAACGTGTCTGTCAACATAATCGTTTGAAGTTATTTATACGTGTCCATGGACTGCAATAATCATCTTGACCCTCCCAAACCCGTTTACCAATGTGTATTACATTAGTTATTAGGAAAAAGTTTAAGTATTTTTGTTATATTATAGATATTCGTATAATATCGCAATACCTTTTGGTTCTGAAAAACAAAGATATAATACTCTACTTCCACATATACAGAGAAAATATAGATACAAAAGTCAAGTGTCATTATCCCAGCTTACCTCTGTCGCTTCTTTCAAATCTGTTAAACTTAAACATTTGGGTGATACCAATGTACTAATAAATGAGTAAGTGTACGGCTGTTTTTCTTGGAATAACTCTAGATGCAAAGCTTCAATGGGGCACCATATATCCCAATATTATAAAGATTGACGAAAAAAGAGCACACTATAGTTTGTTTCGCCTGTTTCTTCTCCGTTAGGGGAACCTCATTACGAAAAGGTGGTAGATTAGAAATGACTATCGATAGACGAATGTACTTTCTTATGTCTTACGTATGATTTGATTTGATTTGATTATTTTCGTCATTCACACATCTAGGTATCCGAGTATATATAACTCGACTGTATAACAAAAGTCTGTCTTATAGCTAAAAACGATTTCTTCCAGACCTTTAGGTGGATAGAAGAACTTGAACTGAAAAATTCTGAATAAAAAAGATCTAGATACAAATTTAAAAATTTATATTATACATTAACTTTGTTCCATAATGTCTTGTGATTAACTGATTTAAACTGTCATTAATTTTATGACGTACGACAGTAAAATTTATGACGCAAAATTATCAGCTTTATTGAACTTTGAATTTTTTTAATTTTGAATTGAACTTTGAAAGTTTCAACTTTGAATTTAATCAGCACTGACTCCAGAAACACTTAGTTTTGCTGCTGAAGTCAGTCCATTTGAAATTTACTAACCGTGAGTGAGTAATGGGATCACCTAACGGTTGTGTATACTTTAGATTTAATAGACTAATAAATCAAAATGTCGGGAAAATGGTATCGTAACTAAAATCAGGCATAAATTCTGGCCCATCGCGCTCGTTAGGACGCTACTCTTAAAATATCACCTAGTATACAAAAGCTTGGCACGAAGTAAAACAATAGAGATTTGCTGAACAGGAGCTATGTGCAAAGTCCTTTATCAGAGGTATCGACTAAAGTAAGGTTGTGCTGAGTCTTGCTAGTCTAGAAAATTCTTTTGTTTCAATGTTACAGACGAAATAAGAATAAATCACAATTTAAAAAAAGTGCCTAAGAGTCTTATTAACGTCTTATTAATATTTAATGGACATATATTTTTTAATTATTCTTATAAGGGTGCACTGCTTAGAAATACGCATAAAATTGAGAAACAATTATTCTCATACTTAAATCATCATATACGTTATGTTCAATGATATGAATCCAGGATGTACATACTGTATTCTGTATACCAGATAAGAGACCGAGATATTAACAACATTGTACTTATCAATACGCATTAACTACGGATTTAACTTTTGCTTCATGAGATTAATGGATAAGATCGTACTTTTTTAATAAAATTTAAAGGATGATTTCAAAGCTAACTGCAAAAATACACTTGTAACGACCTTTGAAGTTATTCTCCTTACATTGACTATCTGTAAACTTATTGGGAAGAAACTTGATAATGATAAGGCTCAAAAAATAACAGAAAAATACACACATAGGCAAGGCTTAGCCTTGCTACTATTACTGACAACCAAAGGAACGTTTGAAAAAGTACAATTTCGATGTTGCGTATCGATACCTGAGAAAGATTTAAAATGCAAGAACGGTTATATGAAAGGAGGTTTTATAAAGGGAAACTTTTCAATCCGTAATATTCTCGGATGTAAGCCGAGCCGGATTTGCAAGTCCCTCCTTAGACTTCCACTTTTCTTTTTAATTAAAAACATTTTATGGAGACCGGAGATTTTTAAAATAAAGTCAACTTTATAGACATTGTTAAAAACTTTTTTATTCTGCTTCTTATATTTTTATATTTTCCCAAAGGCATGTTTTATAGTCAATTGTTTTGAGAGATTTTTCCTTTTACCCGAATACTTCATTAACGCTAAACCCCTTTTAAAGTGTTAAATATTTTAGTATGATAAAACAAAAGCTTTCATGTTACAATTCAAGCAAAGTTCCAATTACAAGTCAATTTATTAGTTACTTAAAATTTTCATAAATTATAAAGCTCACAATAGAAACTCACGATAAACGTCAAAGTCACGATAGCCGAGTAGTTGGGTGGTCGGAATTTCGAGTCAAGAGACCCGAGTTCGATCCCCAGGTGGCAAGCTCGTACAAATGGGTTTTTCATAAACTTATGTACAAGTTTTATCGTTGGCTAGGACATAAATACGGACATAATACGTTGTCCCGAAAATATCTTCGGTGGATCGTAGGAACTTAATTGTCTCTGTATTGGGATTGCGTGATACGAAATAATTAATACGAAATAACTTTATTTATTTACAATAGAAAATAATCGTTTCAAAAGGTATAATTTGTTTATATAATTTTACTCAAATTAAAATTATTTGCGTAATACTCGTAAAAAAATTTTACGTTAGTATTTTTGTATTTTACTAGAATAGTTGTTTATTCTATGTATTTATATATTATATATATATTTCTTTTGATGAACAATAATTTCCAATTTCAATAATTGTCAATTTCATAAAGAATGTTTCTGTGATCTGCCTTTGGTGATCGAAGCGAGAATACGTAAGCAACTTACGCTCTGGTTTTCTTGTACGATCGACACCGGAACCCGAAATAGGAAACGCAAGCTTTTACTATTCTTAATAACACGGCGGATTTTTTTTTTCATGATAAAAGTATTCTACGTAGTTTACTAGGATTCAAGCATAATAAGATACCATAGAAAGATACCATAACAAAATTCAATCAGATCGATTAAGCGATGTAGCTGTGAAAGGGTAATAGATAAACTGAGATTATTATTTATTAGACAGATTTATATTCACATGTATAACACGACGTGTGGAAAAAGGGTAGTATGGCTTTAAAAATAATCTTGCATTTTACATAAAATAATGTATCACAATCTGACACAAATTTGACACCTTTAATTTAAAATATATTCCCATCTTTATATGCAAAGAATTTTTAGTAAGAGTTATGTTTATGTTTCCGTCATCAGGGACAAAGGGACATCTCGGGACAGACCGTAATTCGGACAAGATGGCCCCTACACTCGAGTGTCCCTCACCTCTGTCGACGATAATGTCCGAACCGTCATAAAAATAAACAGCGGAAAATATTCTTCTTTGTGTCAAACAACAGTTTTACCAGATTCACGGAAAAGTGCGCTTCATGCTCTAGGAATGTAAAATACAATTTACGGATCATTTTATTTATTTATGTACTTTATTGCACACACCATAACAAAAATATTATTAACTAGATATACATTTAAATAGGTTATATAAATGGTTGTACAAAGGGCGGCCTTATCGCTTAAATAGCGCGTTCTTCCAGGCAGACCCTTCATAGAGAATATTTAAAAAACGTTTTACTGTTTACTAATAATATATACATAGCTATTTTGTTAAGGCGTAACAATATGTATTATTTCCCCTTTCTTCTCGTGGGTATCCTAAGGACGACTAAGGAAATATCATTGGCTACTGAGAGCTGGTGGTATAACCTTCTCGATATTACCAAACCAAAATTTTACATAGTAGTGACGCTACTACCCGTTATAGGACGTCTAAATTGCGAGGTGTCTGGTACTGGACATTTTTTGGTACAACGTGACCGGTAGCCTTTCACCGTCATTATATCCAAGTTTTAGTTAGTTTTATATTGTATAGTCTTCCGACCTACTTTTCATCCACATCGCGATCATTTGTACGAGCCTACCACCTGAGAATCGAACTTCAATCGAATTCCGATCACCCAACCACAGTTACCGTGACTTTTTCGAAAAAAAAGACACTATAAAGAATATTTTCAAGAAAAAGTTAAGAAAATTATAATTTCATATAAACAAATTTTCTAAACTATTACTTTATTAATAATTATGTGAGATTTCATTGCGTTCGAATTCGTGAATAACAACTAATAAATTATTTATGTGTTACATTTCACGGTGATTGTAAAAATAAGCATTTTTTATTAATATGTATTCTGAAAAACCTACATGCAGTGTTATCTTATGTATGAAAACGTACCAACAAAAAGCTGACGCTGCATTTTATGTTTTGTATATGCAGATAAACACAGTGGGACTGGAAACAAGTCTAAAAACGGAAGCTTTTGCAAATCTCGCAATTAGAATTTCAACTGCAAACATTTTGGATTCCTGGCTATGTTTGTCTATATGAATATCGAATGAAATCCCGCGGATTTTATATTGAAAACGATTGATTTTATAAAACGAAGTCGGTAAAAACCTTCTATACTTTTTAAATTAAAATCTCTTTTTAAATCTCTTAATACAAATAACGAAAAAAACTTATGTACTCGTATATGCATTTTTGCAGTAGGTAAAATTATTTGAAATGTGTACAGTCAGTTATTTAAATATAAAAGAAAAAATACCTCAATCGCAATCTTAGATCTCGCTCAAAATTTCATTTCGAACTTCAAGTATCAATCCCTTCAAAGAATAAACAAAGCGGGCCTCCGGATGGTTTAATTTTAAATAGACTTTATCTATAGTGACAAAATATAATGAATATGAGTACCTATAAGAAATAATTTATATTTTACAAAACTGTTTACACAGAGGAAGCCTAACCTATATTCTTTGTATTATATTAAGAAACGTAACTAATCAAATAAACTTAAGTAAAAATTCGGTGAAATGGGGTCGAAAGGACTTAATTGTCTAAACCTCTGTTTACCTCTGTAGGTTGGGAATGGCGTCAAGACATATTTTTTAAATAAAATTTTAAGTAATAATAATGTTGAGTGAATTAGCCATTAAACAAAGTACATACAAATACATTAAGAATGATCCACTAAGTGACATTTGCCGTTCCCATATGAAGACACTGCCAAGCGTGACAAGTAAGTTGGCTATCGGAAGGCTGGTCACCTCGTACAGTAGGAGCTGCTGCCTATCACCGGTTTGCTCATTTTTGATTTGGTGTTAATCATTATATCATCATCTCTTTGATGATGCTATAATGATTAACATGTATGAAATTGAACGTTTTTCTCAAGTAGTTACTTCTTATGATTCCTACGAGAAGAAAGGGGGTGGCATATTACGGGGTTACGTCACGGAAATTACGTAATACATCTTATTAATAAAGTTAAATAATGAGCATAATACTACATTCTATACACATTATGAATTTTAATTTTACGTATGGAATATACATTAAAAGTCAAAAGTGTTTTCACGTGGCACATACGGCTATTTAACAGTGGATTTTTTCTCGTTTGGCCGTACTTGGGCTTAAAGTTAAAACTTCTCTACTTAAGTTTATAACAGCCAATTAGATACCAGTTTAGCGTATTTAAATAGGACTAATATTAAAGTAGTTTGTTCGAGAATACTTTTATTTGTATGAAAATGATTATCTTAGAGTACAATTAAAAAACAAAGAAGTTTCAACAATTGTATATAATACGATACGTGCAATAAGTTTTTTTTTAATTACCTCATTTTAGTTATTTAATGATCCTCCTTATAGTATCATAAGGAGGATCATGAAGTCATATGTAAGTTTAATTTTGTACATTCTATACAATCGTGATAATTTCGCTATATATACTCACTTTATTTATTTATTTAAAGTTTATTTGCACACATTATAAAAACATATACAAAATGGCATACTATGCCTAAAGGCATTTTGTACTAGTCTACTTTTGTTTGTGCAGAGTGAAATCCAGTGATAGGTGCAAAATTCATAATTAAAAAAATAAAGGTTTAAAGAAAACAAAGCAAAATTAAAATATAATGATAATAAATATAATACACATTTTAATGATTTTTTTCTGCCTGTCTCGGAAAAAATCTTCAAAATTGTCATCGCTCAATGGAAGGTGGTAATGAATTACCGAGATCAGCACCTACCAAATATGTTACTCGATCGTGGCGTTAAAATTTAGAAACATCAAACTCATGTTTTTTTTTCTAAATCGCTACAGCATCCGACGAATTAGAAAATAATTAAGGCAGTTGGTAAAGTACGCTGTTCTAAATATTTTTTTAATTATTTTATGTATAGAGGTAACACATTCACGCTGTCGCAGTATCGCATACGTACAAAGAAAGAGCTGAAATAGTCTGTATTGGAAAGAAGTCATAGAGATCAAACTTGTGTATATTTTTTAAGAAACAGTTTTTAATCTCTGCCCAACAAAACAACCAAACAAAAAAAATATAAATTTGAACGGTCTATATGAAAGCAAAGCGTAATAGAAACTATGGTCGCAGATTATCGATATTTAGTTAAATGTTCCCTCGGGACAAATTAATTTATACCAGCTACAAAAGGAGCGCAACCACAACACCCCTTGGGCTTTATAACCGTATTTATGGCGCTCGAGAGACTTTAATTTACAGTTCCGTTTTCTAATCGTCGTGTTGTACAAATCTTAATTCTTTGCAATGCGAATTTAATGTAGACGACCTCCATGGATGAGTGACTCGCTGCTCTTTAAGGTATCGCGAACTCTGAGGTTCCGGGTTCGATTCCTGATCGGATTATTGTAGAAAAAAACTTTTTCTACATTATCACGGGTCTGGGCGTTTGTATCGTTATTATGTATTTTACAGCACAAGTTCCTTAGGTACTCATTTTGGATCATAATTTTTTGATATGTACTTTATGTAACATTATTTGTAAGTAGTGTCTGTTTTAAAAGCTATAAAATAATTTAAAAGGGGTAAGCTCCACACGGCCGTAACGGCGTAAGAATATTACCACTTCCTTTCTTCCCGAGGATTTAGTAAGAGGCGACTAAGGATAACGGCCTTGAATATCGTTATGGCAACTGATAGATGACGAGATAACCATCTCTAAAAATATCAGACCAAAATAATCAGAACGAAGATGAGCAGCAGCGTCTGAGGTGCGAGTGGTCTGGTACTGCGATCGCCAATTCGCATGCCAAGCTTGGTGATTATGGCAAATCCTGCCTATGAGACATGTATGTATGTATGTATTTATGTATGTATGTAAGCTCCACAGAACAACCACCAGAAAACACTAAAGAACCATAAACCCTAAACACTGTTTCGGACGTGTCGAAGGGTGAGTGGGATGAATTGGCGCGTCACCGTGAGTGTCAGCATGGTGATTGTCCCATTGCCGTTTTCATTTAGTTAAAAATGTCTTACGAACATAATTTACTAGTAAATAAAGATATATTTGGATGACCCCATAGCCAACTTGTTACTGAACCTGCCTTCGAAGTTAAAGGTTGCATGTTGCAGGCGAAGGTTAAAGGGGCGGTGATGAATCTGAATGTTTCTACTCGAATCATGGATATTTGTATGAATATATGATTGACAATCTAAATATGTACCTAATTAAGCATGTTGTACAGTTGGTTTGGAAACTAAGACGGCGATAGGCTCACCACCTGTCACGTTGGTAAAAAAGTAACGGTGAAAGGTCGATCGAAAGGTTTTAATTATTTAGACCTTTATGTGGACACCCCAGTATTAGTAAAATGCATGCAGATGAAATATGCATGCATTTAATCATATTACAAATTAAAACAATATCATAACTCGTCATTTTATAACCCCAGGCAACAAAAAATACCACGCAGAAATGTTTAGACGTGATATGCGTGATAAATTAAGCCGTTATATCAGCCTACTTCCGTAGGCGACAACATAAATAGTTGTAGAATTAAAGACTCGGAAGGAATGAACAATGATAGATGAATTACAAGGAAATCAAAACAATGTACATAACATAACTCATAAACAGAAAATATAATTGCTGGCCTTAAATCTACTTGCTCCGGACTAAAAAGCAATATAACTCTAATAAGCACGCTATATTCCACTTTTTATTAGTACAGATATACATAAAAGCATGCATTAGAATTTGTCCTATTATATTTCTCGATTCTGTACATGTTACGAGCGGTCTTTCGATTATTAGCTTCGTAACATAAAAGCAACATGAAATAAAGTAGACGGTACAAATTTTACGATATTAAATTAACATATGATGCGCGAAAATTCCTGCAGAATGCGAAGGAAACTTTGAATGTGTTTCATAAAAAGTAATTCGTACTCATATGATAAATAACCGAACCTTCACTAAATATTTTATGTAAACGTAATTCAGAGGAGATAAATTGGTGTTGATTTGTTGTAAAGAGTTTTGAAAGCAAGTGCTCAGTAACTTAAATGATTACAAATAAGAATTTAAATAATATCACAACAATTTGATCAGTAATTAACCAATTCGCCAAAATATTAACCGAAAACTGCGTATGAATTATGAATTGTGTATTCGGACCATATATCAAAATCCAATTTATGTTAGAATGGATCAATGGATATATTGAATAACAAATATGTTTCGACAATTCTACTATATTTGTACTAAAATAAAAATCTTACTAAAGTTCATTGTTGCACACTTGTGCACATTCACTTTATAATTTTTTGCTTTAATGAAACCAATTTTGGTTGATAATTGACATGCAATTTAAAAAAAATTATTTAAAAAACAAACAAAGTTGATTTATCTTATTAAATTAAGTGTAAATATTATATATTATTCCTTTAAATATTATATTTGCTGTCACATTAAGCTTAACCTGTATCGGTTATAATACGGTATACTCGTATATTGTATAAAAGAAGAAACTCAAATCCTGCTCCACTAATACTACACTATTTCTTTTATTTCTGATTTAGTTTTTAATTGTTGCCGTTTTATATCCCATACCGTATTACATAACATAAGTATATACTTTTCTTACTTCTATATCAACTATTCCTTGTCTTTTTTCTTTTCAACTACTTCTATTACCAACTTTACTTGTTTACACTTAATGAAATCTGTAATTAAATAATGCTACGATTTTTAAAGGACACTTTGATCAATGCATATTCAAAAAGATTATGTATTAATATATAGCTTTGTAGTTTAATAAACATCTAAGCACTACGGACATTTCACTCAAGGCGTCAACTAATAAAATGTATATTACTTTCAAGCAATCACGCCTCCAGCCAATTGATAAGTGGGCTGTTTATCAAACATCTTTTTCTTGGTAATCATTAGGCGGATCTATAGTTCGAGCGACGCTTCCCAGCTGCCGTTTTATGTGAAACTACCTTAATTATATCCTTAGGGTACGAATCTCATCTCGAGTTTTAAACCGATATCTCGAATTTCAATAAGCATACGACGCTTTTAATAGCCCTACCTGGATCGATCATAAATTGACTATACCCTTGATGTGTATATCGCCCTTTTGACAATTTGTCGGTTGTAAACTTTACTTGGGTGTATATTATAAATATGATTCCGTATTAATAGTTTTTCTGGTTTATATACTTATAATTCGTTATTCCTCACTTTATTCAGACCTCTCATCAGACTGATTGCACGAAGTTTAATTATAAATATCTTAACGCCATTTCCAATCAAGCGATTTACATCTCTTTTTTTTTTGGACGACTAGATCGATGTTGAGCCCGTTGCATCTTTATGTTCAAACCAACATCATAAATCTTACATAAGTTATGAAAAAATTTTGAAAAAAAATGTTTTTTTGGGGATTGAACTCGGGTTGAGGTCGATCAACCAATCACTATGTCACTTTCTTCCCATACTTGATTACCGTAAAACGATAACCCGTAAAACTTTACTGCAAGATATATTGATTTTTCGTAGTTGCTGTGGACAAATGAATCGTAACAAACGGATTGGCCTTAGACGCTGCTGCCGTCAACAGTGTACTTAGTTTAGTTTGGGTGGTTAACACTCCGTTTATTGTCACTTTTAAGGTTTTTTAGTAGTCGCCTCTTACGAAACTCTAGGGAATAAAGGAATTGGTAAATACTTACGCTGATACCACACGGCATTATAATGTCCGTATTTCCTGCGACGAATACGTTTTCGTCAATAAAAACAAAAATACATTTGAAAAATAACATTATAATTGAAATACTTAGTTTGATCGAAATCTACGTCATCACATCAAAAGAACCATTTAGCTTATAAATAAAAGAAACCACTATTAAAACGGCGATATTTCAACGTTAAATAATAGCTTTAGTTAGTTATAATATTTGGTGCGGAAGCGTGAAAACGGGTCAGGAAATGGAGTCCATTCTTCAAGCGGCGAGCACTGATTGGCGCTTCATTGCGAGGAATAAAGGAAAAAAGGCAATATATATGCTAGCAGCTTTTCACAGTTGCTTTAGATGACATGGGTAATATAAGTCTCACCTTACTTTTTTTACATTACATTTTTTTAATATTAAATAGTCCCTTTGACCCACTTTCCACCGAAGATATTTTCGTGACAACGCGTCAGGTAGTGAGCCCGTCTCCGTCTTTATGTCTAAGCCAACGCTATAATTCATACATACATTTTTGAAAACCCCATTGGTACGAGCCTGCCACCTTGGGATCGAACTCGGGTCTCTTGACTCGAAATTCCGACCACCCAACCACTCGGCTATCGTGACTAATTTAGTTAAGTTTTTTAATAAAATAAATAAATAAATATCTTCACGCACTTCCCAATACAGGGGTAGACAGAGGTCTAGTCTATACAATTAAGTCCCTTTGATAACATGATGGGAGGTGATCCCGTCGACGTCTTTATGTGCAAGCCAACGATATAATTCGTACATAAGTTTTTGAAAAACCTATTGGTACGAGCCTAAACTGGGGATCGAAATCGGGTCTCTTGACTCGAAATTCCGACAACCCAACCACTCGGTTATCGTTCCTAGATTAGTTAAGTTTTTTAGTAATTACTAATATATTAAATATTATACATGATTTTAATGAGATTTTTATAATGAAAGAGTGAAAATCCAAGATCCTAACCAAATCAATATTGGTGTTTTCGAGCTCTAGGTGTTTATCTTTCACGTAAGTGTCATGGGAAGTCATCATAGTGGTCATGATGAGAGAGCAAATTGCAAAACATAACGTTGCAAGTTCAACCATCCATTCGACAATTGCCGTAAACTTCTCTAGACACAAACATTGCAGTTTCGCTAAAATGGTTAACAAAAATATCGAACAATATTTTTTAGCATTGCTACTGTCTCCAATAGACTAAGCCTCACATAACATAATATAATGTAAATATTGGTAGGTACATATCACATTTATAATTAATTGTCGAACTGCGAATGCTATCAACACGTGGACCATAGCCCTTTCCTTGGCCTACTGAGCTATCGGACTGTAATAATTGCTACATATGGAACCAAGAAATAATATTTACTTAACAAATAAAAGAATCTTAATTTAACAAAGAACCTAGAAATTATCATTGTTTTTAGGTTCCATATGTAATCACTGGTTCTAGTTGTTCTATCACTGATTGATAGTTCACAAAACACGGTTGTTTTGTAAAGAACGGTTTTTGAACTTTAAAGTATCTTCGACGAGAAGATAAAGCGCTGTTTCTCAAACGCTGCCTGGCCGAATTGAATTTGTCGATCGAGTTGAATCCATCAGGACTATATTTTCAGCAAAGCTATGTTGAGGGAGGTAATTTTATTTTACAAAATAGTTGATTTATACCGTATCCATTCCCGTTTTGCACTTTGAAGCTTCTTCACGACTAAATTCAAATCAGGGAACTCGAATTCGATTCTATTAGGAATGTTATATTGCATACACTTTCGAGAATCGTATATAAAGTTTTCGGGAAGATACTTGAAATACGAAAATACATAAAAAAGGGAATTGGTTTAGGTTGAGATAATGAACTAAACTCAAACTGAAGGATATTATTCTACAAAAGCGTACAAAGTCCGCTAACAGCGACGAACAAAGCTGCATATCTTCTCATAATGAAACGTGGAACTTCCTGCAGTGGTGTACAGCTGACTTAATATTATGCACATAATTTGGAATCAAAATTTATTTTTATGGGGGTCTTCTTTACAAATTGCATGTTTTGAGCCATCATGAAGTATTTTCAAATGGATCCTGCAGTACAAGAAACTTATTCCATTTTCTTTTAATTAAAATGTCTTCACGCCATTCCCAATACAGGGGTACACAGAGGTTTAGCGTAGACAATTAAGTCCCTTCTACCCAAGTTCCACCAAAGATATTTTTCAGGACAACGTTACTGGTGGTGAGCCTGTCGCCGTTGTTTTTTGCCAACGATAGAAGTGGTACATAAGTTTTAAAAAAAACATTGGAACGAGCCGGCCACCTGGGAATAGAACTTGGGTCTTTTGACTCGAATTCCGATAACCAAACCACTCGGCTGTCGTCACTTTTTATTTAAATCTTTTATTTGTTTTTAAACCATATTTTAATATAAATTACTTTAAAAATTTCAAAGTCAAATATAAGGAACAGGACTCTCCCATGAAAAGAATAATACCGTCACGCTTGGCAAGCAGATTAACGATTGCAGTATCAGATACCGCGTACGTTAGATATTGCTTTCATTGCTTTTATCAAGGCTTTTCTTTTAATCGCCTCTTACATAATATTTACGGGAAATGTCGAAATACAACATACCATGTATAGATTAAAATCTTAAACCCTAAAGTATTTATACTTAATTAGGTAAGATACCCTAAAGTATTTATACTTAATTAGGTAGAGTAAGGTTTTCTGCACAAAATTTCTTTAAAGTTAACGAACCACTAACAAAAATATAGACAAAGCACTAACAATAAAGGAGCAACAACTCTACAGAAATACCACAAGAAAGGAAAACATTTTAAATTTCCTAGAACAACTGATGTAATTTTCGGCAAAGCGCCGTGTCTGGTAAATTTTAGAGTGAGTATGTACTTCTAAATTCATCGACGTGAAAAGTATCTTACAAAGAAAGGTAAACTTGAGTGTCTCTTACGTTTCCACATCAAGTGATCCATCTTTAACAAGTTGTTTAAATAACTGTCGGTGTGACTGTTGATAAAAAACAACAAATGTTATTAAAAATTATAAGTACAAAACCGTAAACACTGAGCATATTTGGTCTTGTAAAATTTACTTTTAAGAATACCAAGAAATTTGTTTTTCTTTATCAGCATTTAATCATCAGCAATCAGCATTTAAGAAAGTTTTTAAATTCATTCATTTCAAAATCTCGAAATACTCTAAAAATTCTCTGTAATAAATACCAAATTTTTACCAAAATTTCTCAAAAAAAAGCAATTTTAACATAAAGAATATTTCATTCGCTATCTCAAAATCGAACTCGAGAATGACAGTTAGTAAACTAAAGTACGTAAGAATGGCGCCAGAAAATGATCGAGTTCTAAGATATCGGTATCACTGCGATGGTCTACGTTCCATATCTCGCCTTCGTAATAGACGATTTGCTAGTGAAAAAAGGCACTAGAGAGCCAAGAAAAAAGAGGAGGGGAAGTCGATAAGGCCACAGTGAGCCCTCGTTATCTTGGGTCATAAATTACTCAGACACCCTCGGGGGCGCAGGTAGGTGCCTCCCGTCGTGGATACTTTGAAACGCTATGAAGATTCCGGGAAATGAACTGTCTACGTGATCCAATTGCAATTTTAAGGTGCCATTCGATTTGTATTCAATAATTTGGCGACATCTATAAGTTAAAGATATAGACAAATGATTGAATCATAATCACTGGGCTATAATTTAGTATGTATAACTTTGTGGATTCGAATCCCGCTAGAGACAAAAATTTGTGTGATGAATATATATATATATATATATATATATATATATATATATATATATATATATATATATATATATATATATATATATATATATATATATATATATATATATATATATATATATGTGTTCATGAATTTTTATCTTTGTAAATTTCTGATAATTTTTTTAGAGAATTTTGATTTTAATGACCTGGGTAACCCTTTAAGGGTTACGTAGTATTTAGTCTCTGTAGCTTTAGAACAGCCTCAGCAGTTAAGCATGATTCTCTAAACCAACAAATATGCATTAAATTCAATATCTGTATCGAATTTTACTTATTTTGAAAGCGATATATGTGTTTGAGTATTAAAGTTTAACAATAAATCTAAAGCTTCCGACGTCCATGCGCGACCACAACTGACAACCTAATACATTGTGATACAATATTCGGAGAACTCGAATTACATCAATATTTTTACCGGTCGTAAACTATGGCAATAAGTTTTTTGCGGTAGAAAATAATGACCAAATTGCAAGTAACGTGAGGCGTAACGGCGACAAATATGTTGTTTGTGGAACGCGAGTTTTGACAAATATGTGCAGGTGACGGGAGCGCGGTTACCCCAGTGGATGCGTTTGACATATTACTTTGATAGCGGTTTCGCTATAAACATTCAAGAGTGATAAATTATACACATAACTCTAGGCATGCCCACTGTAAACGTATCTTGCACCGGCTTTGCAGCGATAACCATCGCTTAATATTTTAATATTTTATAATAATAATGGTTATTGTAGCTGCCAGTCTAATTTATAAATGGCTAATAATTATTTCAACTTACCATAACAGCAAAATGCAAGGTTTTTTCGAAAACTTGTTTAAAAACATTAGCGAAAAGCTGACACTGCAATTTTCGTTATGAACGCTTCGTGAGCGCTTGTAGTCAATTACTTTGACGAGCGAAAAAAAATGCTTCGCTATTTTCCCCACCGATGTTTCCGATAATGAGAATTGTCAGGTACTCGAAGATGCACATCCACTTTTCAAGTCACGTACATTTTTGCATTAAAGATAGATTAAGCCTACGACATACCGAGTGGTGTAAAATCTAACTTACCCTTTATTTAAAATCTGTCGACACATCAGTGGCAGGTTATTCAACTTGTAAAATAGCTTACTAATAAAAAAAACAATGATCAGTCCGTCATTGTAGTGTTTTGTTAAAAACGTTTACCTGTGATCTACTTCTGAAATAACAAAAATATATGAATGATGTTACACGTAAGTCTGTATCCTCTCAATTAGTGTATCCTCTTAATACGTATATCTTAATCACACAGAGATTAAGATATAAGTAAGAAGTACAGGAATTTTTCTCGTATCTCTTCGCTACTAAATTGCACCCACATGACGAAATTTCTGAAATTATCTGAGTTTCTTCAAAAATTTGAATGACACCATTGGTAACTTACTAATTACTCATATAGAATTAATTCCACCTCCTACTAGGTTCCGTTGTAATTAAACTTTCATAGTTGTGAGAGTTTTGGTTACAGAGTATATTTCTAGAAATTGCCAAATTAGGTTGATTCTGAGGTCACACTCACAGAGTTCTAGTGCGAACTTCAAGTCGCAAAAGTTAATAAAAAATAAAAATAAATTAGAGAAATCACATCTGAAATAAATAAAACGAAGAAGCACAATGGAGGATCGAGGGTGGAACTGAATCGGATTATACTCTGATCGAATTAGGAACTTCTAAGATATTTCACGTCTCCTCGCACACGATACGTCGCGAAAATCCCATATCTACTGACGTCGGTGACTGTAATAGGATTTATCGTGACAGAACATTCGTATACAACGTACAATATTAAATGTTTTATTATGAAATCTGAACATTTTTCTTACGCAATATTTTTCTTTTTTTTTTTTCTTATTGAATTGTCAAGTTATTCTTATATTGTATTTAATACAAGTTTTGATTTCAAAAATATTTATAACTAACTTGTCGATCAATAAATAATTTTGCACGTGCTGTCTGGTTAGTACGATTTACTTTTCCATAAAAGTAAAACTATAACAGTATGATATCATTTTTGTTACGTTTTATTTTTGAATACAATAACTATAGACCAATCAAAATAACTTTTAAGCATTTTGATAGCTTTTATAAATATCTCTCGTCTATATAAGTATTTCTGATAATTGCTTTATTTAATAACCAATTGTAAATGAAACTTCCCTTAAACAGATAACAAAAGGGAGACATCTACAGCGATATATTTATAGAACCTCTTAAATTATATTTAGAATGTGAAGGTGCCTCCAATTAAACGTCTTTTAATATATGTGCCGTAAACCTTACTTATCAGGGCACACAAGCGAAACCTGGACCATAAAATGAGATAATAAAGAGCTATTATAAAAGACCGACTTCGGCTAATTTATGGTGCGGTCTACGAAGTCTCACCCTTACTAATCCATACTTATTAAGGATAATGGGGAACCAATGAACAAGTTTTCGTCTTTTATCTGGAGTCATAAATATCTACTATCCCCCTCTGCCGGTAGCCTTAGGTGTTGAAAGTGCAATTTAATAGTACTTTTATTACTTTTACTTTAGACGAAGAAAGACGACCTCCATGGACGAGTGGCGTGCGCACCGGTTGTCATAGTATCGCCATCTCAGAGGTCTCGGGTTCGATTCCTGGGCGGATTTATGTATAAAACAATTTTTCTACATTTTCTCGGCTCTGGATGTTTGTGGTACCTTCATTGTTTCTAATTCCATACTACGAGTGCTTAAGTGCTTAAGAGTACAAGCATTCATATTCATCACATAAATAATTGCCTCACGCGGTATTCGAGCCCGCAACCCTTAGCCTTGAAAGCAATTTTACTACCAACTAGGCTATTGGGTCGTCAAACTGCATAATTTATAATATATTTGCATATTAGTCACGATAGCAGAGTGGTTGGCAGAACTAAATTCGAGTCATGAAACCCGAGTTCGATTCCAAGACTCGAACCAATGGGTCTTTTCAATAAACTTTCGTACGATTTATGTCGTTGGTTTGGACATTAAGACGGCAACGGGATTACCACTTATCACGTTATCCTTAAAAAAAGGTAGAAGGAGGGTCCAAAGGACTTAATTTTCTAGACCTGTTGGGGATGGCGTGAAAATATTCATATAATATTTATGTTATTTTCATATTGTATTTCGTGCAAATTGTATATTTACACGTTTTGTACCCCGTAAACTAAGTAGTTTACTTAAAAGATTGACTTTGTATTTATCATATCATATCTTCACGCAATTTCCAATACAGTGGTAGACAGAGGTCAAGTCTAGACAATTAAGTCCCTTTGACCCACCTTCCATCGAAGATATTTTCGGGACAACGTGACAGGTGGTGTGCCCGTCGCCGTCTTTATGTCCGAGCCAACGATGAAATTCGTACATAAGTTTTTAAAAACTCATTGGTACTGCCACCTGGGGATCGAACTCGGGTCTCTCGACTCGAAATTTCGACCACCCAACAACTCGGCTATCGTGACTTTTTTTTTATCGTGATTTTTTGGATTTATCAGGATAGCATTTTATAATCCAATTTTATGTAGACAAATGTTATCTCTTAGATTGATATTTCGATATTGTGTGTCTTTCACCATCTAGAATAAGCTAAGTCGCAAAAAATTATAAATAATAAAATGAAATACCTAAATATACATAACATTCTAATTAAATAAAAAATAAATGACTACTATTACAAATAAATGACGACTATTCACAGACAGAGAGGGACAACATACTCTGATTCAAAAGTAATTCCTAAACTACTTGTGTTATCGATTCCATAGCAAGCAAAACAAAGCAAAGAGGGTACCACAAACACCCACGATTTAGTGGCAATTATGCTACAAATTTTCACTTATATTATTTGTGTAAACACTTTGAAATAAATCGTAAATATATCAAGCCATTGATAATTTCGACTTAAATTGTATTTTTGGAATTTTATACATTATTACATTCTAGCTAAACCTTGCTAAACGTTTTGTCTTGGCTCACTCTTCCTCGATGATAGAAACGGAAATAATATCATTTGCCAGACAACGGCAACGGTTGCTGTATAGTTAAATGATCTTTGGCTACCGTGGCAATATATAAAACAAATAACATTTTTTGAATGCTGTAGTTTTTAAGATATAATGTCCGCTCCCGTGGAATCTTTAAAAATGCAACGACTTGCAAGAAAATCTATCGCATATTATCCGAGAATTGGGGTCACAAACATAAGCATTGTAATATTTATTTGTATGTTTTTGATAAAATATTGATAAAATCTTTGATGATTTTGATAAAATCTCCATCTTATATATAATTAAATTCTCGGTTGTAAGTACACTAAAATGTTATGTAAATCTAACGTCAATATTTAGACCGGCAGTGGTTAGAATTGCAGTGGAAAATGAACGCTGCGGTCACTAACTGATCTGTATTTATTACAAGCTCTATTCGCAATTTACTGATTTTCAAAACAGCCACTATTTCTTCTTTATTAATTTACTTATTCAAATATTTTTATTAATATTATTATGTAAAATATTTTTAAAATCATTTTATTAACTAGCTAACAGTCAGTAACAATTGATATAACTGAATTAATAAAATAGGAAACACAAAAAAAAGTCAGAAGAAGAATGTTACCTTGATCTTCTCTTCTACGTTCTTCGTATCCTTTTCTTCTTCTTCTTTACAGCCT
Source organism: Sericinus montela (assembly GCA_029286605.1). NCBI lineage: Eukaryota > Metazoa > Arthropoda > Insecta > Lepidoptera > Papilionidae > Sericinus > Sericinus montela. Next base: position 11,578,388 of record JAGSMR010000015.1, read on the forward strand.
ATCAAGAATCCACGGCTGAACATAGGCCTCCCCCAAAGCTTTCCACAAAGAATGATCTCCAGCCATCTGCATCCATCTACATCCCTCAAAATTCGTATCCTTTTAAAAGAACTCTATAACCAACATTCAGCTTAGAAGCTGAAGAATAAATACATATTATCATATCACATAGATACCGCGCTACCATATACCTATTATTTTGATACCATGCAGTATCGACGTAAGAATATAACCACTCCCTCCCTTCCCGTGGAAATACGTTTACATACAGTTTTACATTAGAAAACACTAATAATAATGACATTTTCAATTGAACAGCAGCTTGAACTTATCGATTGTAATAGAAGTTTTCGATATCAGGTAACAATTATCGTGTCTCGCACAGACGTAATTGCGAGGCGACACCGTCATACCGCGCCGTCCGTGGAATGTGCATTATTGAAACAGCTCAGCTTACATTGCAACAGTAGCGCTCTTTCTTTTTTGTTAGGGGATAAAATATAAACATTTGTCAATTATTACTCTTTATTCGGTAGTTTTATGAAAATAGATCGTAAACGCAGAAATATTTATGAGTGGAAGTCAAAGAGTGCATAATCAGAGCCTTTTAGGTAAATTATTCTATCCTATGTACACAGACAAAAGTCATGATTGGTTGGATGATCGGAATTCGAGTCAAGAGACCCCAGTTCGATCCCTAGATGGCAGGCTACCATCTAGTGATCGAACTGGGGTTACCAGTGTTTTTTTCTAAACTTATCCTATCTTACCAATATCTTACCAATGTTTTTTTCTAAACTTATGTACTTCGACATAAAGATGGCAACGCGCTTACCACCTGTCACGTTGTCCTAAGAAATATCTTCGGTGGAAGGTGGGTCGAAAGGACTCAATTGTCTAGACCTCTGTCTACTCCAGTATTGCGAATAGCGTGATGAACATTTTTATACACAGTTCTTTATATGCAGTGACTAAATAATTATTGATGATTAACTGTTTCATGCCAAAAATTGTTCACAATCAGCTCTAGTAATCTAATTTTCTAATCGGTAATCGTGATGAACACATCTCTTAAATATATTTCACATTTTCTCGAAATAAAAATCAACTTTCGGGCAGGTTTCAAGTACTGACCCAAAAGTCAAAATCATAACAAGGGTTATATCGTAAAACAGCCGCAGAATTATTAGTTCGCATGTTATTAATAAGAACTGGCTTTGTTGTTATGCTACGGGCAGCCTTTGGGGGCAATTCGGTTGAATTACAGCCTGGTCATCCCTATGTGACCGGTGGGCAGCGCAGGTGTAGGACGGGCCGCGACGGAACGTCTAAATTTATTGCTAATTTTATTGCCTTTACGTTTCACCCTTGCCGCTATTGCATCGTTTTTTTGTATTTGTTTTTCCTTTATCTCCTTTTATCATGAATTACACAAGAAGGCTTCTTAATAAAAAAAAAGAGTATTTATAGCCCAGGGGTCAGACGGTAGATTTTATTTCGTACTGGGCAAGGTACCTGGATTTACTTTTTAAAGGCAGTAAGAAATATTCAATTGACTGTAAACGCTTTAAGTACCTTAATCAATACTGAAAAATGGCTGAATAATTGTTTTGAATAATTAGAATAGGCTGATGTTGGGCACCATCATCTGAGGTTAGACTTTTCTGGTATAGCGGTCATCAGTCAGCAGGCCAACGATATAAATCGTACATAAGTTTTGAAAAACTTATTAGTACGAGCCTACCTCCTGGGAATCGAACTCGGATCTCTTGAATCGAATTCCAATCCTACAAACACTCGGCTATCGTGAATTCTATTAGCGACTAGTGAAAGTATAATATCGACACGAAATGTAATACTTGCTAGATAACACCATAAAAGTGTATATTACCCAACTTTTTACCAAAACTTCTACACCCAACAGTATATAGGATGAAGATAAAGACCTGTCATTTGCGAATCATTAACGCTTCCTTATATCTTGTGGAAAAGTATACCTACGTGTTTGTTTATTTGATGTGTGGTCCGGACGCTTAAGAGAAGCAAGACAAGGTTCAATTTTATAATCGTGCAACGGTCTGTGTGGTTTCAGTGTAAGAATTAACCATCTTTTCTTTCCGTAGGTGTCATAAAAATGAATTAACTTTAAGGGGAAAAAATAGGAAAAATGTCTATGGCTACTGACAGATACCAAAATCATAACTACTTATAATCATGATCAGATATTAAGAAAAGTAAGTAACGTGTGAAGTAGAAAGTTAAAATAGGTAAGTAAAAGTGTGGTGTCTTCGAAAGAATTAACTACCCTTTCTTTTCGAAGGTGTTTTAAAAAGGAGTTAACCTTAGGGAACAATCTAGGAAAAATATCTACGGCCTATACTATCAGATACCTATACTAGCAGTAAATAAATGTCTAGATTAATCCTATTTAATTCATGGTTTAATACTAGAAAAGTAAAAATGATCGTAAGTAAAAAAGAAAATGTTATAAAATATTGCAGACATTGGAAACTGAAATATTTTAAATCAAATGAAAAATCAGTACTTCAGTAAAAAATCGTTAAGAGAGTGAATTTGCGCATCGCTTTTAATACTTGGAGCAGACATGTTATCCAAACGCTGACCACAATTCACTTAAAGCTCGACCTTTTGTTTCCCTCGCTTATTGTTACTACCCGCGTAGCAATATCAGGTAATATGTAAGCCGGGCGTAATGAAAGCGAATCTTCCACTATTTGTCAAACCGAAAGCCGAGGAAAGCTTTACGAACGCCCCAGGAAAAAGCTTCGTACAAGTTTTTGCTGATAATGCTATAAAGGGACTATAAGGGAACAAAGAGAGATCTTCTTGTGCAATACAAATATAGGTTAGTCACTTGTTTACTTATATGCTTTTTAACAAAGTTGAGTATAATAAACATTTATAATACAATAATAATTTTCGCATATTAAAGAACATATAACAATAGATCGTTACGTTATTTACCTCACAGCAATTCCAACCCGCACAGGCTATATAAATATAATACGTTGACAGAAATATAATAATACACTGGCACATATGAAACGTAATCTTCGCTAGTCGAAGACAAAACGTTTGCGAAGATTAAAACAAGGCTGGCAATAAAAGAGAGCTATAAAGACACCTGGGAAATAATATTAAAAGAGGGGAACATGCTCACGATAGAATGAGCTTGGACACAGTGTATTAAATTCTGACAAAGCTGAATTAATAAATACAATTTATTTTTCTGCTTTGCATTAATAATAGAATACATATTTACGAAAAATTAAAGTTGTAATTTTATTAAAATGTAGACTCTCGAGGTTTATTTTCTTAGGTGGTAAACTTTTTTATATTTGAAGAATTATTAGAGTAATACTTAATTGTCTAGGTCTCTGTCTACCATAGTACTGGGAAAATGCCTGAAGGAAAAAGGATTAAAATGTCCTTTAAATGTCTATAAGTAGGCTGTCACTCACTTTTGAAGGCCATGCGAGTATATTGCTTGAAGGGAAGATCATGAGTACTCGAATTCCCCGATGTTAGAATCCGTAGGAGGAAAATTATTAATCTGATTGATAGAAACAAAAGAGATAAACTTATTTTTGAAACTTTAAAGACCGGTAAGGTTCGTAATGCTATTCTAGTGTAGGTTACCAATAAAAAATGTTTGAATGTTATTTCAGTGATAAACTGGACATTTATAATTTCCAGACACCTCACTAGTTTGCTTATTTTGGTCCGTTACTTTTCAAGGATAACCACATCCGGTCATACATAGGTGGCTCTTTTCAAATTTTCCTTTAATCATACCTAACCCACCTTCTACAACATAGACAGGCGGTAGTAAATAAATCGAGACTACATGAAAACAATGGTATATAGTAATCATCACATTACTAGTGGAAAACCTACTTTGTTTATTTTGTTTTTACATTTAAAAGTCTCTATTGAACGCGTAACGTAAAAATATTAACCAAACCTAAGTAGGCTATACTTAGATTTGTTTAATATTTTTATACAGAAGTAAAATAAAAGAAAAATATATTTTATTATACAACAAGAATTTTGTAATAGTATTTTTATAACTGGAGATATCGCTCAAACAGAAGTACTTAATGAAACCTTAAACTCTGCAATATACTAACTTATCAACTACTACTATTCTAATACTCGATAATTTAATGACAGATTCAAAACTACGATGAGTTGCGAATTACGAACCATAACCAGTTAGGCTATTGGTGTATAATTTAAAGATGTTGAAATTAATACATTACTTTATTTTTGTTGTTTGGTTCTTTATTAAAATATCTAATAAATAAATATCTTTACGTCAGTCTTATGTCCAAGCCAACGATATAATTCGTACATAAGTTTTGAAAAACCCATTGGTACGAGCCTGCTACCTGGGTATCAAACTCGGGTCTCTTGACTCGAAATTCTGACTTCCCAACCACTTGCCTATCGTGATTTCCAACGCTATTAAAATTCAGAAAAACTCGTTAAACTAAAGTAAATAATTTACCAATTCCTTTGTATTTTCTTCTTTTCATGTGCCCGTTAAATAATAACTTAACTAATTAGTTAATACTTCGATTAAGGATTTAGTGAATCTTACTTTTATTAAATACATAAGTTTTATCGTGAATTGATTACTCTTCTTTTTAAATTTTAAGATAATATTTCAGTCCAAAGAGAAGTAAAATGGAATTAGCTTCTTTGAGACATGGTTGTAAATTTATTTAGCAAAAAAAAAACTACATTCATACAAAAATGAAACCCATCTCTTCAACTCATTTACAACAAAAACAAAGGCTTACATAATACTTCACTATTTAACACGAGAATCAGAAATTCAAAGGAAAATTAACAACGGAGGTAAAAATTCTTACGGCATAACTAATCCTGACGAAATTTAAGGCAAGAAATAAAAATTTAATTTTCTCTTTAAGGTATCTTCCCTGACGTCGTTTTAAGAACCACATTTTCGCGTAAATTTACTAAACTGTTTCAAGCCTCGAGCAAGCGAATGAGCCAGTTACGTCATATTCCAGCCCCCACGGTTCTACAAGCGGGATTAGATTGAAATTGAATGGAACTCTTAAGATAGGGTAATTGAAAAATTTCTTAAAATTATGTTTCAACAAAAGGTTAAATCTGAAGAAATTCATACATATAAAAATGTTTTATAAATATTGCGTGAAAGGATTTTACAATTTAATGAACTGAACACATATTGAAACATAGTTCTCGCTGTTTAACTTCAACTTTTTTAAATAAAGTTTTGGTAGGAAAAAATTATAATTAATTTAACATAACGTACAAAATATGTTTTTTACTGACTGTACTAATGGACAAGTGGTGACTAATGGAAAAGCCTAATAAATACAATTGGCTATCGACAGATGGCGGCCCAACCACCTCGAAAAAGAATAGCATACCTCAATTAAACAGGACAGACAATAGCGTCTAAGTCTAAGGTTTCTGATAATGCGAACGCCAATCCGCTTGCAAACTCCAAGGGGAGAGGCCGATTTCCTACAGAGGATTTTAACTGGCCGTTATGTATGCTTGCATAATGTTTATACTAATACATAGTGATACCGAACGAACACGGAAACAGAGGAACATTGTTCCGAATAAACACACCATTGATGAGTATGCGAAGTTTCAATTCAATATCTCGTTTTAAAGTGGGTGGAAATAATAGTCACGTTAGCCGAGTGGTTGGGTGGTCGGACTTTCGAGTTAAGAAACCCGAGTTCGATCCCCAGGTGGCAGGCTCGTACTAATGGGTTTTTTTTAAAAACTTATGTACGAATTATATCGTTGGCTTGGACATAAAGACGGCGACTGGCTCACCACCTATCACGTTGTCCCGAAAATATCTTCGGTGAAAGGTGGGTCAAAGGGACTTAATTGTCTACACTAGACCTCTGTCTTATACAGGGGTATTGGGCGTTGCATGAAGGAGAAAGCGGCGTTATAGGAAATATTTATTTATTTATTTTATAGTGGGTGGAAATCACGTGCGAAAGATTCCGTTACATAGATACATACATACCAAGCTAATAAAAGCGTGTTATAACAACTCATCATAAGTATGATCATAACTAATATGATCATAGATCTTAAGTATAATTTACTTTTATTAATATTATTAAACAATCAATATTAAAAATTTAGTTACCGATTATACAGAAGTATTAAATGAAACCTCTTACCTCATTCGAGGTAAATACCAAAATAGCCTTCTTATTTTTATGGAAATCATGGGCACCTGTCTAATATGCGCGTTCTCTATGGCACGTCATAAAGAGGAAATTGGCGTCTTGGTCGCTACCAACAACAACCCAGGCATCGCAGCTCGCCCGCCCCATATAAATTGCCATTTCCTCGAAAATTTGAGCGTTATTTGTTCAAACAAAGCAAGATAAAATGAAAGAAGCATTTGTCTAGTCTTCTGGCTATGTGATAAACAAAATAGAGCTGCTGGGCACGAAGAGCCTTAGACGAAATCTACAAAGATTTAGGTTCGAAATGAAATTGACTTGAATTTTCAGTGTCTTATAGTTTTCGTTAAAAGTAAACAGAGAAGAATTAAAAAAAAGCAACTGATACGTTCGGGATCCGAACCCGCAAATTCCGTCATACCACGGCGATACTCTTATCCCGGAGACTCAAAAACATCAGTTGAAATTTCTATCGGCTCTTATACAAGACGTAATCGACGCCATCAATGTTAAATACTTTGTACAGACATCAATATAATATTGTTGTCCATATGTGTTTAAAGCACGTAAACAGCCAGACGTTTGTGTGATAGATGGCTCGGAGGTAAAAGCATTGCTGCGCTACGGCATGGTGAATGGTGGTATTTTACATTTTTATAGAAAAACACAATTAAAATTACAAGCAAACCAGTGCAGGAACGTTGAGTTTTTCTTTTTATTCCTACTTCAAATACAAACTCCGTGAAATATCCTTTGAAGTAGTTTATAATCACGCCTTTATTATTCTCATAAAAAAAAGATTCCGTTTTTCGACAACAGTTTTTGCAAACTCGTCCACTTCACTACAAGTGTGTCGTTCTCTTGCTAACAAAGCTCCGAATGAAAGAGTGAGTGAGTGAAATACGTTGCGGAAACAAAGTGTACGGAAACAAAGTTATTATTCTCGTTTCTCCTCTACAAGACAGACGATATTATTTTGAACAAAAATGCTTCACTACGTGCTAAAAATGTTTCCGTACTTCGCAAAAATTTAAATAAAAAGTAAAATATAAGCTACGATAAACATTACACGGCCTGTTAAAACTGCAATAAATAGAATAATAAAATAATATTAAAATAGACTTATATAGAGAACTGCAAAACAAAATGCCTGGATAATAAATAACAGTAGGAGAGATACACTTATAAATATTAAATTACTCGTACGTTACGTCACATTTTAGCAATATGCATGTGAAAAATTATTTCATTCCTGAACAAAATCTTATTTTCTTCCCCAGGGTTTAAACTGCTTCCATACTAAATTTCATCAAATTGGATTTCGCCCTGAACGTTTAGAGATAACAGTAAGTAAAACAGAGTGACATTCACTTTTTTTGTATTACACGTATACGTTTGTTATGTTAGAATATTTTTATGACACCTGTCTAAAAGAAGAAAGAAAGATATCAATATGCTTTATTATAAAGAAGCAAAGCTTGGTGATTCACATTTTTTCTCGCAAAAAATAGGGTAATCCTTTTTTGCATGGCAATTTACTAATTAGACAATAATAGTAAGAAGCTATTATAACACATTACTTTTATTCTATTACTAAAGGAAATGCTATAGGTAGTAAAATTCATACATATATCTACAAAAGTCACGATGGCCGAGTGGTTGGATGGTCCGAATTTCGAGTCGAGAGACCCGAGTTTGATCCCCAGGTGGTAGACTCGTACCAATGGGTTTTTTTTAAAAACTTATGTACGAATTGTATCGTTGGCTTGGACATAGAGACGGCGACGGGCTCACCACCTGTCACGTTGTCCCGAAAATATCTTCAACGGAAGGTGGGTCGAAGGGACTTAATTGTCTAGACTAGACCTCTGTCTACCCCTGAATTGGGAATTGCGTGAAGATATTTATTTTATTTTTATTTATACATATATCTTAAGGCGCTTACTGGGCAGAGAAAAAGTCTACCTTTAGAAATATTAATTTTATGTATTCAATAGGATAAATTAAACATGATAAAGAGATAAAATGTATATTGTTCTTCGTAACGTTAATTGATGAAAAAATACCTTTGTGTAATTACTTGTAAGAGTAGTACACCCGTAAGAGTAGTAACAGTAATACACCCTGTATTAGACAGAGGTCCAGACAATTTAGGTCTGTCCACCCTCCTTTCACCGAAGAAATTTTTTCGGTCAACGTGACAGGCGTGTGTATCGCTGTCTTTATGTCTAAACCAACCATACAAATCGAACATAGTTTTTGAAAATTCTCATTGGTACGACCTTATACACCTGGCGAACTCACTAAACATTACACATTAATGGGCAATGGAAAATAAAAAACTAACTTTGCTGGTGTTGCTCGACTTCAGCAACGCATTCTCTACAGTTGATTTCGATATGCTCTTGGCAATTCTTAAATCTATTAACATTTCTTCTACTGCTATAAAGTGGTTTGATCCTTATCTTCGGGGTCGCTCGCAGCGTGTTCGGATTGACGATTCTTTCTCTGATTCTTGTGAACTAGTTGCTGGCGTGCCTCAGGGTGGCGTTCTTTGTCCTCTTCTGTTTTCGGTTTTTATTAACTCGGTTACTTCTGTCATTTCTTCCAACTTCCATCTTTACGCAGACGACTTGCAGCTTTATCATCATTTCCCCCTGCACAATTTGATCTTGCAGTCTCGTTAATGAATATAGACATTAATCAGATTCACAATTGGTCTAAATCTTTCGGGCTTGATATCAAATGCCAGAAAATCGCAGGCTGTAATCATAGGAAGCAGACATGGGCGTAATTTGTTGGATTTCACTTCGATATCACCAGTAAAATTAGACAACACTGTTATACCCTATACTGATACGTCGAAGGATCTTGAGGTAACTATCGACTCTAACCTAACGTGGAATGCTCATGTTAATGAAGTAAGTCGCAAAGTTCACTTTTCTTTTCATTCGCTGAGATGCCTTCAAGGTTCTTTGCCATTTTTCTTTTTATTTTTGTGTGTACATAAATAAATAAATAAATAAAGTCTTGACCCGCTCTTGACTTGAGTTCCGATCACCCAACCACTCGGCTATTTTGTCTAGTAAGACTAGTTCTAATAAATAAATACAGATAAATATCTTCACGCAATTCCCAATACAGGGGTAGACAGAGGTCAAGTCTAGACAATTAAGTCCCTTTGACCCACCTTCCACCGAAGATATTTTCGGGACAACGTGATAGGTGGTGAGCCCGTCGCCGTCTTTATGTCCAAGCCAACGATGAAATTCGTACATAAGTTTTTAAAAAACTCATTGGTACTGCCACCTGGGGATCGAACTCGGGTCTGTCTACTCGAAATTCCGACCACCCAACAACTCGGCTATCGTGACTTCTAAGACTAGTTACTGGAGTTATATCTTAATATCTTTATCAGAATAGCTGTGAGTACTTAACAAGACATTTTTGATAGATATAGTTATTTTATTTTACAAATATTTCATTTATTAAGATATTAATAAATTGCATATTATAAAAAAGTCCATTACGGCTCTACGGGGAGCCATCAGTGACCTAAAGGAACCCCGCGGTTCTATGTTAAATTTTCAATATAGTAATTACATAGGCATTAATTCATAATTAACATTATTTTTACTCAACAACTCTCATTTTTACTCAATAAAGAAAAAAATATTGGTAATTTTCCATTATTTATGTAAGTGATTACATTTAACAAACTTCTTAATAGGAAATTAATTCTTATTAATTATTGTACGTGACTAAGTCAATCTGGCAATTTTACATGTGAAGGGTCATTTGAGCTATTACTTAATTTTTATGATGGTATTACTTATTTTAATCATTTGTCTGACTCTAAATTCTGAGGCTTTACAAAAGTTATCATGTGTTTATCTAGTAAAAAATAACTTTTGTTTAGTTTTTTTAGTAGTAGACTTATTATTCCAATGGCAACTAACAAAGAAAAAAAATTTCTGTAATTTTATTAACCTTAACGCTAGATTTACGCGTAGAACAAATATTTAAGATTAGTGATATATATTCACCTTCGTCTAGCTATTTCTAAAATAACTCAGGTTTAATCCATTGTGCACAAACAACACAGGCCGCTTGAAACATAACAGTCCGTACTATACAAAGAAAAAATAAATTCACGTTATAAACGTAATACCATATTCGAACAATAACATAAATATGTGTTTTCGGACAAGCGCAACGCACCCGACCGCTTTCATCCACACAGATATAATTCAGTTATCCAATGAACCACATGCGGTGCATACAAACACTGGCCGGATTGAATTTGGTCCGGGAAATAAATACAATGGCAGTGTAAACTCCCGCCGGGCGACGGAAATCTGAGGACAAATAAAAAATATTTATGTACTTGTGCTTTTTTATCTTTCCTTGAAAATTCTAAATCAAAATATAAATTTTTGTCTTGTAAAACTATGGTTCTGTTGTATCACTAGCAACTTATATTTTTATTTAGAGATATAACATTATTTCTTTTTTGTGAATATTTTTACTATAACATAACAGTACAGTCACGATAGCCGAGTGGTTAGGTGGTCGGAATTTCGAGTCAATAGACCCGAGTTCGATCCCCAGTTAGCAGGCTCGTACCAATGGGTTTTTCAAAAACTTATGTACGAATTACATCGTTGGCTTGGACGGGCTCACCACCTGTCACGTTGTATCGAAAATATCTTCGGTGGAAGGTGGGTCGAAGGGACTTAATTGTCTAGACTAGACCTCTGTCTACCCCTGTATTGGGAATTGCGTGAAGATATTATTTATTTATTTTATATATTTATATCAGTACAGTAAGTCAACATATTAATACTGCCTATATTATTTAAGTTCAAAACATGCTGTTATTTCATTTGTTTTGTCTTTCCATTACCTTCATAAAACATTGTACAAAGCCGCTGTCTACTGGCCTACAAGTGATTGCAAGTGCAATACTCTAAACGATTATATCAGTAATCGAGGATGCATCTTCCGAAAGACATTTTTTTATTTTAACTGATTTAAAAAAAAAGATTGATAATTTGATTCGATACGTATGCATTTGTAATAGTTTTGGAAGTTATATTAATGTTATTTATAATCCTTACGGATTAGCCAGATAGAGGATATCGCCAGGTGTTAAGATCCTGACGTAGCTGTTTTACTTCTAAATATTTCTTCAAATACACATGTAAGGTATATCTTTATTAAATAACAAGTAATAGCAGTTTAGAGAAATGTCACATTCGTCTAAATATGTAAACGTATTACAATATACATACAATACAATAATTTATATCAAATATTACAATCAAGGAAAACTGAAACTTTTGTCATCCAAAAACATCACCGATGCTAATAACTGGTCAATTAAGTCTTTTCGACCCACCTTCCACCGAAAACATTTTTGGGACAACGTGACAGGTGTCGTACATAAGTTGTGACAAAACCCACTGGTACGAGCCTTGGGGATCAAACTCTGGGTTTCGTGACTCGAATTCCGATCACCCAACTGCTCGGCTATCGTGACTTATCATTATTATTACTAATTGCAAGTGCGAACAATAAGAATTTTGATTACTCGCCAACTCGAACATCACGGCTTCTACAAGTTAACTCTCCTTAATATTTCCGGTTATAACTTTTAAAAATATTAGAGGCGAATGATATTTTAGATATTTTATATACCTATGTGTCTACTCTATAATATCTGGTTAGTTTTTTGTAAGGGCATCAAAATATTTAATAACCAAATACCATTAACAAAAGAACAAAGTAGAATAAAAATTGTAATAGGCAATAAACTGTACATAGTATTAATAGTGTGCATAGTCTAATTTGAATCTGATTTAACAACGATAAATACGGTACATTAAAATAGAACAGTTGCCGGCAGTCACGTCGGACATCTTCACGCTTGTACACAAAGCTATTCGTTCCGCGCTTTACGACATCGGAACTGACGTGTCCCTTACACTCAAGAGTTAGGTACATACCTACACACTCAAACTTCATCACTGTCACTAGAGACGCCGTGTCTGAACACGCGAAACAACTCCGCACATTGTTGTTTCACGTTTCATTCCGATACGAACACGGTTTACGGCAAGAATCACTGAATTTCCCTCGAGTGCAATATAAAGCTCTCTGTTCGCTGCATCGGCACTTCGATCCAAATTTGATATCGGACATCACTAGGTTTAAGTCTATCCGCATAAAATATACAAATACGTCGCGAGAATAAAGTTTTCTTTTTACGGTGCAACAAAAGTTTGAAGTATGAATTGCTAACAACAGCACGTTCTAATATCAGGGCAATGATGACGCCATTTTTTTCTTCCAGATCGTAAAGGGTCGCTCGAGGAAACAGACGCGTTTCGGAATGCTCTCATTACGCTCGTGGAATCTTTTTACTTTACAACAGTGCTCCCCTTTCTTACAGTATCATAGTAATAAAAGTTTTCCTCTCGCTCATCGGGTGCAAACGGAAGTGACTAATAAGGAAAGTCGCAAAGATAATAATTCCTTTTTTCCCAAAGTCTTTTTATTTTAATTAAAACTAAAATAGCTTTCCGTGTTTTTTGTTGAAAGACTTTTATTTATTTAAAAAAAAAGGTATATTTCTGTGATACACACTGAACTAATAATGAATAGCTTATCTGTATTGTATAATACTATTGAAACGATATCTTAACGTATTAAACGACTATAAAAAACTTTTAATAAGCTCGGACATGCTGCGAACTGCGAAAAATAACGTCGCAGGTTCGAGTACGCTATTAATGTTGTCGTGAAATAATTGACACACAAGCAGCATTATGATTCTGATAGATATTGTTTTGAAAACTTACAAGCAAATGGCAATTTTTTAATTTGTATGTATTATGGCATAAAAAAACAACTAAAATGGCAGCGTTATGTCTGCGACCTTCGACGGAAAAAGACGGCTTACCGTTTAAGCGGTCTCAACACCAACCGTTAGAATGTTTTTCATACGCATACTAGAAGTATTAGTAAGATCTATCGGCAATAATACAAGTCTTAATTCATTTATTAAAGTTGATGGTCATAAAATACGGTAGGTTACCGTAATCACAAATATTATACATAATATTAATATACCCAACATACAATACAACACCCCGTTTGAATTCAACCCATGATTTGTACACCTGAGTAGATAGGAGACGAAAAGATATTTAATTGAGGTAAAGTTATCACTTTTAACTAAGGCAAATTTACAAATATAAATTATAAAAATAAGTGGGTTTAAATAATTACTGATACGAGGTATGAGCAACATGAATTAAAATATTTAATGATCTTATATTACTACCCATAGATGCCGCGATAACCTACACCAGACAAAATGACCGGTGATAGTAATGTTCCAATTGTCTGATACCACGATCTGTTAATCCGCTTGTCAACCATGGCAATTATTCTCCTTACGGAAGAGTTTTGGAGGCCATTAAAGAAATAAAGTAAATCACAACTCACACAAATGTTGATGCTGCTATTACTGTGTACGTCTGCCTCTTACAGTTACCTCTGAACATTGTGTTATAATAAAGCAAGCTCTGTGTACATTTCGAACAGGAGCACGTATCGATTGTTACTACACTGTTTTTATCAAAATGTGAAATTAAGTCTGACGGCGATAGGTTCACCACCTGTCACGTTGTCCCAAGCATGCTTTGTTGAATGATGGAAATTGCGTGAATATATAAAAAAATAGACAATTGCTATGAAATAAGGAGATTTGCCATCTGTATTAATGAATGCATCAGACAATACAAAAAATATTTATACTTCTTCTTTATTAATAAAAGTAAGGATTATTGCAACTCATTCATTTCAGTTTATTCCATGAGTTTCACAAATTCAACGAATAATTATTAACTTGATATAATTACCACACTGACAGAATAAGAGACTTCTCAGTCAATACTAACATTGTAAAAACCACACATAGCATTGAATAGCTTTCCAAAAAATGTTAAAAACTGGCTACACTCTCTTTTCCTTTTTATCTTTAGTGGTAATAAATATGTCGACCGCCTTCGTAGACTGCGCCGGTAAAATGTTATACTTACTACTTACCAGCCAATAAATTTAAGAGATTAATGATAGATACGATATTTATTTACTTAAGTACCAGGACCGTGAAATGTAATCTGGCTTAATACCAATTAATCTTAAAAACATGTTACATTTTTCTTTATTTCAACGATTATAGTTTCACTCGTATCAGATAATCTGATGACAAATTGAACGAAAACGACCAAACAACACGACAAGGATATTTATGCCGACACAACAATATTGTTTTATTTTATCTGTAATTCTCGCTTGATTTGAATTAACGCTTAGTGGATCTAATAAATTTAAAGGTCTGGCAGTACACGCATTAAAATGGTAACTATCGATAAAAAAGAAACTTAATCAAAGCGTGTACTATTAGTTTTAAAATATAAATCACTTCGTAAAAATGCCTTAAAATTTAGCATTGACTGTTTTAGCATAGCCGTATATATTCGGCATTATTCACCCCACTTATTGATTAAACAAGCAGTCCATATGCAACTAAATATCGTCACCCTCTAAGCAAAGAAACACCATTAGAAGCCACGTGGGACCACAGATCCCTAATCTCCTGGGGCTAGGTAACGCTTGGTTCCGCCGATGCACATTTTTACTTTACCACTAATTGGTGCATTCGGGGGTTGCAGTGAAACCCCAGTCGCCCTTAGGGAAAACACAAATAGGGCTTTTTCACTGTCACATTATTTGTAGGTAATGAATATTATTTAAGCTTGTGCGTATGAAGTCACATTCAAATAATATTTAATTTTGTGAATTAAAAATATTTTGGATACATATAATAATATTTAATACGTAGCACAACTTTAAGATGCAACATAATATAATTTACACAGCCACGTATGCACGCATCACGCAGGCAACCTGAGACAACAGATGCTACGAATCTAACGAACTACGAACTGATGTTTTTTTTTGTTTGAACGAGTATATTTCCTGTTTGGTCCCATTGTCACCAAGTGAAGATCCGATGAAAGATTCACAAAAAATCAACAAAATTCGGCAAGATGTACAAGAATTTTGCGTATCTCACCTCTTTTGTTATGTTATTAAGTTGTTTGTGTCTATCATAATAGGATGCTGAGCTGATTATAGAAGCCACTGCACTCCTTAATTGTTAGGATGAACTCCTTAATTTACATACGATTTGTTGCTAGATACTGCCATAGATGTAAGGTATTGAATGATAAGAGACGTATTGGGGTTTTAATAGTTGTGATTAGAAGATTTACGTATATCGTACTCATTATCATTATTATTATAATAAACATCAATAAATACATATTGGTATGTATACATCATACATCGTAGACATTAGCAATTACTGATCAATACTTAGGACTGATTTCTTAAATTTTTAGCTTTCTTTTTTAGTCAAGCAAATGACTTTATTAATGAATAATAATTTAATGCAAATATTTTTACAAGTGTATTATAAAAATCCCTTTTTTATTTTTTAAACAAACAAGAAAGCATCAACAAAATACACATCGATTATATATGGTTTATAGAGAGTTTTGGAGAGGGATTCTCAAAGGAACCTTAATATTACCGGATGATCCCAAGTCCATTGCATGCAACATATCTGCGAAATTTCACGCACCCTTTATAATAATATGAGAATGCGAAGGCCTCTTATCTACCCTCGTTTGGATCATAGTACCACTGCGGCTCAAAAGCAGCGATAAAAGGGTCCAGTATATCACATTGGCACTTTCGGCAGAAGATGCGTAATTTATACCTTTCCCTCTATAACAGCACTTTACTCGATTCCACTGAAAATGTATTGATCTGAATAACCATCCATTAGCATGCTTCAAACCATTTTACTAAGTAGTACATATAGATTAACTTGGCATTCGCAAATAACTTTACTTAATCAGGTAATCTCAACAAAACAAAACAACTTTAGTTCAAACTATTATTTTCCCCCTTATTGAGTATGGTGATGTGTGCTATTTCGACCTGAATGCAGACCTTCTTGACAAATATGACCGACTTCTCAATAATTGCATTCGATTCATTTTTAATCTTCGTAAGTATGATCACGTGTCTAATTATCGCTCGCAATTACAGTGGTTACCTATTCGCCAACGCCGTAGTTTGCGTGTACTCACAACCCTGTACTCTATCCTAACATCTCCCGCTGCACCTTCCTACCTATCTTCCCTATTTAAAAACCTAAGCTCTAACCACGACAGAAACCTTCGGTCATCAAACAACCTCCAGCTTCATTGTCCACATCATACTTCAGGCTTTATCCATTCCTCCTTTCTTGTGCAATCTGTTCTGCTTTGGAATGCACTTCCTCTCGAAATCAGGATGTCCAAGAGCCGTTATGCTTTTAAGAAGAAGGTGAAAGATCACCTCCTAAAAACTTTGGCAGAATCATCGTAATATCCGTTATTAATTATGGCATTATTATATTAATTATGTCATTAATTATATTATTTAAGTATTTAATCTGTATAAGTGTATATTTTTATGTATTTATATTTATTTTTATATGTATGTATGTATGTAAAAATGTAGGTATATATATTTTATACTCATGTATTATATAATATCTTATTTTACTTGTGTCTCTATCATATTTATCTGCTTCACCTACTTCATCCAATCTCTGCATCACCCAAAGGTAGACTGACAGAGAATGCCTCAGGCATTAAGTCCACCTATACATGAAAGGTATGAAGTTTAATAACTAAATAAATAATCTCATGTACTGTTAAGTCACTGATTTAAGTCAGTTTTTTTAGGGAAAAAGGAGGCAAACGAGCAGGTAACAATGGTAACAAAACGTGATGGTAAGTGATTACCGCCGCCGCAATACCAGAGGAATAGCAGATGCGTTGCCGGCCTTTGAGAAAGGTATAAGCTCTTTTCTTGAAGGTCCCTAAGTCGTATCGGTCCGGAAAAACCACTGACGGCAGCACATTCCATAAAGTGCAAGTGGCAGAAAATTCGGCGAAAAACGTATTGTGGTGGAATGCCAAGCATCAAGATGGTGTTGATGGAATTTTTGACTATGCCGTATGGTACGATGGTGAAATTCAGCGGCTAGGATTAATCCGAACAATTCCTCGGAGCTCTCCCCGTAGTGAGAGAGATGCAACATCTCTTCGCAAAGCCACGGGATAAATTCGATCGTGTGGAATTCGATACTTCTGAATTCGACACTAATTAACTGTCATCATCTCAGATTTGTTGCATACTTGCCAAAAAAAAACCGAACCTCAGTGCACTATTTAGACTTAGCCCCGGATTTTTCATATTTCTTTCTACATTTAAATTTAACGTATTTTAGAAATGAAGGATGGTACGGTTGTCCTTTTATTTCAGTTTTGTTCAATTTAGCGGGCATCACTGATTAACTTAAGACTGGTATTTACAAATTTAAACTAGTAGTTTTTTTTTTTTTCAATTTACCTATATTTGTCTCTTCTCAGGTTCTGTTAAGAATACAATAACAATAATAAAAAACCAATGTATATGGGTTTTGTATTATTGTAATAACTGTATTATGTATTTCTACGGAAAATTAAAATCTCTGTAATTTAAACAAAGATATATAGGAAATAAGTTTATGTATACGTTGTTAATATATTAGCCCCGCGAAGCGAGTATTGGGTAATCGTAATTACAATCAGAACACTCGAATCAATGAGTTTTTTTCGAATCTTAGGTACAATTTGTGTCGTTGGCTTCAATGACATACATGTGGTGAACATATCACATTGTCCCAAAATATACACAGGTAAAATATGACTCTAAAGGACGAAATTGCCTAAAGCTCTGACTATTCCAGAATTATAAACACATTAAGATGAACAAAGACAAATAAATATTTAAAAAAAACAGTATCGTTATTTCGCTAGAAAGAGCTAAAGGCATCGTTTAATTGCATGCGAAACGTTATGACTGCTAACAGACATTTAATAAAAGCAATATTTTTACGCAATATAATAAATATCATAAATAAACGTCTGCTGACGTGTAAATGTAAACAAAACAATGACTCGCTAAATCGCACCCGCACACCCTGCCACCAGCTCACCAAGGTGTGGTCCATGCAGTTCATTATAAAGGAATACGTTTCGTATTTTGAAACTTAAATAAATCTGTTCATTTATGAGTGTATTTCCATAATCTAAATAAATTTTGAGCTACCTTATCCCAGCGAGTTCATTAGAATAATTTACTACAAATGTGTTCATTTTGAAAAAAAATCCTGAAAGTTTCGCCAAACACTCGAATTTTCAGAATCGGATCATTAGTATTTCTTCGTATTACGAACGAAATTTATATTAATAAATGTAAACTGAAACTAGTTTTCTAACAAGTATTTGCTGAAATTTTTTTATCATATTGGAGGCATTTCTAGACAACGACTCCCGGAAGTGATTATACTGTGTTGCTAAAGTCGACGTTTGTGATTTTATCGAAACTCCAATTACCAATCAGCAACTCCACTTTTGATATACTTACACAACTTTAACGTAGTGAGTAAAAAGTAAAAAAATTTCGAGAACAGAAAAGAAAACATCATTCGTCACGATAGCCCCGTGGTTAGATGGTCGAAATTCCGAGTCAAAAGACCCGAGTTCGATCCCGAGGTGGCAGGCTCGAATATAATTCGATATAATATAATTCGAAGGTGTTCGAATTATATCGTTGGCTTGGACATAAGGATGGCGACGGGCTCACCACCTGTCACGTTGTACCGAAAATACTTTCCGTGGAAGGTGGGTCGAAGGGTCTTAATTGTTAAGACTAGACCTCTACCCCTGTATTGGAATTGCGTGAAGATATTTATTTATTATAATTTGTTTGTTTGCTATTTTATTAAAATAAAACATGCACAGTAAACTTTAATGAATTTAAAACGAACATATTCTTCACTTTATCGTGACTGGACACTTAGGAAACATTTTTTAAAATATAAGGAAATAAAAATAAATTCCAAAGCTAAAGGATCCGAAAAATGAGCCCCAATTAAATGGGCTTAATCACGATACAGAATATTAAAAGGAAATTATCCGTCGTCAGATTAAAATTAACTAAAAATATATTTTCCTCAGTTCGCGTGCCCGACTGTCGTGCTCCACGAGTATCAACGCTTCGCGTGTTATTCCATTGTAATGCGATTTAGTAAAACCATAATCCCTTTACAATAGGCTCAATCCTACTGAAATGTAAACTGGAAATTCAGAATAACAAATTGCTGTATTAACTTTTCGCCAATGCCACCTATTTGTAAGCTTCTTGTAATTCTTTGTTTATAATTTTTACACAAATCTGTATGTGTTATTAAGTTACTTTCTTATTTTATCTTCATACCATTCCCAACTCAGGGGTAAACAGAGGTCTACTCTAGACAATTAAGTCCCTTCGACCCACCTTCCACCGAATTTTAGGACAACGTGACAGGTGTTGAGCCCGTCGCTGTCTTTATGTTCAAGCCAACGATATAAACCGTAGATAGGTTTTATATATATATATATATATATATATATATATATATATATATATATATATATATATATATATATATATATATATATATATATATATATATATATATATATATATATATATATATATATATATATATATATATATATATATATATACATATATATATATATATATATATATATATATATATATATATATATATATATATATATATATATATATATATATATATATATATATATATATATATATATATATATATATATATATATATATATATATATATATATATATATATATATAATATGAGTATAGCTGAGATACGTATATGTAATATATATGTATATATATATATATATATATATATATATATATATATATATATATATATATATATATATATATATATATATATATATATATATATATATATATATATATATATATATATATATATATATATATATATATATATATATATATATATATATATATATATATATATATATATAAAATATGAGTATAGCTGAGATACGTATATGTAATATATATGCGTCAAAATCTCTAATGCACCGGGTGCTGCACGCAGTTACTGCAATTGTGCTCGTATGACGAGCCTCTTTAACGCAACTCAAGCAATGCTCACACGCGTGCAGTGCGTAGCTGGTACGTGAACAGCGTGAACTCAAAATATACTCGCGCGCACCCTTAGACGCTGCTGTCCGTCACCGGTCTAGTTGATATTTTTGAGACATTTAAAAGGCCATCTATTGGTAGCTGTAGCAATTTTTAGAACTTTTTCTTAGTAGACTTTTAAGACAACTTTGGGAAAAAGAATTATAACGCCAAATTCGGCAAATTGATGACTGATAAAGTATATTGACGACGTTTCGTTTAGTGAGGTGAAAACCAAAATTCGGAGATCTATCTACACATGCCTCTACTTCAGGTCGCCATTTTATGACGACGTGAACGTACGACGAGACGTAATTAATATGTGAATGTAATGACCATGATCACCTATCACACATACTTCTTTGAGCATAATCCATTAATTAATACCATTAACAGCAATATACAAGTTGTTCGTTTAAAAATAAAAGCAATAAACAAAAAGAAATAATACTTTCGAAAATTTTCTGTCAACACCATGTTAAAGGGTAGTTATTGATTTTCATTAGCCGCCAGTTTTATCGTTCTCGTTAAAACAAAACACCGGTGCTACGATATAATTAAGGGTTATAATTTACAACGGTCGCATATCACAAACACGTTGCTCTACTGAAAATAAAATTAGTTTTCCACATTAACATTCTCCACGCGACGTAATAAACAGTAATCTTTATTGTTACGAGTGTGTTGTGTCATTTTCTTATATGTTATTGCATCAGTATACGTAATAGGTTTCAGATTTACGTAACGTACATACGAGCATGCACAGTCATCGTCTACGAATTAATGGAGTTAGTACAATGATCTTACCGCCTCAAAACAGCAATGCCGTTCCTTTGTTGAAAAGAAAATATATTTATGTAGTAAATAGTGAAAACGATAGCCGAGTTGTTGAGTGATCGGAATTCGAGTCATTAGACCCGAGTTCGATTCCCAGGTAGCCGGCTCGTACCAATGGTACCAAACATAAGTTTAAAAAAACTACAATGTGGTGCTTGATAGCGTATCAAAGTTCTTCAGTTCTATTATATAGCGCTAAGTATGTGTGGCAACAATCACAGTAAAATTCGACTAACTTTCTTCAGGCGATGTGAATAATGAAATGGAATTTCACATTACATTCAACTATAGTTTATGTCGGTCAGAATCGGTTTCTTACATACTAATTTTATTTTTATATTTTATTATTTAATTTCTTTAATAGTAAATATTTTTACTCAATACCTTCAAACGACGAAAACACGCACAGCAACCGATAGCGTAGTGTAATATTACCCGTAGTGTAATATCTTAAAAGCTAAAGCTACGTGTCGAGTTCGAATCTCGCTAGAGGTAAACATTTTTACAAACAATATTTGTACAGGATCTATGGATATTTCTATGTGTATATAAATATTTGTCTATGTAAATATATATGTATGAAAGTATGCTGCACCGATGTCTTGGACACTGAGACGACGATGAGCAATCTATCACGTTGTCTCAAATAAGCTGCAGTGATAAAGTGGGTGGAAAAGACTTAATTATTTAGACCTCAGGCTATCCCAACATTGGCAAAATGCGTGAAGATAAAAACAAAACACCGGTGCTACGATATAATTAAGGGTTATAATTTACAACGGTCGCATATCACAAACACGTTGCTCTACTGAAAATAAAATTAGTTTTCCACATTAACATTCTCCACGCGACGTAATAAACAGTAATCTTTATTGTTACGAGTGTGTTGTGTCATTTTCTTATATGTTATTGCATCAGTATACGTAATAGGTTTCAGATTTACGTAACGTACATACGAGCATGCACAGTCATTGTCTACGAATTAATGGAGTTAGTACAATGATCTTACCGCCTCAAAACAGCAATGCCGTTCCTTTGTTGAAAAGAAAATATATTTATGTAGTAAATAGTGAAAACGATAGCCGAGTTGTTGAGTGATCGGAATTCGAGTCATTAGACCCGAGTTCGATTCCCAGGTAGCCGGCTCTTACCAATGGTACCGAACATAAGTTTAAAAAAAACTACAATGTGGTGCTTGATAGCGTATCAAAGTTCTTCAGTTCTATTATATAGCGGCATCTATTATAGTGTGGCAACAATCACAGTAAAATTCGACTAACTTTCTTCAGGCGATGTGAATAATGAAATGGAATTTCACATTACATTCAACTATAGTTTAGACGTCGGTCAGAATCGGTTTCTTACATACTAATTTTATTTTTATATTTTATTATTTAATTTCTTTAATAGTAAATATTTTTACTCAATACCTTCAAACGACGAAAACACGCACAGCAACCGATAGCGTAGTGTAATATCTTAAAAGCTAAAGCTACGTGTCGAGTTCGAATCTCGCTAGAGGTAAACATTTTTACAAACAATATTTGTACAGGATCTATGGATATTTCTATGTGTATATAAATATTTGTCTATGTAAATATATATGTATGAAAGTATGCTGCACCGATGTCTTGGACACTGAGACGACGATGAGCAATCTATCACGTTGTCTCAAATAGGCTGCAGTGATAAAGTGGGTGGAAAAGACTTAATTATTTAGACCTCAGGCTATCCCAACATTGGCAAAATGCGTGAAGATAAAAACAAAAACACAAAAACTGATAGCGATGATCAAATTTTTTATCATATTTTAAAATGATTTTCCTGTTTCGTTATTTAATAATACGACACTAATGCATCATTCACAGATTGCCACTCAAACAATGAGTGACGTCCGGAAACGCAATTAACTATGTATACCTATTCGTTGGAAAGAGGAAATATCAATTCGCCTGCAAGGGGGAATCGACCGATGCGTCCATTTCGGACGATCGTACTCGGTTGACTCAATTATGCTCATATTGTATGAGCGTTGATATTTTAAGCCGACTCTTGATCCGTCCAGTTACAGATTTTCCTTTTTAAATGGTAAATTAAGTGACTATTTAAAGCAATCTTTACACATATAGTATTACCAATACAGTATTACCGAATATTACCTTAAATAAAAAGAAGTTTGACGTTGATAAGGCTAAGCCAAAACGTTTATCCATAATAACCACTCCTCTTTTGACCCTTTTAAGGGAGTAATTTTCCAATCCCCTCTCTTATAAAATGCCTCTTTGATATAAAGAATATGTTTTCTGAAATTAAATTTTCAACGGCAACGGCTAAGGCTCTCTGTTGATCCATCAGTCAGCCAGTCAGGACAAAGACTTTCATATATATACGTCATATACGTAGGTAAGTAATTGCAACTTTTCGCTTCCAATTATTACAAGACAATTCCTTTTTAACTCCCAGCGTATGCGTTTTATTCGATTTTACATTCCGATGCCGCTTGGAGTGATGTTTGAATTCTAGACAAATTAATTCTTTCCGCCGCATTTCACCAAACGTGGTACAACGTGAAAAATGTGAGATTACATCTTGGACAGGAATACATCCCGACGTTATCTTCCTTTTTTAATTTTACATTTATATTGAATAATGATTGTGATCTCGTGGGGAATTCAATTCATTGTTAAATAAACTCAAATTCACTGTCTCTTATTACACAATTCATTCATTTTTCATTAAATATCTGAGTAAAGAGAACTTGTAACGTATCATCCGAGTCAGGTATGTAGAGCAAAAACTTCCTGTCTTTGCTACTATAAACTGTTTTGATCGGTTCGTCTATTTCTTTTATTTACTTTATAATCCTATTAAGCCATAACCATATATATTATATCAAAAGGCACTGTAGAAACTTTTAAACCATATGAATTATATAAACTTCATTACGCAAGCAAATATCTTCACACCATTACCAATACAGGGGCAGACAGTGGACTAGACAATTAAGACCTTTCGACTCAATTTCCACCGTTATTTTTTGTAAGCTGTTACCAGCTTTATGTCCAAGCCAACGGTTTAAAACATACAAGTTCTTTTTCAAAAACCCATTGGTACGATCCTGAGGATCGAACTTAGGTCTCATAACTCTAATTCCGTTTATCCAACCACTCGGGTATCGCGACTTTATAATTAATTTATATAATATTAACTATATAAAACTCAGCTGTCATTATCTTGACCTCATAATGTAAATTTAAATTTAAATTGTCCTATCAGTAGGCATTAACAGGCAACTACTTTAGTTTTTTAATATGTTTTAGCATTTGCCCATGCAGGTGAAGTCAGAATTCTAGACAAATTAATTCTTTCCGCCGCATTTCACCAAACGTGGTACAACGTGAAAAATGTGAGATTACATCTTGGACAGGAATACATCCCGACGTTATCTTCCTTTTTTAATTTTACATTTATATTGAATAATGATTGTGATCTCGTGGGGAATTCAATTCATTGTTAAATAAACTCAAATTCACTGTCTCTTATTACACAATTCATTCATTTTTCATTAAATATCTGAGTAAAGAGAACTTGTAACGTATCATCCGAGTCAGGTATGTAGAGCAAAAACTTCCTGTCTTTGCTACTATAAACTGTTTTGATCGGTTCGTCTATTTCTTTATTTTAAAGCAATATTCATAAGTTCAGCAATAAATCATAATAGCTGATAGCAAAACATCGACTTTATCTGAACTGCACCGAAATCCCCAGTAGTCGGACTATCCATCTGTCGCCTGCGGCAGCCCATTATTTATACACCAAACCACTCTCTGACAGTACCAACTCCGTACTACCCTGTAGGTGTATACCTAGTAATTATTTTAAACACGCTGCGAGGAAATCGAGCTTGTTCGAGTTAATCTTCCTGTTGCATACAGTTTGCCAAAGGTGATACTGAAACGATAAAATATTTTAATTAGTTGTGATGATTTTATAACGTTTCATAGACATCTTTTGACTCGACATAATTCTCATCTTATGTAACATAAACATGTGCTACAGATGAGACAAATAATTTTTCTCGAAAATTTACGTCCGAGATATTATTTAGACCAAATTTTTTTGATAGACTTATTCAACATTAAAATAAATCCATTGAAATACATATCGCTCTTTCATATTCACATATTCTTATTCATTTTGTATAAATTAAATAGGCCTCCCTCCTGCCAACGGCGTAAGATTATTACATAAAGGACCACCTTAAGTTCTTCGAAAATCAAATTCTTAAGTCGAATTCACCTTTTTACCATTACAGGGAACTTTCAAATAACCCTTCTAAATCGTAGTAACCACCGATAGATGTCGGATTAACCATCCCAAAAATAACAGAATGAAGGGCAGCAGCGTCTAAAGCGCCTGGTACTGCGATGGATAATTCCGTTATAAGTATGATAATTATAGTGCATCGTCCTAAAGGGAAAAAAAAGGTATTGTTATTATTTGCGGCTATCAAAATACAAAAACTTTATTAAAATAAATCCATTGAAATACATATCGCTCTTTCATATTCACATATTCTTATTCATTTTGTATAAATTAAATAGGCCTCCCTCCTGCCAACGGCGTAAGATTATTACATAAAGGACCACCTTAAGTTCTTCGAAAATCAAATTCTTAAGTCGAATTCACCTTTTTACCATTACAGGGAACTTTCAAATAACCCTTCTAAATCGTAGTAACCACCGATAGATGTCGGATTAACCATCCCAAAAATAACAGAATGAAGGGCAGCAGCGTCTAAAGCGCCTGGTACTGCGATGGATAATTCCGTTATAAGTATGATAATTATAGTGCATCGTCCTAAAGGGAAAAAAAAGGTATTGTTATTATTTGCGGCTATCAAAATACAAAAACTTTATTAAAATAAATCCATTGAAATACATATCGCTCTTTCATATTCACATATTCTTATTCATTTTGTATAAATTAAATAGGCCTCCCTCCTGCCAACGGCGTAAGATTATTACCCACTGGACAACAAAACATTAAACTCGAAACAAACATTTTTCTTTATTTACTTTATAATCCTATTAAGCCATAACCATATATATTATATCAAAAGGCACTGTAGAAACTTTTAAACCATATGAATTATATAAACTTCATTACGCAAGCAAATATCTTCACACCATTACCAATACAGGGGCAGACAGTGGACTAGACAATTAAGACCTTTCGACTCAATTTCCACCGTTATTTTTTGTAAGCTGTTACCAGCTTTATGTCCAAGCCAACGGTTTAAAACATACAAGTTCTTTTTCAAAAACCCATTGGTACGATCCTGAGGATCGAACTTAGGTCTCATAACTCTAATTCCGATTATCCAACCACTCGGGTATCGCGACTTTATAATTAATTTATATAATATTAACTATATAAAACTCAGCTGTCATTATCTTGACCTCATAATGTAAATTTAAATTTAAATTGTCCTATCAGTAGGCATTAACAGGCAACTACTTTAGTTTTTTAATATGTTTTAGCATTTGCCCATGCAGGTGAAGTCAGAATTCTAGACAAATTAATTCTTTCCGCCGCATTTCACCAAACGTGGTACAACGTGAAAAATGTGAGATTACATCTTGGACAGGAATACATCCCGACGTTATCTTCCTTTTTTAATTTTACATTTATATTGAATAATGATTGTGATCTCGTGGGGAATTCAATTCATTGTTAAATAAACTCAAATTCACTGTCTCTTATTACACAATTCATTCATTTTTCATTAAATATCTGAGTAAAGAGAACTTGTAACGTATCATCCGAGTCAGGTATGTAGAGCAAAAACTTCCTGTCTTTGCTACTATAAACTGTTTTGATCGGTTCGTCTATTTCTTTATTTTAAAGCAATATTCATAAGTTCAGCAATAAATCATAATAGCTGATAGCAAAACATCGACTTTATCTGAACTGCACCGAAATCCCCAGTAGTCGGACTATCCATCTGTCGCCTGCGGCAGCCCATTATTTATACACCAAACCACTCTCTGACAGTACCAACTCCGTACTACCCTGTAGGTGTATACCTAGTAATTATTTTAAACACGCTGCGAGGAAATCGAGCTTGTTCGAGTTAATCTTCCTGTTGCATACAGTTTGCCAAAGGTGATACTGAAACGATAAAATATTTTAATTAGTTGTGATGATTTTATAACGTTTCATAGACATCTTTTGACTCGACATAATTCTCATCTTATGTAACATAAACATGTGCTACAGATGAGACAAATAATTTTTCTCGAAAATTTACGTCCGAGATATTATTTAGACCAAATTTTTTTGATAGACTTATTCAACATTAAAATAAATCCATTGAAATACATATCGCTCTTTCATATTCACATATTCTTATTCATTTTGTATAAATTAAATAGGCCTCCCTCCTGCCAACGGCGTAAGATTATTACATAAAGGACCACCTTAAGTTCTTCGAAAATCAAATTCTTAAGTCGAATTCACCTTTTTACCATTACA
Source organism: Sericinus montela (assembly GCA_029286605.1). NCBI lineage: Eukaryota > Metazoa > Arthropoda > Insecta > Lepidoptera > Papilionidae > Sericinus > Sericinus montela. Next base: position 11,606,269 of record JAGSMR010000015.1, read on the forward strand.
GGGAACTTTCAAATAACCCTTCTAAATCGTAGTAACCACCGATAGATGTCGGATTAACCATCCCAAAAATAACAGAATGAAGGGCAGCAGCGTCTAAAACGCCTGGTACTGCGATGGATAATTCCGTTATAAGTATGATAATTATAGTACATCGTCCTAAAGGGAAAAAACATGTATTGTTATTATTTTCGGCTATCAAAATACAAAAAATTTATTAAAATAAATCTCTCTCGAGTCAGTCAACTTTTTTAAAACTCTCACTTATTTGATAAAATAATTTATTCCCTCAACGAGGATATAAAACTCTAAAAAAAATCAAGGTCAAACAAAGGAAACTTCTTTTAGCAGTTTTATTGTCATAAAGATTTGGTTCAGATGGATGCACTTCATGCATGACTTTAAAAGAAACTATATTGAAGTATTGCCTACAGTCCAAATTCGACTAATTATGTTTTTAAATTATGTCCCGAAAATATCTTCGGTGGAAGGTGGGTCAAAGGGACTTAATTGTTTAGACTAGACCTCTGTCTATCCCTGTATTGGGAATTGCGTGAAGACATTTATTCATTTATTTTATTTTATTTTTTTAAATTATACATACATAGTACTATGTTGCATCAGATTTTATAAGCAATAAAATATTTAAATTTAGTGTATTGAAAATCAGCAGTTCACTTTACATTTCCTAAATTATTTTTAACATCCAAAAAAGAATCATTCGAGTAGTATATTATATTTAATTTGCTCCAAATGTGCAAATAATTCCGAAAATTGATAATTGAAGAAAACGCGCAAAATTGATAGCAAAACATATCTTGCCATTTATAAACACAGAGATCCGAACTTACGAATCAGCAAGGTCAAACTATGTTTAGCATTGACATAATGTTTTACCTTAAGCGTGGCAGTGCAATACGAATAGTCGTGTCGTTCTCACATTCGACATAAAATGTATTAAACAAATACGCTTAAAATGAGATTTTTAATTCATATTCTGTTATTTTTAGCTTTTGTTGTAAGTTTATTTGAAGCTAAAGACCTTGTAGTTGGTACGAGAGTTAATAATTTGTTGATATCGACCGACAAAGTTGTTTATCGCGCTATACCGCTTATAAGGAGGGACAAAGATTACACATACGTAGATGCCAAGGAGAGGATTATAAAGGCAAGTGAATATATCTGAGAATTTATATATAAAATGGGACTAACTGGATATACCTTCCCATGTTTTACCAAAATCGAATGATATTTAAATATTAAAACATATTCTACCCTTACAATCCTTAGTTATTTTTTTTTGTTTATAAATACCTACATGTTATGGCAAGTAATAAATAATTTCATTGATTACTCGCTTAATAGGTAATATTAGTTTTTTTTTTTATATATTGATAGGTTATTTAAGAATATATTATATATTAGACAGAGGTCTAGTCGCGTCTTAGTGTCCAAGCCAACGACTTAATTTGTGCTTAAGTTTTTGAAAAAACCTATTGGTACGAGCTTGCCACGAATTGTGACCACCGAACCACTCAACAGCTATCGTAACTTATAGAAATAACATAGTTATAGATTATTTCGTTGAAAGATTTTATTTATAAGATGTAACTGTGGTTTTTTAATAATAATTTAAATGTAAGAATAATAATTGTAAGTCTAAATTAGGACACAGATATATACTACTGCAGCCCTTTTGTAGTCCTTTTTTAAAATCCATCAAGGGACAATTAACTCACACATTATTTTCGAGTAACTTTAACTATTAGGTAGCTAGCGTATGCCGCGAAAGGGTTAAAAAGGGAAACTTTCTCCAGGTTTTCGAAACGTTTTTAATATTGCTCCTTCCTTATTTGATCTTAGTTTAATGTTTCATAGCATATATTAAAGCATGTAACAATTATGTGCATGAGGGAGTGTTGGTTCCAACACTCATGTACGGAAGTGTAAGTTGGGTATGGCAGAAGAAACATGAAAGCAGAGTAAATACAGTTGAGATGCGAGCGTTAAGAAGTATGATAGGAGTTAAACTGAGTGACAGGATAAGGAATAGTGAGATAAGGAAACGTTGTGGCCTGAAAGAAGATGTATGGACTAAAATTGAGAAAGGTATGCTAAGATGTTTTACCATGTCGAGAGAATGAATGAAGAACGATTGACGAAAAATGTGTATAAGGCAAGTGTGAATGGAAGTGTTGGAAGGGGAAGACCTAGGCAGACGTTTCGAGACCAAATCAGGGACGTCCTGAAAAAAGGCCAGGTCAAGAGTACCCTACATCGAAGAGAATGTATAGAGGGAAAAATGAACGTGGACGAAGCGAAACAAGTATGTAAGGATCGTATCGAGTTGAAGAAATTGGGAATGCTCCATAACTCATTATACTACTGGCTTTTTATATCTTTTAAACAAAAATACAAGAATAATTCTGACGCCAAACACATTAGAAAAGGTATGATATCGATCTAGACGACTATGAGACCTACATTACTGTATAAAATAGCCTTGAAAGTTAAATTAAAGGAAATAAAATAAGGCATTCCAATTTCAAATAATTTAACCCTCTTTATTATTACAGGGAATAATCGCACGCGACCTATCCCGGTCGGACGCTCGTGCTACAGTCACGGCGGGTGGTGTTGGCGCCACCAACGTCACCATACACTTCCAAAGTGAACGTGGCGAAGGGCTCAACTATCACGTTCTAATATTTTCTAGAAACACCTAATTCGTTTGACAAATAAAAAATAAAGAAAAAATCGGTTTCGCTGTTGTTTATTTCTTAAGATTGCGTTTTATAAATATGAAAGGAACTGGAAATTGTAAATAAATTATTTATAATAATACTAGCTAAGAACGAACACGCTTAGCCGTGATTCAGTATGTAACACAAATTAGTAAAAATGTGACCGATGAAGACAGAAACGGAAAGTATCATATATATCATTTTTCACGTCTATGAACGTCATTGTTATGACCACAATAAAAGCCAAGTTTACTCATAAATTAACAAAGATTTAAATTCATTACAAGTAATAAGGATTGTTCTTTATTTTTTGTTATTTTGTATAAATAAATTTAGTTAATAAACTACATGAACGAAATCATCAAAATAATCTTGTACATTCGTTTCAACAAATTGAGATTCGCCCTACACGTGCTTTCGCGCGTCCAAGTTACAAAGAGTCGCCCTCAAAACAAACACACATATCAATTTTAGCGAATTGTCAGTATACATACTACGCTTAAACCGAGGGTGGGGCTAATGGAGACACACGCATTAAACTGCGCCGCGTGCTGCGACAACATTGACACAGTCCAGGGGGCCTAATTAGTTTAAGCCTGCGACCAGGGCGCCCTGGAGATGGAGATCACGGACCTTGAATTTATCTGGATGAGACATTCATGTGCACTGTTGGTAAGCGTAATATATACAAAAAATAACACTTTCAAATGTTATTTTTTTGTTATAGTAAAAAAAATTTAGGCACGTTAGGCGATTTTCTGCAAAAACTTTAAGCTCGCGTTGCTGATATGATAATAGTGCTTCTTAACACTTTCAGTCAAGTATGAGTATACTTGATTAAAGTCTTGACTGTCAACTTTTTTACAAAGTCTATTATTTCTTCAAAACTTCTAAGACTCTTTTAGTTTAAACTTCATATTTTATGAAAATAATATTAAAAAGAATCTTTCGATCAGTGCTTATTAGAATATTTTATTAAAATAATTACTAACAAGTTCAGCTAAGAAAGTTAGAATTTGCTTTTTATTTGTTATGTTTGTCCTTGAGTAACAGATGTTTAAAATAAAAAAAACATTAATGTTTTAAAAATTTACATGAATATATGTCTTTGAAGGTATATGTATATGTATCTTATCACAGACTAGCTGTTAAGTCACAGGAAATCCTTTTATGGATATGAACAAATACAATAAGTGATAAGATGAACTTATTAACATTTAGAACAAACGTAGTTTACAATTTCATATCCGGTATTCTTCGAGGCCGTTGTACCGGCTGAGTTGAGCAGGCCTATTCAAGCAAGCTGCTGGATTTCATCCAGGCCGACTCGGCCGGAATTGAATGTTCTTATATAATAAATGACACTATACCAAAAACGTACTCAACTAGCCTCACCGACTTAGCTGACGGCAGGATAGCCTTGTTTGTTATGTACCTGCAAAGTTATGGGTTGCGTATCTGAATCCCGCTATAGGATAACATTTCAGTTAACACTCGAGTCATGAATATATAAATATAGTATATTAAATAAAGTATAGTACAAATATCTTTATATGTAGAAATATACATGAAGATATAAAAGTACTTCCCTTCCCACTTGAGTAAGAAGTCAATAATTGTACAAAAATATCGGTACTGCATAGTAGTGTTAATATTACGGTGTTATGAAGTAATAATTACTGTGATGAGTACATATACAAAGACGAATGTTATGTATGTATAATGACTGTAGACCCCTTCTTAGCATGGGATGTTTAAGCCAGTACACATTTCTCCATCTAAAATAGAAAAGTAAAAAAAAAGAAAAATTTGCACATGTACATGGACTGAAGTAGCCACTTACCATCACATGGATGTCGTTATACAGCCTTAATAAATTACAATATAGTTATTCGTGTTAATGAAACAAATTCGAATTCTGCTAGGAGTCTGACCATAACTAATTTGACAATTACCTTTCACAGCAGTCCAAAGAGGCCAATTACAACCGCCTATGGCTGAAAAATCAATATATATAAAAGTTTGTATCACACACTTTCTCGATTTGGTTAGACATCTAAGTTGCGAAATGTCTTATTCAGCAGTCGTCCCAAATACGCCACTACGGCAATCATATCACTGAGGGAAACTGTCTCGACTGTCCATAAAAATTCTGAACAAAAAGTACAACATTACAGTTGTTCCAGTATTCATTTAGTTCTATGTGACGTCCAGTGGGGCACCTCTCGCCTTTCACATTTTATCCGGGAATCAAAAAGTATGCGCTTATTACAATTTCATCGAATTACTTAAATGCACTTACCTGCGTAATTTAATTTATCTTCGTTGGTGGTTACTGTGTTTATGGTTCAGTGACGGTAACATCTGTGTTATTACTTATAAATGAATAAAGAACTTATCTAATGAACAAAACATTTTAAATTTTATGATAATTGTTAATAGTAATAAGAAAACTTTGGTAAAAAAGCCTGAGCGACCTTTCGAAACAATTATACAGCATCTGATGTTCTTATTTGAATGAACAAATTAATGAATGATATTGTTTATTTGATTTTGTTGTTATATGTGTTTTAACATCATTGTCATAGGACTTGAAGTACAAAGTTCTTTTTAACAAATATTTTGCTTCCCTATTTGGAGAAAACGGATAAACTGTGCAGAAATAATTACTCGTACTTTAATTTTTTTTTATTATACACGTTAAACTGCAACGTTCTTTTACATAACGGCCTGTAAAAGTCTATTGCTGGATAAACTCATAGCCAAATGGATAAGCGATCTCAGTTTCCTGTCACATTGCAACTTAAACACTAATGCCCTTCACCGATCTGGTTAATTTTAATTTTGAGAAAAAGAAGAGGAGATCTATTGACAATTTAAGAATAATTGGAACACGTCTAAACATAACAGCTAATGTAATAGATACTTGTGTCAAGAAATCAAGGCCTCATCGTTCTCAGCTAAACTCTATATGTCTGTAACTTAAAAAAAATAATACCAAATAAATAACCAGACTTATAGCTATTAAAATGGCAAACTTTAGTGAATTGAACGGAAGCTTCAATTTGTAAATCATATTCAAAAGCAAATATAAGTCGTTTCTAAGCCAGACCAGTATGAAGAGTGCAAAAAGTATTTTCAAAACTAATGCGACCACTTCCACGGTAGACGCAAGCGAATAAATAAAACATGGACACTAGTCAGTAATTACAAATAATGCTCTAAAAAGGACGAAAACAAATAATAAATAGCAGCGTGGCAGTCGTAAGTTAGTGGTGTAGTTATCATAGGAGGAGATTAAGGTGAAAGCCTTGAAGATAGCAATGTTTAAATACAAACGGCAAAAAGTAAAATCAGACTGGTGACGGACAGAAAGGTCTAAAGTGCCTGGCGACCAGTACTGCGATCACAAATTCGCAAATCGTGGTAGTTATGGCGAATCCTCCGCAGGGAAAAGTTTTTTATCCTACAGAGGACTTTTGCAGACCATTAAATAAGTAAGATTTTTGACGACCTTTCAATTTCCACTCTTTCTCCTCATTTCCCTTCCTTTAGGCTTAGGCCCAACTCTTGACTTAAAATCTCTTTACTGAAATGCTTATGGAATTGTAAATTATGATGGTATATACTTAAGGTGTAATTTAAGTGCAATACTGGTGATAAATTCTTCTAAATAGCTTCAATCTTCAGCTTCAATCTTTTAAATATCATTAAAGTCAAATTGTATTTCGAAGTAAACTTTATTTTCTTCATACATCAACTACTTTGTCAACGTCAATTTCTTGTCGTTCGCGTACAGATACCCTAAGTAAAATCCACTAGTACTAACATTTCGACTGTTGCGCTCGGAAATACTGTGATATATTATTATTTATTTCACTGACTTTTAAAAATAACTCACTGGAGTAGTTGGATACTTTTGGTAATGTTAAAAGGAGCTTTAGATTTTTACGGCACTATGTAAGGATAAAATAGACATTAATATTATGTACAGGTCGTAGTTATCTCGTTAGTTCATTAGTTATGTACGTTTTTGTTTGAAATATTCACAACAAGAGAAGAGAGAGAGAAGAGAGATTGTGAAATGTATATAAGAACATCGGGCTAAATACCTACTTTTTTAATTGCACCGTGTAAATATCGAGTACATGCAACACTGATATTATTTTGTGGCAAGATGAAATTTAAAGTATATTTAGCTCGAATCAAAGATACATTTTCGTACAATGTTATTCCTGGATAATAAAAAAAAATAGTCAATACAATGTTAGTCCTGGATAATAAAACTCGAAATAACATACACGTCATACAAATCCGTCGACTTAGCAATAAAAATGTAATACACGAGCTCATAAAACAAAGCACATTCTTATGATTATATTGTAAAATGTCTTAACGTGGCGCCATCTTTATATTCACTTTCATTTTAAGACGAGTTTCGTAAATTACGACGCCGCGGCTTAATATTTTATCGCGGTCGCCTATGGCACGTGTACATGTAAATAAATAATACATGTGTTTCCAGCAGAAAGTGTAAAATGAAGTAATATGAGTGTAGGAAACGTATACGCCTGTGGCTGTGGCGTTGCACGGCTGGCGAGCGTTTACGGACGCTGCACTTTTCATAAAAGCTTTTACTATTAATCTTACTCGTATAGGGAAAGCTCGGTCCAAATGTGCATGTATTACTTTATTCATTTTCATTTATCACTGCTTACTGAATTTTTTGATGAACTTTATTTATTTATGCAAACGTGTCGTATAATATTTACTTCGTATTGTTGTTGACTACTTTGATGTGTATATTGTCTAACCAACAAACTCTCACTAGTACATAAGTTTTTCAAAAAAACCTTTTGGTACGAGACATGGGGATCAAACTCGGGTCTATTGCCTCGAACTCATCCCTACCACTCGGCTATTGTGAGTCATTATAATTATAATTAATTTTAAAAAATAAAAACGGGCTATGCACGTTTTAAATTTTAAAAACAATAATGTACTTTACTGATACGTAGCTTAGTTCCAATCGTAGGACCATAATGTTTTGCGATGAGTTCAGGGTCAAATCCCTGGAAAGAGTCAAAGTACATGTAACACTCAAGTTTTCTCTGTTAGCACATCTATCTAGATAATGTTGGGACGTAAAATTCTATCTAAACGCAAAAGTCACGATAGCCGAGTTGTTGGGTGGTCGGAATTTCGAGTCGAGAGACCCGAGTTCGATCCCCAGGTGGCAGTAGCAATGAGTTTTTCAAAAAAAACTTATGTACGAATTTCATCGTTGGCTTGGACATAGAGGCGGCGGCGGGCTCACCACCTGTCACGTTGTCCCGAAAATATCTTCGGTGGAAGGTGGGTCAAAGGGACTTAATTGTCTAGACTTGACCTCTGTCTATATATACAGGGGGTATTGGGAATTACGTGAAGATATTTATTTATTATTATTATTAAACGCAAAATATAAGTCAAATCCTTTGAGTTTTATGTACGAATAATATCGTTGGCTTGGACATTAAGACGGCGACGGGCTCACCACCTGTCACGAAGTCACAAAATATCTTCGGTTGAAGGTGGGTCGAAACGACTTAATTGTCTAGACCTGTGTCTACCCCTGTATTGGTAATTGCGTGAAGATATTTATATATTTATATATATTTAAATTGTTTGAGTAATTTCCAAGGCAGCAAAATAAAAATTTATATAAACAAACTCGTTTAAAGTAATAAGAATAAATTTAAATTATTTAACTTATTGAATAAAAAGTAGTTTTTTAATATGTATATATTTACCCGGCATAACTTTCAATGTCAAAAATCACACATAAAATTAATGCTTTAATATTATATAATACTGGAACAAAGAAGTAGACATCTCTTTTCCATTTTAAATCAAACTACAGAAAACGTGGAAACGGTCTAATTTAATTCCCAACCGAAATTAATCGCTGGCATTAACCGTAAAAGCTTTTTGTATCACCCTTTTCGTTAAATGGGTCTCTCGGTAATGTTTTGTCACGATCCCTAAGCCTCATCGCATTTCTAACAGCGAAACCCTTGTTAACATACAAACGAGCTAAGAACAATTTTCCTCCTGAAAAAGAAAAATTTCGTGGATAAATAAGCCTGCTTTCGTAAAAGAGAAAACTTTGAAAACTTCAACCATAAATTTAACGCCCCACAACAAAATTGTCTGGAAGGGATATGCTAGCACCAACACCGAAAATTCGATTTTGATGCGTCCCATCAAAAAGTCATTTCCTTGGAAAACAAAAGCCACGAAGGAAAGTTCTAATTCGATCCAATCTAAATCCAATTACTCCGTAGTCTGTACCCTTGTGTTAGCGAACGAAGGAAATAGGTTCCATATTTAAAGTTAGCGGGAATGTTTATCGACACACGCTTATGTGTCAGTAATATTAATCCTCAAAATATTACATAAGTAAAAGTTTGTTTTGATGTTTAGATGTGTTTTTGACTCAATTACACAAAAATGTTGAAATTAAATTTAAATTTAATTTTGCACCCCTATTCTGGAAAAACCCAGTTTCTTTGGTAGAGGGTAGAAATATTTCACCGAAGCTTATTTTACGAAACTAGCTAACAAAAAATCGCTAACTTTAGCGATTTTTGACAGCTGACATGTATGTTCCTAAGTGAAGAAATTTAGATTTTGATTTTGAGATAACGTGACTGATCGTGAACCGCAATCCGTGGTGTATCGCAATCTTACTGTTCAAACCAAGAATACATGTAGATTCTCAGTTTTTAAAAAACAATATTAATCCCTCATGAAATAAATAGTTAAAGCACCAGTGTTATGGGATCGGAAATAACGAAAGTAGCCCAAACATCCAGACCCCAAAACAATATAAGAAATTGGTTCACCTACATTCAACTACCCGTGCTCAACTCTCTATCGTGGCTCAAAAATGTTTTTACTAAATATGATTTTGCTAACGTATTGAAATTTGGAGAGCAACGTAGGCTACTTTTACATACTCCAGAAAACCAATGGATCCCGTGGGAATTTCGAGAGGGATAGGAATAGGAGGGGTTTTATTTGGACTATAACTATTGTAATTATTGATATACTAACCGATAAAGTTGAACAAATTTTTAAAATACCTTCAAAATATCTAGCGGACTAAAATGCTAACAAAAATTTCTGATAATTGAATAAATAAAAATAAAAAAAATCTTCACGCAATTCCCAATACAGGGGTAGACAGAGGTCAAGTCTAGACAAATAAGTCCCTTTAACCCACCTTCCACCGAAGATATTTTCGGGACAACGTGACTTGTGGTGAGCCCGTCGCCGCCTTTATGTCCAAGCCAACGATGAAATTCGTACATAAGTTTTTGAAAAACTCATTGGTACTGCCACCTGGGGATCGAACTCGGGTCTCTCGACTCGAAATTCCGACCACCCAACCAATCGGCTATCGTGACTTTGATAATTGAATAGCTTTGAATAAACCAGAAAAAGCAAAAAAAATAACTTACTGAGCTAAAGTTGGTCGGCTTTAATTTTAATAAAATATAATTATTTCCGCGAAAACCACAGTTTTTTCATTTATAAGAATATTTAAGATAAAAATTTACAGATGTACTAAGGCAAAATGCACGTATGAGTAGCCCACCAAGGAATTGGTGAAGTCAATAGTCTGTATGATGCTGATGATCATGATTAAGATATGCGAGATAGTGTGAATGAGATATGCGAACATCTACCTACCAATCGGAGGAAACCCAAGAAATTCCTTTAAACTCTCCTTCAGGTAATTAAGTCGAAAAGTAAATATTGCAATACCGCCAACAAACGTTAATGACTGAATTGCGTCTGAATAAACCTGAAATACTCGAAATACCTTGAAAATATTGGTTGTTTCCGATTTTTTTTATTCTAACGTCGTCACATGGTGACAATTGTGTTTACATTGAAAGCATACATTCTCAGAGAAAATAGACTTTGTAACATCGTTTAACATATTATGCCATATTACAAATTGTCACATAAGATTCTTATTCTATTTTATTTATTATTCTATGGAACACCAACAATAATACATGTTACAATTTCACAGGATAGGATAGGACTTAAATGATGATGTTAAGCATCTAACGTGCACACCAATTATAAGTAAACACATCATTTACTCAAATAACAACAAATTTGCAACTACTAATCTATAGAGTGTCATACTTTATATTATAATAATATATTAAGAGTTGCAGCTAAGGGAGCGCAATTGAAGGAAGACAGCAATGCAAATGCTCTGCGTCAAATGCAAATTTGCGTGTTCCACGGCAACTTGATTGCTTCCAGGCGGTGAATTAATTGCATGTCTAACTTGTTCCAATGCTATCCATATTTAGTTTGATCTGTACATTTAATACTTATTTCTCGTTACAGATAATTACATGCAATAATTTTTAATAACAACGTAACTTCATCTACCCTTAATTGTTTCTGAGAAGAAGCTTATTACAAAATGGTGGAAGTTCTGAAAATATACGTTTTTATATCGATATCGAATATAAGCGAAATTTAAAATGGTAATTTATTTCTCTCGTTACAATAATCGACATTGATGAATACCTTTAACATTGCATATATACTTATAGCAACAAACTTCACACGAATAGAGACAAATATTTTTCCGTTTGTTTAAAAAGCAGTGTTTTGCATACATCTGCTGATCTTGACACCTCTAAATTAATAAAGAAGTAGAAGGTTAGTAGTACAAATTGTTTTCAAATACGGAAACTTGTGTTTTCAATTACTATTCTCAAATAATATTTCATTTATAATAGCTTTGTTACCCACACAATAATTGTACAAATTGCCAAAATTGTGTTATAAATAACAAAGTAAGCATCTATACTAAATATAATACAATGCCCTAACTTTCAAAATTAAGAACATTAATATTGTAATAGTGCCTAAACTATTATCAAAGCTATTACATTTTGGATGCGATAAGATATAAATTTACCAGATACAATATACAAGTTTAACTTCTATAAAACTTTTTATACATATTTCATATTTGTGAGAAATAAAAAATAAAATATAATAAATATCTTCACGCAGTTGCCAATACAGGGTGGGCAGCGGTCTAGTATAGACCATTAAGTCCCTTCGACCCACCTTCCACCGAAGATATTTTCGGGACAACGTGACAGGTGATGAGCCCGTCACCTTCTTTATGTCCAACCCAACGATATAATTCGTACCTAAGTTTTTGAAAACCCATTGGTACGAGCCTGCCACCTGGGGATCGAACTCGGGTCGACTCGAAATCCCGACCACCCAACCATCTATCATATAATCAGCTATCATGACTTGTGAGAAATAAATAATATAAATACACATAAAGATAAGGACAACATCGCATATGTTGCTGAGATCCAAAGTAAGTAGCTAAAGTACTTGTGATATAGAAGCGGAAACACTGGACCGAGTAAGACCAATCAAACCCAGAGCCTTAGAGCTGGAGACACTATGAAAACCGGAGCCTACACTACTCATCAACACAGATCGCTTCGGAGATCGTCAGCATTATGTAGTCCACAAATTCGCAACCTCACCCGCGCTGGCCGCGCCCGGCAGCCCCAAATCAAGAAAGATCGTATCCTCTCCCCCTCCCTAATGGCTAGATACCACGGAACATGGATGCGACCAAACTCACTGGAAGCAGCCTTATTGACCGGCCGTGGCTCACTGTGGATGTTCAAGTCACGGTTACTATGCACCACCCCCAACAAGGCTTGGAAGTTTTGGAAGGTACTTACTCGCATAACACTGCGCATGAGAGGCGTGTAGCGCAGAATCAGTGCCCTCACAATAACGACACTGGTTCCCAACAGGTCAAACTATTTATATAGGTATAGACTAGCAAGCTTTTAAGTACTCGAGAGACATAATTCTCATGTGACAAAGTACAGGTATACTGGGTTGGATGTCACTGAAATTTATATTTCTTTTAGCTTTCGCGGTTATAAAATGTATGTCTCTTAAATGATAGTGTTAGAATATATTGATAAGGAGCTTGGTATTTATTTATTATTATACAGATTTTAATTCAACGACGATGTTGTTTTTAAAAATAAGATAATTATTCCGCTCACAACATTTGCTATAATCCAAAGTTGTTACCGGTTCACAAAGAGGTTTATGTTAGGGAAGAGCTAAGTACCAAGTCTTGTAGTCGTTAATGGGCGGGACGAAACTATCGCCATTCATTAACGTTTATCTGTCCTCGTTATCTATAAGTTTAAACTAAACTACTCGAGCTGACAATCGCAAAATCAATAAACGTCCTGAAGTAATGGCATACATTATTAAATATACATATGATTAAGCATGTGATCAAGTTCTAGTTCTGGTGATAAAAATTAATAAAAATGTATCATTTAAAAATAACGTAACAGCTTCTTTAAAAAATTCACCAAAAGGCTTTTTATGAGGCGAGCTATAAAACATTGCAAAATTAATAAATTTTCTTAAAAAATTAAAGACACAAATATACTATCGTATAATAATCAACAAACTATTGTATAAAACCGTAAAAGTACTTTACAGACGTCATTAGAAATTTGAGAGTCAAGAGTCGAGAGAACCGAGTTCGATCCCTAAGTGGCAGGCTCGTACCAATGGGTTTTTCAAAAACTTATGTCGTACATAAGTTTTTGAAAAACCCATTGGTACTAGCCTTCGAGATAGAGGTTATATCGTTGGCTTGGACATAAAGACGGCGACGGGCTCACCACCTGCCACGTTGTCCCGAAAATATCTTCGGTGGAAGGTGGGTCAAAGGGACGTAATTGTCTAGACTAGACCTCTGTCTACCCCTGTATTGGGAATTGCGTGAAGATATATTAGGAAATTTGATTACCAAATATGATTTACGTTTTGTTTTGATGAAAGTGTTATGTATCCTACCTAATTTCGATGTAGTTCAAATCAAGGCACCAGATATCAAAAACATTTTTTTTTCATACAAAAGCAAAACTTAAAAAAGTTTTAAAAAGTATTTACTATTTCAAAGCATGATTTATTATATAATAATAGATAGGACTTTTGCATATCTGCCATGTGGTTACAGCGTAAGAATTTATGTTGGTCCCGAAAATATCTTCGGTGGAAGGTGGGTTAGAAGGTACTTAATTGTCTAGACTGTTGAACGCTGTTTCTACATTTTCTTGGGTCTGGGTGTTTGTGGCACCTTTGTTACTTTTGATGATCCATAATACAAGTGCTTAACCTAAGCTACATACTTTAAAGTATGTGATGTTGCAGAGCAATATATGTGATGTTGTCCCTATCTATATATGTACATATGTTTATAATATACCATCTTTCGTTCCGTAAGTGTCGTGTTAAGCGACTGAGGCCTTGAATATGCAACAAGCTACCGACCTATAGCGGGATTACCAACCATCACAAATAATACTACACCAAAATAGAGCTGACTTAGTCAATCTTGCCTAGCGTGGCGAATATGGGAAACCCCATGTACAGGAGAGGCCTATATCCTTCAGTGAACTTTTACAGGCCGTTATGATCAACCTATGTACAGTCATTACGGTAACAGCAAAATATCTGTGTTTTCTTGTCTTCTTTTTTCCAGGTATGGATAAAGTTTAAAATAACACAATGTGTCACGTACACATTCACTAATGCTTATGATACAATCAAAGATACTCATCAAAACTTTTAGTAAATTTGTGGCAATGCGAGTATTCGGTTTCGATAAGAATTTGTTTACGATTGCATTGTTGAACATCATTGAAAATTGGAATAAGAACTTTACCAGATATTATTGTCCCTTTGTATTATACAAACAAAATAAACGCTTAAGAAAAACTAAATTGCCTACAATGAAATGGATAAAAAACGATTATTTGGTGATTTATTAATGTTATCGCTGGCCGTTGCCCTCTGTTCTTTTTTTTTTAAACCCGATAAGCGAAGTAATAGAGGAAGCGGGAGGTAAGTGATTTATAGTTTTGTTCAGTATATTTTTCAATGAACCACTGTTCAGACAACACGCGTACTGATAATAATCTTTGAAAAGTCATTAGCGACGTGAGTAAATTTATTTTATTGATATTTACACAAAGAGCTTTTTATGTCAACAAGAATGATAAAGCATTTTATCTGCGGTGTTTACATATTTAATATGTGTGTGCCTCGTAAATAAGCATATCAGTATTTATGTTAATATTATACATAAACAAAATACTACACATTGTTATTTATAGTAATGTTGGACTCGTTTTTACTTGTTTAAATATGAAAAATTATTACATTTATTTCTCCAAAAAGGTTAATAACATTATATACAGCCGAGCGTTGTCAGCATTAGAATTTGTCACCCCCTTTCTCCCTGTAGTGTACGAAGCAACTACCAAAAAGCCTTGAAAATAATCCAAAAACAAATACTGAATAAGTTTATTGTTATGGCCCCAGTTACGAAGCAAACCAATTTCCCAATTAGTAAGATTGTTTAATATCTTCAAACTCACATAATAAAAATAACTTATATAGCGTTGTTTTATTATTATTAAATATCTATTGTATATTAAATATCTATTGGAAACCCAAAATTACAAATTAATCCAGAAGCGACGAATGATGCTACACGTAAATGTACTGTCGAAACAAATAACAACGAAGCAGTTTCATCAAGTGTAAACTTGACTGCGCTCACTCGCGCCATAAAACTTCCCCTAACCTTCATCCATCGACGTCTGTCACGCAAAACTTTTATTTTGAAGATTGAAAAGCACATTTTATTTATTGATCAACTCTGACGCAAAAATGTTTTTTTTTTTAAATAAATGGTTCTGAAATTGTTGGTTGGTGAAATTTATTAATTAACTAATCTATAAAAAAGTTCTAGTAAGTAAGATACAAGAAGTATAAAAGAGTATGCAAAAGCCTTGAAAATTGTAATGGTTACCAACAGATGGCGATATAATTTTTTTAAAAATACATATTGCCCTCTTGGTCGCCTCTTACGACCACCCACGGTAAAAAAGGGAGTGGTAAGTTCTTACACCGTAAGCATACGGCAGCTTACCATTAACTTAGCAGCTTAAAAAATACAGGTCATAAATTAAGTTGAAAGGTGATAAGTGGCAGTGACTGTGGTGCAGTTTCAACTGCCATTGCCAATTCGAGTACAAGCAGATTATCGCAAACTCTACTTATGGAGGAGAGGGTGCTTGTAATGAAATTTTACAGGCGGTCGTTTGTAAGTAAGTAAACTAGATAGTAATGTGTTATAAATATTTATATCATAGCGCCAGTATGTCTTTATTTTAAAACAACACAAAACTGAATGAATGAATGAATTTGTATTAGAAGGTAGTCAAGGTGCGACCATCCCTAAAATGAGACCTAAAATTTGTAAAATTTTTGGGACCAATTAAAAAAATATTATAGGCTTTTCCACACTAACATTTTTTCACACAACAACTGCAGTTTGGTACCAAATTAAAGGACGAACGGACGACCTCCGTGGACGAGTGGCGTAAACACTGATTTTCAAGGTATCGCCATCTCGAAGTCCCGGGTTCGAGTCCCGTTCGGGTTAATGTACACGTAGAAAAATCACTTTTTCTACATTTGCTGGGGTATGAGTGTTCGTGGTGCCTTTGTTGTATCTGATTCCCAAACCTCAAGTGTTTTAGCATCTTACATTGGGATCGGAGCAATTTATGTGACGTTGTCCCTATCTTTATATGTATTTATTTATTATTATTAAATTGATAAATAAAGAGAGCCAGTATAATTACTTTATGGTAATTAATGATGTTTTTCGGAGGTATTTAAATGTCTTTAAGTTTTTTTTTATGTGCTTGCTTCTTGACACTAGAATAGCTAGCTACCATCAAGGTTATTAATCCTAATATATTATAAAGTAGAAGTACAAACCTGTTAGATATCTATTACATACATACATATCGGCCTATTAAAGTCCACTGCAGGACTTAGGGAGCATTTGCCATAATCGCCACACTTGGTAAGCGGATTGGCGATCGCAGTACCAGACCACTCACACCTCGCTGCTGCCCATCTTCGGTCTGGTTATTTTGGTCTGATATTTTAGAGATGGTTCTCCCTCCATCTAACGGCTGCCATAACGATATTCAAGGCCGTTCCCTCCTCCTTGGAAAAGAAAGGGTAATATTCTTACGCCGTTACCACCCGGAACTATTATGGTATCTGTGATCAAATTCCATACAACACTTAAAATAGAAGCCTGTGAGAACATGTCTTCGTTGAAAGGTAAAAGGTCATCATAGGTGTCTCCCATTATGTACCACAATGCATGATAATGAGTCATCGGTAAGCATAGGCAACCATCACTTGCAAAATTATCCAGAATGTCATTATAGTTTTAGCGGCTCGATAGCCATTCTTTTTCTTTCAGCACATCGCAGACGTTTATGATTAAAAAAAAAACCTATACAGGATGGCTTATGTAAACTAGCACCCTGCATGCATTTGAAAATATGTTTAAAATAATATCCAGTCCCGATTTATTCAATACAATTATGTACCATGTAGAAATCCATTGAATTTTATTAAATTTAACCGAAGATATTGATAGACGCTTCTGATAAGACATTCTTATATTTAGTATTCTTTTATATACAAATTTTCCTATTTTTAGAATTTGTAGACAAAAATCTGACAAATCTCAAAAATGAGACAATTGAGTCTATTCGACCCACCTTTCACCGAAGCCTTTTGGAAATAACGTGAATGACGGTTAGTATGTCGTCGTCTTGATGTCCAAGCCTTCGGTATAATTTACTATAATTTCTATAGATAAATATTCATATTAAGATTCATGGCTCGAGTAGAAATAAGATTCATTTCCATGATACAATTGTTTGCCCCCAGTGGAATTTGAATCCGTAACCCTTCGCTTCAAAGGCAGGCAGCCTAATGGTTATCGGATCATTATTACTTACAATATGTACAGCAATATAACTTAACATATAATTTTATTATCACATGAAATAAGTGGCAAACGAGCTAATATTAATTTGCAGTTGCCACCAAGGACACGTTATATAAGTACGAAAGGCATTAATATGTTTACGGTGTGAACTCGTAACTGAGAAACAGGTGCAAGTAAGTTTAGCTAGTGGTGTACAATGTTGGAATATATAACTGAATTTGATTTATATAACTTTAAATGGGACTTTTTTTGTAAATGGGACATATTATATGACACACTACTGAAATATACTGTCTGAAATCGTAAATTATATGTTTTCCTTCCTAGCATTAATAATGCAGGTAAACGATAGGTAAATGATCTCTTGGTCAATAATAGACCAAGATTATTTACCTATAGCTAACTTTTTTTTACTGGTAAACAGCAGTAAAACTGTGTTCTGGTTTAATCTATCCTGGAATTGGAATGTATCCTATAACTAATCGTATTTTTCATTTAATTTTCATTAAGTATATCCTATTGACTATTACTTTTTTGTATTATTATACTAAACTGATGATTAGTATAGAATGGATAGCATAGAAAAAAAGATATAATATAAATAGCATATCTTCTCGTAATTCCCAATACAGGGGTAGACAGAAGTCAAGTCTAGACAATTAAGTCCCTTCGACCCTCCTTCCACCGAAGATATGTTCGGGACAACGTGAAAATAAAAAAAGATATGATGACGGACATAACTTTCATATGTATGCCTGCGTAGAATTCCACAAAGAGACCTATTACCAGCTGTGGACCACTGTTAGTTAATGCTAACGTAGCACAGAATGTGGGAAACTTTACGCCCTGTTTGTATTTATGAAGCTTTATCTGAGAACGTCGACGAGCCCGACGAGATGTGCATATAATATATATGATACAATATTTACAAGCATTGTTCAATTTCTTTAAATGTAACTTTCATAATATTTTCGAAATGAAAACCGTGTTGTGATATTTCGAAGATGCCTAGACTGACTCACTAAGTTACCATATACTACTCGTAAAACGGAGAGAAAATTCAAGTTGCATTTGCGTAATTGTTACTACTCGTACATGTGAAAGTTGGAGTCTAATCAACGTTGATAGGTACAAGTGGTACTTAGCCTAAAAGCTATGCGCGTGATATATTGCATAAAAGCATTCGCTTCAAATGGGATACGGATAGATAGAAATAGTGTTTTAAAGACTTTTTGAAAAAAACTACTTACAAAAGTAAAGTTTCGAAACGAAAGAAAAATCAGTCGTTTTACAAATTAAACTTACACGTTAATTTGACTTGATGACAGTTAAGAATATTGATTTGTTTTTTTGACAGTAAAAATTAATTACTTATGTTTCAGATAGTAATATTTTCTCTTCCAAAACACAATTATCACAAATATTATATAAAATATAATTATCATAAACATACCGTGGGAAAAACAAAAACATTTATCATGAGTCGTAACTAAAACTTTTCATTTTACAATCGTTCACGAACAGACAAAACCCATTAAGTAAGCGATAATGCAAGTTCATCGCGGGCCAGGTATTGTTTAGTGTTGCCAGTGGATGAACAAAGCTGTGGGGTTGCTGTCTCATCTACGAAACGGATCCATTGTGGAACCCATTGTTAAAGAAGCATGTAGAAAATTAAAACTGAGCATTGTTTACGCTTGCGTGCCATGCATATTGGACGTTTGTTTTCAGTTAACATCATAGTTTTTCACCCCCTTCGTAATATAATAGCAATAATTTTTTATAGTTCTGTGTATTAATTATTGAAATTTTGTGCAGCCTTATAATAATTACAAGTCATAACACTATTCAGCCACGATCGAAACGCCTCATTTGTTTAAATAATATTAACATAACGCCCTGTAAATGTCTACTGTGAGACAAGGTCTTTGTTCTGCGGCTGTGTATACCGTGAATGCCACACTTGGCAAGGCAGTAGCTTGTCGCAATACCCGACTCTCACCGTCATAGCAGTCTGCAGAATTTTGATCTCATCTTTTTTGAGATGGCTATCCCCCATCAGTGGGTAACAAATGGCATTTTCGACGATTTTCCCCGAGTTGTCTCTTACGATACTGCATGTATGTACTATACCCAAGGGTAAAGGAGATGCCGTCATTACATGTCAATAATATCATAATTTTATATAAAACAAAATCCGCTATCAATGTAATAAAAATATGATAAAAAGCACGCCGATAATATTAATGTGTTTTTCGCAAGAAAATTCTTTATCAATATGCAATTGCCACCGAGTACCAGCGGTGGGGTTGCCTTCCGAGTGGGACCTGTCACGCGTGATTCCAGTTTATCCCATTACCAACCAAGGTACCAAGGTAATCATTTAGTAGGACGATGAAAAAGAAGAAAATATTAAATAAATATTACATTGTCTATAAGGTAGAAATAATTGATCGCAGATGAATAGACTTCTCTAACAAACCTTCAGAGTTTTAAAATGTTATAAGGTCAATTTTTTTATTTTACGAGTATATCCTCTTATAAATTCAAACTTTTGAACAAATTCGCTCTTCATCCTGTGCTGAATAAAACTAAGAGATGCCCTATCATTTTCTCCGAGCTAACTTATAAACCACAGTACCCACCCCCGGACTCGTGTAAAAGTTTAAATTGCTTGCTTCTTTTTTCACTATCTTTCTCCTGCACTCACCCCTACCCATTTAAAACTTTTCCATTTTATTTTTCAAAGCTGTTTTAGCGAGACTTTGAACTTCCTTGCATGTGATAAAAACTGTGTTATGTTTGTAACATTGTGATCCGCGACTCCTTCAAATAAACAAAGTTATGACTTTTTTTAAATGTCATTTACAGATTTCTATTTTAGACTAGCTTTTGATCTCTGCTCGTCTTAACCTTACCAGTCAAGTGTAAAACATGCGTGCAAAGTTAGCGGAGAAAGTTACGGAGATTAGCGTGAATGAAAATCGTGACACGGCGTTATTATAAACAAAGATATATGCTGCATCTGCAAGTATGAAATTTTTGTCCCAAGTTACTGAAAACAAAGACGAAGTGCCGCAATTTGTTCGATGTGTTCACTAAATGTACGCAAAGGGCCTGAGGCGAGCCACGAGCATATTTTGAGGGAGAATATAAAATTTGAAATAAGAGCCATA
Source organism: Sericinus montela (assembly GCA_029286605.1). Lineage (NCBI taxonomy): Eukaryota > Metazoa > Arthropoda > Insecta > Lepidoptera > Papilionidae > Sericinus > Sericinus montela. Next base: position 11,627,169 of record JAGSMR010000015.1, read on the forward strand.
AGTTAACCCTACACGCCCCATTCGAGTGACGTATTGCCCACGTTTGCGCGCGTTAAATATTGCCCGCTCTCTTGCTTTAGTTTGATGTACGTCAGCGTTTTAAATTTCTGACAGCGCAGTAATCAAAGGCCTGTTATCATTTTTAAAACATAAGAATGGCGGAGAAATATGTATTGAATAAAGGAAAAGTTAAATTTTGTAACTTCAATCATTTTATGATCAACTATGAAATACATCATAACGACAAATAAGTTCTTCCGATTCACATCAAACTTCGGTCTGTATTGGGTAACTGAGAATTAACTAACGAACTATGTGCTTGTCGATTTCCTCTTGTACAATATTAGTGTGAAACACGACGAACACTTATGATATAAGGATGGCAGAAAATTTGTCACTCTGTCTTTCAAACGGCAACAATATAATTTTAAGTGTCCTCTTAACAGCTTTACAGGCGTTAAAAAATAAATGAAGCACGAGCCAATCGAAACAATTACTTAAGTAAAGCACTGAAGATTGGTTTATTGATTTTGTAGTCATGTTGTACTTTCATACCAAAGCTACTCGTCGTCATCGGTGTGCTTAATTTTGGTCTATTAATTTTCGAGTTGCACGTTACCAATCAGGAGTTACTGCAATTTTTAAACATTTTTTCTATCTGCATGCCAAAGTCGGCTCGACCGGGACAGGACTACAACCATGCAGAATACTAACAATAAAGTAGAAGCATATTGTGCTAAACAATTGTGTAATCAGAACGCCAATTCTACTTCCATTTTCCAATTCCTATCTTGAAGGTAGAAAACGCATCAAGAATTCTTCTAGTCGACGATCTCCGTTCGATATATAGATAAAGTACGATTTTTCAGCTTTTTTAGTTTTTAAGATTTTTAAGATCATAGTTGTAAAGTGTAGTTTTAAAAGTCACGAAAGCCGAGTGGTAGGGTGGTCGGAATTTGAGTCAAGAGACCCAAATTCGATTCCCAGGTTACTAATGGTTACCAATGGGTTTTTTCGAAACTTATACGATTTATATCGTTGGCTTAGCCATAATGACGGTGACAGGCTTATATATTCGGTGAATGGTGGATCGAAAGGACTCAATTATCTACCCTGGGGTAGAAAGAGACCTCTATCTACCCTGGGGTAGAAAGATATCTATACAATTTGGGAACAATATCTGAGTTTGGCGTGAAGAGTGTATGTGAGCACTTACGAGTACCATAAGGTGGAACCGATTACACGTATAAAAAATAGTAGATTCACAGAAACACCGAATTAACGCGGGCAATAAATATCGTAGGAACAAAATATAGATATTAATGGCTATAAATAAGTAAATTTATCTACTTTAATATTAAACTTTAGCATAATAGCGACGCTGGCGTTTATTCACGTTAACCATGGTCTGAATTTTTGGCAAAGTTTTCGCGGTATTGTATCAAACAGGACCGCAATTTGCGCGCCCACCTTCGGCATCAAAATTCGTTGTCATAGCAACACCCTTTGCGGTACGGGCCCAACACGGGACTGTTTTGAAATTTCCCTAAAGCCTGCCCGTTTTTAATCCCTATTAAACAATAAAATAACTCAATACGCTTCGTATTTCAGGCGAACCTTCGTTATGAGCTTCTGTTGAAATATTTTTCATGTAAGCTAGCTTTAAAATGGATTCTGCATGTTCGAGTGATGTTGGGGTTTTTTTTTATTATATTGTATCATGTTGCATTCTATACACAAATTATATTGTTATTTTAACAGTGGTAGAACCACGGATCAGCTTTTGTTGTTGCATGAATGGGCCGGTTCGACCGCGGAAGTACCACGACCTCACAGAATACCAGCGTGAAGTAGAAGTCGTGAACCGCCTGCTCGTTTGCCTCCCTTTTCCATAAAAAAATATGTATATAAAATTACATACATGTATTAAACTTATCTAATGTAAATTCGTTTTTAGGTTATATTTGTGTAGAATTGTTTTAAATGTGTCATATTTTAAGGTGACAAAATAGAAAAGTGTCTAAAATTATACGTGATGTGTATAAAAAAAAAGTTTGTCCAAAAGAGGACACCTACGGAGTGTCTTTCGCATGTTTCTTCTCCGTTAGAGGAACCTTATTACGAAACGGAGATAGATTTAAAAAATTACTATCAATAAATAAATGATTTGATTTGATATATCAAAAACATATAATGTATAATCGTCATTTGTGAGGTATTAACTTTTGTTGAATTTAGCGAAAACAAAGAAAATGACGATCCCATAACGTAGTAGTGACCCTGCCTTTGAAGCTAAAAGTTATGGGTTCAATTTCCGATAGGTTCAAACATTTGTGTGATGAATATGAATGTTTCTCATTGGCACATATGTTTATAAATGCATGTTTATTTTGTAATTTAGATCGAAATTTGAGGCGAGTCGAAAAATTGCTTCAAGGGAGGATTGAACCATCCTCTCTTGAAGCAATTTTTCGACTCTCCATGAGAACATGGAGAGTCGAAAAAAAAATACGAGTATGTACGTAGACCAGCGTCTATGAAAAAAATAATGAATTTGAAAGAAGCGAAATGATCATGACACTAGGCAATCTGTTCTCTCTGGCTACCCCTTCAAGGACTGTGCGTGAAATTCGAGTCATAAGACCCGAGTTCAATCCCCTGGAGGTAGGCTCATACCAATGAGTTTTTTCAAAACTCATGTACGGTTAATGTCGTTGGCTTGGACATAAAGACGGCGACAGGCTCACCACTTGCCCCCTTGGCCCAAAATAAGGTTCAGTTAAATGTGGGTCCAAGGGCAAGAAATGTAAATGTGAAGTGTGAAAACCTTTGGCTACTCCCGTATTGGAAAATATGTGAAGATGTATGAATATTTATCTATGATGAATATATTTATATATAAGTTTATTTTGCCGTTAGCCAAGACGTGAAGATGGTTATAGGCTCACCGTCTGTCATGTTGTCCTAAACGATCGTCTTTGAAAATTGGGTCAAAAATACTTCAAAGTCTGCTTAAAAAAAACTTTAAAAAGCAGAAATTAGAATATAAAGAAAGTTATACTTTATTTGTATCCGTTAAACTATATAATTAAAGTACACATGTAAGCCTTTAATTACCAAAAACATGACAACCAACCGACGGTATTACCAGAAGACCAGAAACATTAAAGTGGTGGCGTACGGAGCAAGGGTCGGTAATTGCTCGTTAAAGTTCATGGAGCGTGGAGCCGCGGTAACGGCGGGGAGGGATGGCGCACTCGAAATGTACGAGACCCCTATCGCGAAATTACGATAATATCCGTTTAGTGCATTACCATTAACAAATTAGAGCAATGGACGCCGACAAAAAGTATATGACCGGAAAATGATTGGATCGAAAGATCGAGAAACATGAGATCGCAAATTTTTTACTTTTATTTTTTAGAAAAAAAATTAAGTAGTAAATCTGTAATATCTGTGTAATACTCACTACTCTCGGTTGCGGTTAAATACAAATAGTAAAAAAATTTCTACGAGTATTCAATATTTTCTAGTTCAAGTTAATATTCAATATTCACCTAGTCGATTCAAAACGAAGCTCCACGAAGATCATATTTAGAACATATTTTAAAATTTATCATAATACCAGACAAATGATCTTCTTAATTTCGACGACCTGCCTCCATTTTATTGTAATTATGGTAACTGTGTTTTTCGTCCTTATTTTAACAACCAAATTAAATTTCTTAATGAGCAGTAGGTAGTGGCCTTTCCAAGGCAACTCCAACAATTACCGCGAATCACGTATGTTACGTATTTGAAAATTTGTGAAAGTTTGTATGGTTTAATCTAATCTAATCCTATTTCCTTATTTCCAATTATCTTTTCTTAAAAAATTCCATGTCTCAAATTTTATTTTCCTAAAGGATTTTGATTTATTGTATTGGACTCAAGAATTTAGTATAAATCACAATAAAAAATAATTAACATTAAAACACTAAAAAAATCATTGACCTTATCAAAAAAGAATATAGCTTTATGCTGAGTAATCAAAAAAGGGAGAAGGGAAAGAAATGGACATGTCCTACGTTTATCTCACTCACTGGACGAAACGCATCATCAAAAAATCAAGAAAAGAAAGACCTACCTAACGCCGATATATGCCTTTTCTTCCTTCTAAGCCGGGATTCAACAAATTCATACTATATAAATAGTTATGTTTATTTAATATTTTAGGCATAACCATCTCAAAAAATACCAGTCCAAAATTCAAAAGACCGGTGACGGGTATCAGCGTCTAATAAGAATCCGTTTGCCTAGCGTGGCGATTACAGCGAACCCTGGCGTACGGAAGAGGCGTATTGTCCTGCAGGGACCTTGTACAGGCCAATATTGATATAGGTCAAGCTACCCCGTATTACATAAAAATAATTACACTATTGCCATAAATTTAAAAAAAAAGCAAAAACACATTAAAATGAAAACATAAATGCTATTTTAAAATGCATAAAGTAAAATACATAGCGATTACGGAAACAACATCAATTTTGCAAGGAGATTAAGCGTAATCGGCTATAGACCTGTTGTTCTGTATGGAACAAGGGTAATACGTCATCTGAATTGGTATTGATACGTCAGATCCATTACCACTCTCGACACGAGTGGATGAAATCCGAGATCGAAATTGAATTGATAGGATTCATTGTATTAAGCTGGCATTTTATACGGAGTGGACTTTTAATATAATATTTTCATTCTCGTCGTATTTGCACTTAAAATATATGTATAAATAAAAAAAATATAATATATCTTCACGCAATTCCTAATACAGGGGTAGACAGAGGTCGAGTCTAGACAATTAAGTCTCTTCGACCCACCTTCCACCGAAGATATTTTCGGGACAACGTGACAGGTGGTGAGCCCGTCGCCGTCTTTATGTCCAAGCCAACGATATTCGTACATAAGTTTTTGAAAAACCCATTGGTACGAACCTATTAACTGGGGATCGAACTCGGGTCTATTGACTCGAAATTCCGACCACCCAACCACTCGGCTATTGTGACTTAATAATATATGTTATTTAATGAATTATAAATTAATTTACTAAACAAGGGGACTAGAAACTTGTCCGCTTATATTTATTTATTGGTATTAATTTATTTATTATAACCTTCTCGAAAAATAACAAAAAAATATGTAATGTATGTTGCAGTGTCTAAGACACAATGTCAATCACTGCGATCGCTAATATACTTGCGAAACGTGGCGGCCATAGAAAATCCTCCTTAGGGGAGAGAAGAAGAAAGTATTCAAATTTGTATGAACTGTATCAATGATTGTGGGTTTCTAGACCTCATACAGAATACAGTTTAAAGTGGATATGTAGAAAGACATAAAGTAAGTTATAGAGCTTAATAGTGTTCTAACGTGTATATTTTATAGACCTTTACCTAAATCATTAGCAAGTTCTTAACTTCAGAACGTGTTAGCCAATAAACAGAGACATAAAAACAACTCATAAAATTTAACGCTTGGAGTAAAGTCAATCTTTACTATAGTAAAATATGTAATAAACTTGTACCGAAGCCTCTTGCAAGTATTACTAAACATATCTATTAATTTCAGTTGTACATTCTCGAAGGCTCTAATAATATTTCCGTGTATTTGTGTGGGTTTTAATTTATTTATTATCATTAAACAAGATAATTTAATCAGCGAGAAGATACGTTATCATGTTAAAAAAAAAATCTTGTCACGTCATAATATTTTTTTTTATTTTTCTATAATTAAGAAAATAACTTATTCGAATTGCATATAAACAAAGAAATTGAAATATAATATTTTCAAGAAAATAATTTGGGATTATTACATTAATTTTAATAAGGCTTTACTTTATTAAATACTCTAGAAATCTTTTGAATGAGAGACAAATAACAATAACTCCTTATGAAATTATAAATTAACAAGTTATTTTATACAGTTACTTTACCCCATATAACCTATAGGTTGAAAGTCTATGGTATTGTTTTTTTTATAGAAAAGGCCGGCAAACGAGCAGGCGGCTCACTCGGTGATGATAAGTGATTACCGCCGCCCATGAACACCGCTATACCAGAGGCATAGCAGATGTGTTGCCGGCCTTAGAGTGCCCCCCCCCCCCAAATTGGGGGAGGAGGGTGTGTGGGCCTCCGGTTACCTGCACTTACCAGACGAAACGCTGAAGTTTATTAGACTTCTACTTCACGCCGGTATTCTGTGATGTCGTGGTACTTCCCCGGTCGAGCCGGCCCATTTATGCAACAACAAAAGCTGATGCGTGGCTCTACCACTGTACATTTTAGTACAAAATATCTGAGTGGTAGAGAGGTAAATAACTACCGACAAGTGACAGGATAATATACATATAAAATTTTCCTACCGAAATTGAGCAGCCCCGTTGACTGGCAACATGGTGATTGTCCCCCGGGGTTTCCGCCTTGTAACGGTGGCTTGGACACCCACGGTGAACCAAGTGGAACCTACATGGCCGGTCTAATTTACGAAACTACGGGGTATGGCCGAAGTATAGTATGGTAGGTATGGCTTGATCTGTCCACTTCAGATGCGGCTGGTGTGCTATTGGTATGTCTTTGCATCGCTCTCCTTGCTCTCTACCGCCGAGGCGGGATCACGGCAGAAGAAGAGTTTTGCGGTTCATGATGCTCTCTACCCACCACGATTCTGGCGGAGGTCGCACTGCTAAAGCGACTGAGGTAAGTCTGCGAGGGGATAGGTGTGCCGGTATTTCTAGGCGGCGCTCTCCCTGCCGTCCGTAGCTAAAATGTGGTTAGCGGCGGAGCCAAAGTCCAGATTCGCCGCGAAGTGACCGGTGGGCTGGTGTTTAGTCAAGAACCTGCCTTCTTGAGACCATGGCCTCCTGGTGGCGGCGTGGGGATTTCGTTTGGACGCCAAGGAGGTCGACGTGTCGTGTTTTGGCGCGTCTAGCCTAGTGGGAGTGGTAGAGAGGTAAATAACTACCGACAAGTGACAGGATAATATACATATAAAATTTTCCTACCGAAATTGAGCAGCCCCGTTGACTGGCAACATGGTGATTGTCCCCCGGGGTTTCCGCCTTGTAACGGTGGCTTGGACACCCACGGTGAACCAAGTGGAACCTACATGGCCGGTCTAATTTACGAAACTACGGGGTATGGCCGAAGTATGGTATGGTAGGTATGGCTTGATCTGTCCACTTCAGATGCGGCTAGTGTGCTATTGGTATGTCTTTGCATCGCTCTCCTTGCTCTCTACCGCCGAGGCGGGATCACGGCAGAAGAAGAGTTTTGCGGTTCATGATGCTCTCTACCCACCACGATTCTGGCGGAGGTCGCACTGCTAAAGCGACTGAGGTAAGTCTGCGAGGGGATAGGTGTGCCGGTATTTCTAGGCGGCGCTCTCCCTGCCGTCCGTAGCTAAAATGTGGTTAGCGGCGGAGCCAAAGTCCAGATTCGCCGCGAAGTGACCGGTGGGCTGGTGTTTAGTCAAGAACCTGCCTTCTTGAGACCATGGCCTCCTGGTGGCGGCGTGGGGATTTCGTTTGGACGCCAAGGAGGTCGACGTGTCGTGTTTTGGCGCGTCTAGCCTAGTGGGAGTGGTAGAGAATTTTTCCCCGCGGGGGTTGCGGATGTCTGCGAAAGCGTTCCCGTGGTCATCAAACAAAAATGTTTTTAATATGGGATCAAAGTTGTTTTAGCCCACATCCTAAATTTAAATTATAGTAGTCCTGTGGAATATTTAAAAGAGTTATTAACATAATGAGTAGTACCCGTGGTTTTTATCTGGAGTAATCAGGTTATCAGGTAAACCTGTTTAGATTCCCTGTTATGCTGACGTCGGTAATCAACCACCATCAATTGATTCTTTTTCAAAGTTGTCGTAATTCTGTGTTTCTGTGCGTTAAATGACGTTAGTTCACTGCTTGTAACGTCTTTTATGTGTCAAACGTATTCGTTTTTCGTAATATTTATATAAATAAAGTAATGTTTTGAACAAAACAATGAAATAAAATCTGAAAGTACTCAAGACCATTCCTGTGTATAACACAGTTTTACCGCCTTTTATTCAGCTATCGGTGCAGTATCCATGTTCTGATTTGTCCATCAAATCCAAATTGTTTATTTGCAAGAACATAGTACATTTTCAGGTGTTAATAATTTAATTTAAAGCTGTATGTTCTACCGTGATATATTTATATATCTTCACGCACAATCCCTGACAGGGTAGCCAGAGAACAGATCGCCAAGTGTCACGATCCCTACATACTTCTTTCGCTTCTTTCAGATTCATCATCTTCTTCATACATGCACGTCTAGGTATCCGAGTACTCTTGACCTTCCTCTCTTCGAGCAATTTGCTCACATGGTCTTCGAAAGTTAATCTCGGTCTACCTCGACACCTTTTAATATTAACTTTCGCGCTATATATTTTCTTCACCATTCGGTCTTCATTCATTCGCTCAACGTGCCCAAACCATCGAAGCACGCCCTTATCCATTTTGAGACAAGGTCATCTTTCAAACCTGCCATATTGCGAATCTCTTCGTTTCGCTTTCGGTCGGCCATGGTAAGGCCGCACATTTTACGAAGAGATCGCATCTCCACTGCATTCAACCTGCTTTTATGCTTCTTCTGGCATACCCAGGTTTCGCTGCCATATAACAAAGTCGGTACCAACACTGCGTTATGTATTGCAAGGCGTGCACTTTTCACAACGCCTTGCCTTTTGATTAACGCAGTCAGGGCACCATTGACTTTGTTCCCGGCAGCGACACGCCTGTCCACATCTAAATCACATCTTCCATCCCGGCTAAACGCACTTCCCAAGTATACAATTTCATTCACCTGTTCTAGACATTCCTGATTTACCCAGATTTCGCACTTCGTTCTTTCTTCGTCCCTTTCAAATACCAGAACCTTAGTTTTATTAGCATTCAAACGGAGACCATTAATTTCACATTCTTCTTTCATACACGTGACTGATGCCTGCAGTTCTGCCTCTGATGGTGCTATAAGCACTGCATCATCAACATAAAGCAGACAATTTACTTTTATGTCACCCAATTTCACACCCAAACAGCTATCCTTCAGCTTCTGTAAACAGCTGTCGAGATACAGTATGAATAGCCAGGAAGACATGACACAACCCTGTTTTACGCCCGTTTGGACGCTAAACATGGGTGACAGGTCATGCCCTACCCGCACACAGGCTTCTACCGTGATGGCCATACAAAATTTAGTTATCAGTCTATATGTACTCTACATGAAATAAAATTCTTTCTTCAGCTGTTTTTACTGCACTTTGAACGACAATTAGGCAATGTACATGTTTTCTCTCCCTTCTCAAGAAAAGAAGACAAAGTACTACTTTTTGGGCTATGTTTTTCACACCATAAGATAATCAAATCGTTTTAAACGTAACGCAGTCAATTGCGTGAAAAACACAAAGCAAAACGCTCGTTAAATTTGATGTAGCCGATGTCATGACACCTTGCGTGCTACGATATCTGAATTAGCCTTAAATACCTCGACATATCCGTGATATCCTTCAATTTTAATCAAGTTTAACCGTTACTTCACCTTAACACCTTTTTATAAAAGACATTTTGGCACTTTATGACATATTTATATATTTACAAGTGTAAAACTTGAGCAAATTCTTTGAGTTAGTATAACCAAGTAGATTTTTACACTACAAAGAAAAATGTATGTTTTTTGTGCTATTCAAAAATAATATACGCAAGTTTAAAGTCCTTTCATATTATATGTTCAAGTAAATAGTTGCGTGAAAGCTTTTAAAATAAGATTTTATTCTGTCGGCTTAAACAAAAGATTTAGAGGTGAGGCTTTAGAAAGGCTTTTACAAAAGTTATTTTCGCACAATCTCTACTTGAAAACAATTTTATTTGTCAAAGCACTAAATGCTGAGAAACTTGAAGTTTGCATAAGTATCACAGCTTCAATAACGTCAGTGCTTGACGGACTCGAGAGCCCTGAGAGCCCTCGTCAAGCAGCTGTCTGTAACAACGAGTAACGCGACAATGCATGGGAGTAGTGTTGCCATCTATGTTTTAATTTTACTAAAATTTTAGTAATTTCATGTCGTTCAATTCGTTTTATACAGAAGCGTAAAAGAACTATCTATGTATTAGTAAATCTGTAGTCACGTTTAAAATCATTTATGGCAAAAACAAATTGCAGGTGATCTAAGGAATGTATAAAAAAAGGAATATATAGTGTATCAAAATGCAATGCTAACTTTTTTATTATCTTTCATACCTACCTCATTTCCTTGATATTTGCTGCTACAGCTTTTTATTTGTTAATATAACAGTTTGCATAATTTTAATAATTCCTAAACAAATTTCACGTATTCTACATTTCGGATATTTTTCTTTTAGAAAAATGCACATATAACATTCGTAATATCTACAAAGATCATTCTCCAGTAATTAAAATTAATATACATTACGAAATGGTAACATGTATTTAATTTATTTATATGTTAACATTATAATAATATATCTTGAATAAAAAAAAAATATCCTAAGAATAAGGTAATACACTTATATTTTAACATATAGCAACCCTAACCAAGACAGCCAGCTGCGCGCTGTCACAGGTTAAAAGAGAAGAAATATACAAAATATACACGATCATTGTGCAAACAAATATTACGACGATGGCCGATGTTTAAACGGACCCAAACAGAAAGAATATTGTAGTTTGTTTTGTTCTTATATAAACATTTTGTTAGGCGGTTTGTTAAATTACATTTTTGGTTCGGAATGCTTTTATAACACTTTGTCACGGCTAATCGGTTAAATCCCAGTTGTTAGATTCTATGCGCTTAATAAAAAAAGACTTCAAAAGCTTACTAATTCACATTCTTGTATATTTTTTTTGTATTCTAACATTGTGTCACTCATTGATGTACTTAATATGATTTTATTTATGTAAATATCTTTCAATAATAAATTCAATATTGAAATTTGTAAGAAAAAAACTTTTTTGAAAAAAAATATTATAATTAAAAAAAAAACTATATAATATTGTAACTAAAAAAAGTTCCTGATAAAATCCCCTGTTGAATGTTTATAATAGAATATTATACGGAATATTCAAGGAATGTAAACGACATGTTAGGACTTTTATATAAGTACATGAATAATTTAAAAAATGAGGCCAAGGTGGTATGTTCGTTGTTCGTCCATTAGTACAAAACCAGCCGTTTCGAGCGCATCGCTACTGTAATTTTCAGTGAAACTATGCCATAAAAATACCACAGCACGTTCACAGTCAAACACAACCGCTTAGCACGAAACACGTGCGATATAAATATGTATAAAACCGGTTGACAAAAACAAATACAAATTACATCACTAGCAGTAAACAAATACCAAGAGCGACCAAATGTTAATGTCAACCGCGCTGCATATTGTTTTATGGATATACCACACCCGCATAGACTGTCTATTTGTTTTAAGTGCTTGCTTATAATACGATAGGAGTGGTGAAAATTTGTTTGCTCTGCTGACAACTAACACCTGTTTACGGCCTTAGATCCGACGAAGTTGAATCGTTAAATGTTAGTATAGGTCTAGGTTATAATAGCACACTGGGCATTATCAGTTTGATGACTAAAACTCGATAAAATGAAGCTCTCTATCAAACATGTTATAACAATAATATATCTTCACGCCATTTCAAATACAGGGGTAGATAGAGGTCTAGTCTCGAAAATTTATTACCTTTGACCTACCTTCCACCGAAAATATTTTGGGACAACGTTTCTCGTCGCCGTCTTTTTATGTCCAAGATATAAATCGTACAGGTTTTGAAAAAACCATTGGTACGAGCCTACCACCTGGGGATCAAATATGGTCTCTCGACTCGAATTCCGATCTCTTAACCACTCGGCTATCGTGACTTTATGTTATAACAATATTTTTTTATTGTTTTCACATGTCTAAAATATATTTTACCTAACATCATTTATTGTTATCACTGTTAGTAGTTAATATACATCTTACTGGTATCTACTGATGTCGCTCCTCTTAGAGATAATCTAGCTTTAAAGGGTAGCGAGTTCCGGAAGTACGTACTTTAAATGGAGAAGGTATGCGAAGAGTATACAATGCAAGTCCTCAACTGTTTAAAGCCACAAACCATTGTCGTACTTCTATAATACTCGTATAACTAAAACGAAATGCAAAAGTATCAATTTTATACGGAGTTATTTTGTTTGCCGAAAGTCAACAAATTTTTCTTTGTTTTTAATTTTTGTGGTAGTACGGTGAAAACGAAAACGACCTACTGCTAACTACTGAAACTAGCTATTGCAACCAATAACACCAAAAAATCATTTTAAAAGTGAATTCAATATTCCATCTCCAAGAAGTCGAAAACAAAGACGGAATGTCTCATAATCATAGGTATATAACAGTTTTCTGTCGCCAAATTTCAGTACACTGAAATTGGGCGGCAGAACATAGATATCCTTTTGACTATAACAATCACTCGCTTGTATAAGTGGCTATCAAATAAAGTATAAAGTTAATATGAGCATGTTATAACTAATTTAATCATTTAAATGACATAGATGACAAGATAATTTAGTTGCAGTATCTTTCGTTGTCCTCGAAGCTAAGGCTTGAAGGACAGCGTCAATTCGATGTATTTCAATGGCTGGGATCCTGTTATGGATATTTATCTTTAAATATAATTATTTTGATATTTGTATCACATGACCACCCATTTACCAAGGTAAAAGAAATCTTACTATGAACTTTGATGATGTACATGTACATGATACTTAAAATTGTATCAAATTCGAATGCTATGAGTATTTACTAAATTAACAAGTATTTTTGCTTATGCAAAGTATATGCAGACAGTGCAAATTGTATATTCGATAGCTCAATGCTTTAGTACCCCAAAAATGTTCCACTTTTACGATATTGCTAGTATAAGAGTGATGTTATGCAATCTGTGAATCTTTGACGTATAGCTTAGGTATACAGAAAGCTTGCCCGTCCCCTGCAAGCTATGCGTTTTCTTCCGTATTATTAAAAGGTAAGAATAGAGTGATTAATATACAATACACAGTGGTAGAGCCACGCATCAGCTTTTGTTGTTGCATGAATGGGCCGGCACGACCGGGGAAGTACCACGTCCTCACAGAATACCGGCGTGAAGTAGAAGTATAACAAACTTCTGCGTTTCGTCTGGTGAGTGCAGGTAACCGAAGGCCCACACACCCCCCTCCCCCAATTATGGCGGGGGGGCACTCTAAGGCCGGCAACGCATCTGCTATGCCTCTGGTATTGCGGGTGTTCATGGGCGGTGGTAATTACTTACCATCACGTGAGCCACCTGGTCGTTTGCCTTCCTTTTCCATAAAAAAAATTCGCTAACGCCGTATTCGAAATACGTCACGATTTGGATCCGTTTCCGGAACACATTTTTCATCAGTCCCGTATATGCACTACTACAAAACTGCAACATTAAGTATGTGTCCTACTACTTATATAACACATATCCTATTTATGTAGGAGTTTATTAGTTACCGTTATAATTACGCTACGACTGTTCAACTACTGCCTAAATTCTTTTGAAACTTTTTTGGATTAAGTATAGTGATCGTAAAATAAATAAACTTATATGATGTGAATTATAATATATACATATAATTAGTAGAAGCTAAAACGTGCCGAATATGTTGAATTATTCCGAATTGATAAATATTTTGAACTCTGATTCAGCTGCAAACTAAAAGCATCAATGTACAAGCGAGGATTAAGTCTAAAGTTATCTCGTAGTTCTGCGGTAGGTCGCACAACGCATCGCTACATTCTCTGAAGTGCTAATCCGAAACATGTGCGACAAAAAAAATCTTAAGATAAGGTTCAATTTCGAGAACACGCCTTGCAGCGCATAAATTTAGAGACGTTAAGTGACTGCATTTCTAGTACAGATCTTAGTAATGTTAGGGACGTATACTTTCTTACACGATGCCCGCACCTATATAATATCTGTATTTGTAAGCATAATTTATATTGTTTAATATTTTGTTAAAAATAATAGTTACATTATTAAAATAGGTCTAGCAACAATTAGTTAGTCCGACTATGCCTAATTTTATTTATTTTATTTTCACGCTCAATCTTTGACGGGGTAGCCAGAGAGAACAGATCACCAAGTGACACCATCCATATATACCTCTTTCGTTTCATTCAGATTCATCAGTTTCTTCATACGTGCACGTCTAGGTATCCGAGTACTCTCGACCCTCCCCTCTTCCAGCAGTTTGCTCACACGTCTTCAAAAGTTAGTCTCAACCTACCTCGACTCGTTTTAATATCAACTTTCGCGCTGCATATTTTCTTCACCATTCGGTCTTCACTTATTCGTTCAACGCGCCACACCCACGCCCTTATCAATTTTAGTGATAAGGTCATCTTTCAAACCTGCCATATTGCAAATCTCTTCGTTACGTTTTCGGTCGGCCAAGGTAAAGCCGGTACTTTTTACCAAGAGACCGCAGTTCCACTGCATTCAACTTGCTTTTATGCTGCCTCTGGCATACTCAGATTTCGCAAGCCTAATTTTGATTTCAATTAAATAATTATGTGTTAATCATTAAGATTAAGAATACGAACTTACTTTACGAAATGACAGAAGGTTTCTTCTTTTCTACACTTTTTTAATACTATAAATATAAATTGATAAAAATAAATGATAATCATGAAATTATTCACCTGTATATTTATATTAAAACTTTCCAAATCGTAAAATAGATATCGATCATGTAAATACATACACAAACATACCAAAAGAACTAGAACGTCGCACATCACTATACATATCGTGCTATAAAAAGAAAGGATCAACGCACGGATTGACAATGACAAGCGTTTAAAAGCTCCGTTTATTTATTTATACAAGTATTTCCTTTTAGTGATGCGACTGTGTAAGACAAAACAAGGAACTTTTAGATAAGTGTTGTATCTTAGGGACGAGAAGTGTTATATTATGGTAATAACTACGATTGTGACCGGATAGGCGCGACAGTCAGTCACTTGATATAAACATGAAAATAAATTAGATAGGCCTTTCAAAAGTTAAATATATAGTAAATAACAGAACATTTATTGTTAAAATCTGTCCAATTTATTAATGATGAAATGAATAATTTTAAAACGGTTTACATAAAAATAATGTGTATAAAATAACAAATTTTTTACCATTTGACTTTAGAGGCAGAAATAATGATGTACTTTTTATTCTACTTGAATACTGTAACTACAAACTCCAATTTTCAGGATTCAATCAATGTAAAATTAATATCATAAAAAAGAAGTAACCATGTAGAAGGTAATATCCAGAATTAATGTCTCTACTTAATTTAAGATTCTTTTGCTTACAAAAGTGAGATTTTGAGCTTTCTAACTACATTTTCGTTAAGTGATTTAGACAACGAATTATAAATTGATTGTATTTTAACGGATTTTTTAAGTCGCGGAAAAAAGCTAGTCAATTATTGATTGACTAGCTAGTCAATCAATATTTCACTACAGCTATAAAATCGTGCCCTTGAAAATAATTTATTCACTCTAATGTAGACGACAGTTCATCGGCCTTGTAAATTCTAATAGTTTTCAAATCGACACGGGGTAACACAAAAACTATCGAATGTGTAATTGAGTCGTTGTGAGTCACCCAGACGCGCACATCTGCTGTGTAACGCACACTGGATGCAGTGAGGTATGTAGCTCTACATATTTTTATTAATTATATGCTTATTACATATGTAGTTTCTATATTTATTACATATTTTTTGGGATAAATATAGTTTCTGTTAAATATTATTGTGTAATATGTGCCCATTTCAAACATTCCTTTTCAGTAATCACCCAACTTTTTATTTATAACTTTGTATAGGTTTTTATTTATAAGTTCTTCTATTAAAGCCGCCATTAGCATCTTTTGTGGCATATTCATCGGCCAGCAAAAAGCCGCACATTTTACGAATAGTCCACAAACACTTAACGTATATTGTGACATATCTGCCATATCAGCACTGTATTTTTATACCAAGGCCTGCACTTTTTGTACACCATACAATTTAACTGATTCAGATAAGGCATCATTAATTTATATTCGAATCTCTCGTTTATTTTTATATATTATATATATTCATATTCATATATTATATTACATTAGTCTTATACGTGTTTCAATGGTTCTTTGTATTGAATCATGGTGTACATAAATAGGTATTATTATTTTCAATCCACGGTTTTAATAGGTAACTTAAAATTTTTATAAGTTACACAGAAATTTATGATTTGATATTACGATTTGAAAGCAATCATCAAATCAGATAGAAAAGAATATCAGATAAAAATCATAATTAAAGCACAGTAAATGCAAATGTTCATAAAAGGCAATGCTGTAGTTTTTATAAGTTTCTATAAGTTGCACAGAAATTTAAGATTTGATATTAAGATTTGAAAGCAATCATCATAATCAAAGTAAATTCAAATGTTCATAAAACACAGTGATGTAGTTTTCTTTCCAGTGAAACGACGATGTAAAAATATAGCATGTCTTTTCTATCTGTGGGTGACTAAGAGAAAATCCTTGAAATTACCATTGACTGCCGATAGATGGCGCGATAGCCATCTAAAAAATTCCCGACCAAAGGTACATAGGAACAATGACGAACAGCAGCGTCTGATGAGTAAGATGGCAGTTACTGCAATCGCCAATCCGCTTGCTAGGCTTGACAATTATGGCAAATCCTCTCTTTACGGGAGAGATATCCTAGAAGTGTATTATACTTCTCTTTATTATTTTTGTTCATTAATAAAATTTATTGAAATAAAATAAATCGCTACATACCACAGAAACTCACACCTATTCCCCGGAGTACACCACTACGCTTAGTTCCGGTACTCGATGGGTTTTTATACAGCCCCTCTGTTACATTACTGGTGTATTATTTAGCAAAAACCAAAGGGACTTATTTAATGGATTTCAAAACCAGAAAACAAGGGGAATGAAAAAATATTAGATTTCTTATCGAACAAAAGCAGATTGCGCTCAATGCTGCGTTTTTTCAAATCAATAAAAAAAGTTGGAGATTATTATTGATCAATGAATATCCAGTCTTTACCTACGAAATAGCCGTTCTATACCTGACTGTTTGTAAGACAATTTAATTACGTTAGAATAAGAATTTAAAATAATGTTTTCAACATAAAAATATGTTTTCCTATTTAGTTAGTTATATATTGATGATTCTTTTGGATAGAAGCAAATTCATATATTTTTTGACATGTCAAAATACCAATAATTACGAATTACGAATTAGTCGCGCATGCAATACTAGTAGAATACTATAAACAAATCCACAATTCGGTGTTGAATTTCAAAACTAGAAATTTTGTAGAAGAAATTTTGCCTGTAGAACATTTACGATGATAAATTAAAGGGAATTCTGGAGGCTGATGATACTAAATCTACGGCCGAGTTTGCAGTTACTATCGACATTATAACATCAAATTAACATTGGAAAAGTTTGACAAATACTAACACATCGCCAGCGCGATGAACGTGTTGAAACATGCACTCAGTTGCTTAATAGTCTTAGAAATGAAACAATTTTTTACCGCTTCGCACTTGCGACGAATTGGATTCTCTTACAGTTCAGAGTTTTGACGGTTTAGCAGCTACATAGATAACGTCAGAAACCTAAACTTCCTAAAATGTGACGGTCACTACTTGATGATCCTGATATTTATCAAGCAGTCTTATCCAACGACACAAGCTGTAATATAGTTGTTCTTGTGGTACTATTGTGCATTTGTACTGAGAAAAACTGAAGACAGTAATTGAGAAGCCCGTCGTTCTCCGCTACTTTGCACGACAACACGCCATCTTACATCTGACAACAACTTTTGATATTTTGTAGCTTAGTCTTCTGATATTCCTATAGAATTCGAATATAGGATTTACTATAATTTACACGCCAGCAGGCGAATGTGATTGCAGTAACGCATACCTCGCCGCTAAGACGCTTTTGCCTGTCTGTCGCCGGACTGCTTAATTTAGGTTTGGTATTTTTAAAATGTGATGTTTATTTTACACCGATATCACATGGTCTGTACTCATACGTATTATATCTTTACTTCATTCCCAATACTGAGGTAGATAGAGATCTAGAATAATTAAGTCCTTTCGACCCTTCTTTCACCGAAGACATATTTTGGGACAAAGTGACAGGTGATAAGCCCGTCGCCGTTTATATGTTCAAGCCAACGCTATAAATCGCACAAAAGTTTTGAAAAAATCCGAGCTTGCCACCTGGGCTCAAACTCGGGTCTCCTGACTCGAATCCCGATTAGACAACCACTCGGCTATCGTGACTCATGTGCTCATACTATTTAAAAAAATATATATTTTATTGTTGTTTTTAGTTAATAAGTATTAAAATGTTAAAGTTTTTAGTTAATAAGTATTAATAGTAAGTATTAAAATAATTTTGTTTCTGTATTTTTTAATTAAAAAAGGGGAAAAATTCGTGAAGATTTCGTATTGATAAGATCAAAGACATGTGAATCAAAGTCAAGAAGCGTGATTCACTTAATTCTCCCTATAAGAGGGAGGGCATCTGCGATGCGGTAGGGCTGAGTATTCTCTGAAACTTTTTTTTACAAATGAAGCACAGAGAGGGTTACATTATGACAGAAAATAATATTTATCGTGCTCCTATCTGTAAACAATGCACCGTAAAATTTACCACGCGTCGCAGAAACGGGCGCTCATTTCATCTCTAGCTATTGAGCAGACAAATGTTTTCGTGTATGCGGGCAGGCCCTGCCGCTATAATTATATTAATTATCTCACTCCCACCTCACCATTGTTCTTACTGCATCGGTGCCATTAACATGATGCGTGATGACCTAATCGCATTGCATTTATTCATGGCATGCTAATGATCTTTGCTTTTAATTTATTTTAGAGGTTATTTGATTTTTAAAAATTATGTCTGATTTCTGATTCATTATTATATTTTATATTTAACTGCCCAACTTTGGGGATACTACACTTACCTGTGGCTGAGTCAGTTATTAATTATTTAAAAATATTCTGCGAAAAATTGATTCACCGAAAAGTACTTTAACTTGCGTTATACTGCTTGAAATTTTCCTTTCCTGTGGGAACTTCCTAATAAAAAGTATTTACTAACACAGTTTGATAGAAGTGTATCGTTTTGTAAAAATTTCAAATCATCTATTAAATACTGTTCGAGTTTTAAGTACATAAACAGACAGAAGGTAAATATTTACAGGTATTAAAATTTACTTATAACATTTACCCAAAATTGTCTACCCTTGCTTTGGGAATGGCGTGAAGGTATTTATTTATTATAATTTACAATAAAAATTCATCGATTCAATACATTTTGTTAATTAGTGCCAAAAATTGTGTAGTTTCCAATTGAAAATTGTTAAAAAAAACAAAAACATAGCCAATGTTCAATCCCCGACCAGAGCTAAACCTATCCAAACGGTATGAATTATGATACATAATAATCATCTCCATCCCTCTACCCGCAGATCCGGTGTCCCCTAATATTGAATGTGACAAAATGAATGACTGGCGTTTGAACGCGAAAATTGAATAAGCACTCATTATGTTAACTAACCACGAAATACCACAGTTCGTTTGCGGTTAAATTTTATTTCAATTAAAGCTTTCTTACAAATAATTTCGTGAATGATTAATGTAAAGGATTGTTTAAGCTTAGGGTCGAGGATAAATTATTAACGGCTTACGATATCAATTAATTCGTGTTATATTAAATGACCGTCTGGATTAAACAAAACACACGTCACATCATGATAAAATGTTTCGAATCCCCGTTGATACAATTTTTTATGGCAAAGTTAATATAACTTTGCATATATATGAGGCTTAATATCTCTTTTGGGTACAGATAACGACTGCAATGTTGTACTTGTGTTTGTATTACCACCCAAACTCAACCACATTATCTAAATAGGGAGGAAGGCGTAACATTATTATAATATATAAACATGAATTAATATAATTAGAAATCTACAGCACAACAACACATTCATTGTCGTAATAATCTATAAATAAATCATTTAATTTTTATCAAAATCAATAAAACTTACACTTAAATATTCAAAATTCTCTTGAGTCTTTATATGCTTTCCCATAACCGTCACTTAATAAAGCCGAGGCGTTAAGACAGTTTGTCGGAATGGCCTATAAAGGCGCGAGTTTGAGAAGTCCAACAATGACGTCGGACGTCCCAGGACATTCGGGTCGAGTTTATTTTAGTGCCGCCACTAAAATGTGCAGTAAAAACCCGCCCACACCATACAGTCCTCATGATATTCCTCCCGACCTTTGCCCCCGAATAATGGGACTTGAACACTTGACAGAAAACACCTAGCTATCGAGTTTTACCGCCACTTTCATACATTGTACTTATTTCCATAGAGCTTAAAATATTTGTATGAAGTATTTGATTTAGTAAAATAGCTTGTGAAAGATTAACAGTCTTTATTATTACTTCATGAAAATAAATTATTTAATTAAAATTCCGAGGTTCATATGTTTGTGGCCGCAAAACTCAAAAAGTAGTCGATGGATTCATTCTAAATTTTAACAGATCAGTATTCCGAAGTTCCCACGGGAACTATAAATATGTTTTAAAATACGTCATTGGGATATGTAATTTGTTTTCCAGATTAAATAAAACCGTGGTCTTCGCTGTTGTTGTCTGACAAAATATATCTATGACGTTATTTTCTTTGCTATTTTTAAAGATACATTTTTACGTGTAATTTATTTTGTTCCGCAGAATATTTTTATTTACTTCCTGCGATTTTTTATATACTTCCTTTAGTCACGCCGAACAAGAGCAATCGACACACAATTAATAAAGGACATTTATTACTTCACTGTGCATAATAATTTAAGAGAATTAGATTTACTTACCGAAATTCGACGAAGATTTTTAGGGAGGCTTTAGTCTCCAAGCGATTATGACTGCCTATAGTATACATATTTATATTATTTGGAAAAAAGTTATCTATAAACTTACGAAGATACTTACAATCGGCAAATAGATGTTTGCGTTAATTGTTCATGAATACAACAATTCACATTGAACTTCTTGTATGGAGAAAGCGGAATAAATATAAATATTGTAAAATACATTTTATCAAAATTTGCTTAAGAATTAGAAGAATAAATTGGTTTTGAAATAAGAAACATTTAGTTTTGTAACAAAATTGATACAAAAAACAAGTAAAAATAATAAACTTATGCAAACCCCTCTTGGGTGAGACAAAAAATAGTATTTAAGTAAATATAGCCACGGCAAAGCGTGGCCGGTTCTAACAAGCAAATTAATAGAAAAAAAATAATACAATCAAGTAAATAATTATTATTATATTATTATTTATCTTCACGCACAATCCCTGACGGGGTAGCCAGAGAGAACAGATCGCCAAGTGTCACGATCCCTACATACTTCTTTCGCTTCTTTCAGATTCATCATCTTCTTCATACATGCACGTCTAGGTATCTGAGTACTCTTAACCCTCCCCTCTTCGAGCAATTTGCTCACATGGTCTTCGAAAGTTAGTCTCGATCTACCTCGACACCTTTTAATATTAACTTTCGCGCTATATATTTTCTTCACCATTCGGTCTTCACTCATTCGCTCAACGTGCCCAAACCATCGAAGCACGCCCTTATCCATTTTTGAGACAAGATCATCTTTCAAACCTGCCATATTGCGGATCTCTTCGTTTCGCTTTCGGTCGGCCATGGTAAGGCTGCACATTTTACGAAGAGATCGCATCTCCACTGCATTCAACCTGCTTTTATGCTTCTTCTGGCATACCCAGGTTTCGCTGCCATATAACAAAGTCGGTACCAACACTGCGTTATGTATTGCAAGGCGTGCACTTTTCACAACGCCTTGCCTTTTGATTAACGCAGTCAGGGCACCATTGAGTTTGTTCCCGGCAGCGACACGCCTGTCCACATCTAAATCACATCTTCCATCCCGGCTAAACGCACTCCCCAAGTATACAATTTCATTCACCTGTTCTAGACATTCCTGATTTACCCAAATTTCGCACTTCGTTCTTTCTTCGTCCCTTTCAAATACCAGAACCTTAGTTTTATTAGCATTCAAACGGAGACCATTAATTTCACATTCTTCTTCATACACGTGACTAATGCCTGCAGTTCTGCCTCTGATGGTACAATAAGCACTGCATCATCAGCATATAGCAGACAATTGACTTTTATGTCACCCAATTTCACACTCAAACAGCTATCTTTCAACTTCTGTAAACAGCTGTCGAGATACAGTATGACCAGCCAGGAAGACATGACACAACCCTGTTTTACGCCCGTTTGGACGCTAAACATGCGTGACAGGTCATGCCCTACCCGCACACAGGCTTTACAGTCACAGTAAAGTGACTGCACAGCCCATAGCAATCGACCATCGACACCATACCCGGCAACAGTTCCCACATTTTCTTCCTTACAACCTTATCAAATGCTTTCTCAAGATCCACAAAAGCACAGAAAATCTTCTGGTTAGCAGCCAGAAGCTTCTCCGTGATCATGCGGGAGAAAACATTTGATCCGTGCATCCTCTTCCAGGTCTAAATCCGCATTGTGCCTCCCATAGAAATCTTTCCGATTTCTCTTGCATCCTACGTGTCAAAACCTTCGAGTAAACTTTACGTGCTGAACTGGTCAAGCTGATCGCCCGATAGCACCCGCAGTCATAATGTGAACCTATACCTTTATATAAAGGCACAATGACCGCGGATCGCCAATCATCCGGAACAGCCCCCGTTCGCCAGCACAAATTGCACAGCAGATGAAAGCTGTCCCAGACGCGTGGCCCACCATACTTGACCATTTCAGCAGTAACTCTGTCTAGTCCCGCAGCCTTACCACATTTCAAACTTCGAATCGCACATTCAATCTCTTTCATACTGATGACCTCAGTGTCATCGAGGTCCGAGTCTGGCGTACCAGTCACGGCGTCACCCCGGATCCCTCACTAAGATCATCACATGCATACATCTCTCTATAAAATTCGCTCCATCGCTGCATGACGTGCGATTTTCTGAGAGGACGTCATTGGTTCCCGAAAGCACTTTATTCATTCTTAAGGCTGTCGCACCACTTCGGGTCCTTCCAACCTCTTTCCAGAAGAGTTTGGAGTTCTCCTTGAAGTTGTGCGGCAACCTTTCGTCCGCTTCCATTCTACTCCTTTCACGCACTTCCTCAATCAATTTCGTGTGAACTTTCTGGAGCTTATATCTTTCTTTCCTCTTCTCTCTCATATCCTTATCATTACTAGAGGCCAAGTTGTCTAACTATGCTTTCTTCTTCTTATTTACAGCTTCTTTCACTTCGTCATTCCACCATGCATCACCCTTTTACTACTACCTCTTTTCACAGTTCCACACGTCTTCCGCTGCACTAACCATTCCATCTCTAAGGCTCTGCCATATTTCTTCCACACATTCTTTCCTGACATCGATGCTGTCCAGCTTTCCGGCTACCCTGGCTTGATATTTATCCCTAGTGTCCGCTTCCTGAAGCTTCCAGCTTCGGATGCTACCGACCGACTGTGGTTCTGGTATCACCGTCCGGTGGCGCCAACCCGCGAACTGACCCCTAAATCTAGTAATCACTAGATAGTGATCTGTTCCCAGGTCAGCACCCCGGAACACTCGCGTATCCTTCACCTGTTTTCGCAGTCGGTCATCCACCAGGAATAAATCGATCATACTTCTCTCATTCTCTCTTGTTCTAGTATACGTATGTATTTGCGTATGGATGTCACAAGAAGACCCTTTTCCTTGCATACAGCTAGTATAAGCCTGCCAGCATCGTTAAACCTTTTATCACCAAACATTCCAAGCACCGGCTCGTACCCTGGCCGAGCGGTACCAACCCATCCATTGAAATCACCACATACAACAATTCTTTCGTTTCCTCTAACCAAGTCTAGAACTTCTCTTACATTCTCCCAAAACTCCTCCAGCTCAGCTCTGGACGACGAAGCTACCGGCGCATAAACAGCCAAAAGGAATAACTTCGTCAGTCCCAATTTAAAGCGAACACAGAGAAGTCTCGAGTTCACAACCTTATATTCAGT
This sequence comes from Sericinus montela, assembly GCA_029286605.1. NCBI lineage: Eukaryota > Metazoa > Arthropoda > Insecta > Lepidoptera > Papilionidae > Sericinus > Sericinus montela. Next base: position 11,651,430 of record JAGSMR010000015.1, read on the forward strand.
CGTAACATCGACCAACCGAGACGACAGGAGCACCCCACTCCCTGGCAGGCGCTCTCGCTCTCCGGGACTCCGGACCATAGAGCTAACGCCCCGCCAAGGAGCTCTTCAATACCGCTGCCCTTCCGCTTGGTCTCCGACAAACACACGACATCTAATTCTCTTTCTTTCATTATTTCAATCAACTCATTCGTCTTATCTCTCATGCCTCCTCTAACATTTCACGTGCCAACTCCGTCCTCCACCTTCCACCGTGTCGGGCTATGCGTGACGGGTGGCGGTCCCCATCGCCGCTTTGCGCGCTGCATTTCACACCAACGGGGACGAACTGGTGTGCGTCGCCTTGGGGGGACGCCCTAACCCTCGCTGGCATGGGTGCGCAGCTGTGTAGAATTGCAGCCCTGAAAAGGGCTGGCAGGGGTCGTGACGAGCACGCTTCTACAATGAAGTAAATAATAATTTTGGAATATAAATGTGCACTTTACCACGAGGAAAAAATAACCTTTCTGTTTAATTCCTGTGATCTACAAATAAAAACCAGCATCTTGTGTGAAATAAGTTGACAAACGAGCAATCGTTGCACCTGATGACTACCAATGCCTATGTACACTTGCAACAACAGATCGCCTGCGGAGGTGTGGCTTACCTGCAACAAAGAAGTCTGGAAACGTGAAGGAGAAGAGGGAAAGGAAATAAAGGAAGGGAAAAGAAACGCAAGTTTCCAGTTTCCTCATTCACAGGATAAAGTACAGAAGCACATGATTTCTTAATCTTACCAACATTCTTCTGCAAAAATATTTGGAAGTATTCCTATGCGGTATTTTGATACTGTAAGTATTATGTAGGCAAACCTTCCACGTCCTTCAAGTAATTTTTTAGTGCTGCTGATTTTTTTTATTTATAAGAGAGATAAGAGACTAAAGATATTCATTCCAATTAAAATGGATATATTATTAAATAACCATTGATAAAATCAAGAATTTTTGTTTTCACATATCAGCGCAATGCAGTAACGTTCTTCTGGCTACCCTCAATTTTACACATTGTATAGAAAATTATACTGGTAGCTCTATGAACTTTGTTTTGACTAGATAACTCAAGTACAATTGTCGCAAATAAAACACGAGCACCTACTGGCGAAGCTTCTTAAGATAAGGTCTATATATAACTAAAACCGATTCTTATAAGAAAGGTAAAACTGTCTCAAAAAGTGTAATATTTTCAGAGGACATGTTTGTATGCTCTGGTTGTAAAGGAATAGCTGGAATTCTACTACATAATCTCATTTGACTCTGGTAATTTCGTTTAAAAATTCAATTTGTGGCAATTTTACTCCTTAGTAAAATAAGGTCCTTAGTTTGTTTTCCGGCAGGACAAGTATGGATTTTTTATTCTTTTAATTTATAAAATGTTTTTAGTTCAGATACATTCTTAAACGTAACAAGTTAATAAAATAAACAGATTGTTAAAGTTCCTTACAGTTGATTCACTTGCAAATCGTGTCAGCAGTTCAACCTGGTATTAAATTTATGGTAATGCATTATATTAAATCAAAGCCAGTGCTTATCCTGAATCTTAGACAACTTACACAAAAATATTTGGAAGTATTCCTATGCGGTATTTTGATACTGTAAAGTATTATGTAGGCAAACCTTCCACGTCCTTCAAGTAATTTTTTAGTGCTGCTGATTTTTTATTTATAAGAGAGATAAGAGACTAAAGATATTCATTCAATTAAAATGGATATATTATTAAATAACCATTGATAAAATCTAGAATTTTGTTTTCACATATCAGCGCAATGCAGTAACGTTCTTCTGGCTACCCTCCAATTTTACACATTGTATAGAAAATTATACTGGTAGCTCTATGAACTTTGTTTTGACTAGATAACTCAAGTACAATTGTCGCAAATAAAACACGAGCACCTACTGGCGAAGCTTCTTAAGATAAGGTCTATATATAACTAAAACCGATTCTTATAAGAAAGGTAAAACTGTCTCAAAAAGTGTAATATTTTCAGAGGACATGTTTGTATGCTCTGGTTGTAAAGGAATAGCTGGAATTCTACTACATAATCTCATTTGACTCTGGTAATTTCGTTTAAAAATTCAATTTGTGGCAATTTTACTCCTTAGTAAAATAAGGTCCTTAGTTTGTTTTCCGGCAGGACAAGTATGGATTTTTTATTCTTTTAATTTATAAAATGTTTTTAGTTCAGATACATTCTTAAACGTAACAAGTTAATAAAATAAACAGATTGTTAAAGTTCCTTACAGTTGATTCACTTGCAAATCGTGTCAGCAGTTCAACCTGGTATTAAATTTATGGTAATGCATTCTATTAAATCAAAGCCAGTGCTTATCCTGAATCTTAGACAACTTACACAAAAATATTTAAACATGGCTTTGGAAACTATATTTGAGGCTGGACATAAGATAAAAACTAAAACACGTTGCAGCCATTGCGATGACGTAAACGGCAAATAATAACTACGAAATATTGCCTATATACGGTTATAAATTACATTAAATTGCATATATGTCCACATCAACATTACTCATAGGCATTATATCAACTTTGTCTTTTTAAGAATATTTATTAAAAGTATGTGTCTAGTATGTGTGGCTGACTGGGTTATCATAACCGAAGCATCTGTATGGGGCGGGACATTTAGGGCCCCTGTATCGTTTAACTTGTTTAATTTTATTGGATTTAAGCAATTTATCGTTTAACAGATAAAGATACCGTTCTATTTCAACTAATTTTTTAGTGCTGCTGATTTTTTATTTATAAGAGACCCTTTTCCTTGCATACAGCTAGTATAAGCCTGCCAGCATCGTTAAACCTTTTATCACCAAACATTCCAAGCACCGGCTCGTACCCTGGCCGAGCGGTACCAACCCATCCATTGAAATCACCACATACAACAATTCTTTCGTTTCCTCTAACCAAGTCTAGAACTTCTCTTACATTCTCCCAAAACTCCTCCAGCTCAGCTCTGGACGACGAAGCTACCGGCGCATAAACAGCCAAAAGGAATAACTTCGTCAGTCCCAATTTAAAGCGAACACAGAGAAGTCTCGAGTTCACAACCTTATATTCAGTCGTAACATCGACCAACCGAGACGACAGGAGCACCCCACTCCCTGGCAGGCGCTCTCGCTCTCCGGGACTCCGGACCATAGAGCTAACGCCCCGCCAGGGAGCTCTTCAGTACCGCTGCCCTTCCGCTTGGTCTCCGACAAACACACGACATCTAATTCTCTTTCTTTCATTATTTCAATCAACTCATTCGTCTTATCTCTCATGCCTCCTCTAACATTTCACGTGCCAACTCCGTCCTCCACCTTCCACCGTGTCGGGCTATGCGTGACGGGTGGCGGTCCCCATCGCCGCTTTGCGCGCTGCATTTCACACCAACGGGGACGAACTGGTGTGCGTCGCCTTGGGGGACGCCCTAACCCTCGCTGGCATGGGTGCGCAGCTGTGTAGAATTGCAGCCCTGAAAAGGGCTGGCAGGGGTCGTGACGAGCACGCTTCTACAATGAAGTAAATAATAATTTTGGAATATAAATGTGCACTTTACCACGAGGAAAAAATAACCTTTCTGTTTAATTCCTGTGATCTACAAATAAAAACCAGCATCTTGTGTGAAATAAGTTGACAAACGAGCAATCGTTGCACCTGATGACTACCAATGCCTATGTACACTTGCAACAACAGATCGCCTGCGGAGGTGTGGCTTACCTGCAACAAAGAAGTCTGGAAACGTGAAGGAGAAGAGGGAAAGGAAATAAAGGAAGGGAAAAGAAACGCAAGTTTCCAGTTTCCTCATTCACAGGATAAAGTACAGAAGCACATGATTTCTTAATCTTACCAACATTCTTCTGCAAAAATATTTGGAAGTATTCCTATGCGGTATTTTGATACTGTAAAGTATTATGTAGGCAAACCTTCCACGTCCTTCAAGTAATTTTTTAGTGCTGCTGATTTTTTTTATTTATAAGAGAGATAAGAGACTAAAGATATTCATTCCAATTAAAATGGATATATTATTAAATAACCATTGATAAAATCTAGAATTTTGTTTTCACATATCAGCGCAATGCAGTAACGTTCTTCTGGCTACCCTCAATTTTACACATTGTATAGAAAATTATACTGGTAGCTCTATGAACTTTGTTTTGACTAGATAACTCAAGTACAATTGTCGCAAATAAAACACGAGCACCTACTGGCGAAGCTTCTTAAGATAAGGTCTATATATAACTAAAACCGATTCTTATAAGAAAGGTAAAACTGTCTCAAAAAGTGTAATATTTTCAGAGGACATGTTTGTATGCTCTGGTTGTAAAGGAATAGCTGGAATTCTACTACATAATCTCATTTGACTCTGGTAATTTCGTTTAAAAATTCAATTTGTGGCAATTTTACTCCTTAGTAAAATAAGGTCCTTAGTTTGTTTTCCGGCAGGACAAGTATGGATTTTTTATTCTTTTAATTTATAAAAATGTTTTTAGTTCAGATACATTCTTAAACGTAACAAGTTAATAAAATAAACAGATTGTTAAAGTTCCTTACAGTTGATTCACTTGCAAATCGTGTCAGCAGTTCAACCTGGTATTAAATTTATGGTAATGCATTCTATTAAATCAAAGCCAGTGCTTATCCTGAATCTTAGACAACTTACACAAAAAATATTTAAACATGGCTTTGGAAACTATATTTGAGGCTGGACATAAGATAAAAACTAAAACACGTTGCAGCCCATTGCGATGACGTAAACGGCAAATAATAACTACGAAATATTGCCTATATACGGTTATAAATTACATTAAATTGCATATATGTCCACATCAACATTACTCATAGGCATTATATCAACTTTGTCTTTTTAAGAATATTTATTAAAAGTATGTGTCTAGTATGTGTGGCTGACTGGGTTATCATAACCGAAGCATCTGTATGGGGCGGGAGATTTAGGGCCCCTGTATCGTTTAACTTGTTTAATTTTATTGGATTTAAGCAATTTATCGTTTAACAGATAAAGATACCGTTCTATTTCAATTTTTAACTTCATGTTCAGTGTTTGTTTAAAAGTAACAGAGAATAATTTTAAAATCTTTGCTTGATTTTTAAGAAAACCAGTGTCAGGCGATCGCGGCTAATTGATAACAGACAGGCAGCAGTGCGCCAAATGCACGTGACACAAAATCAATAAACCAGTGATGGATGGCGCAGAATTTTAATTAAGCTCACATCACCCTGTTAGCCAACAAAATGAGCTTATAATGGCGAACGTCGCATGCGCTATGTACATCCTTACTGATAGCACAAGAACTGTTATATAAGCAAATTACTAAGGAGCCTCGCGTTACAACTGCTACATATTTCTTTCCTTCTTTCAGATTCATCATCTTCTTCATACATGCACGTCTAGGTATCTGAGTACTCTTAACCCTCCCCTCTTCGAGCAATTTGCTCACATGGTCTTCGAAAGTTAGTCTCGATCTACCTCGACACCTTTTAATATTAACTTTCGCGCTATATATTTTCTTCACCATTCGGTCTTCACTCATTCGCTCAACGTGCCCAAACCATCGAAGCACGCCCTTATCCATTTTTGAGACAAGATCATCTTTCAAACCTGCCATATTGCGGATCTCTTCGTTTCGCTTTCGGTCGGCCATGGTAAGGCCGCACATTTTACGAAGAGATCGCATCTCCACTGCATTCAACCTGCTTTTATGCTTCATTCACTTCGTCATTCCACCATGCATCACCCTTTTTACTACTACCTCTTTTCACAGTTCCACACACGTCTTCCGCTGCACTAACCATTCCATCTCTAAGGCTCTGCCATATTTCTTCCACACATTCTTTCCTGACATCGATGCTGTCCAGCTTTTCGGCTACCCTGGCTTGATATTTATCCCTAGTGTCCGCTTCCTGAAGCTTCCAGCTTCGGATGCTACCGACCGATTGTGGTTCTGGTATCACCGTCCGGTGGCGCCAACCCGCGAACTGACCCCTAAATCTAGTAATCACTAGATAGTGATCTGTTCCCAGGTCAGCACCCCGGAACACTCGCGTATCCTTCACCTGTTTTCGCAGTCGGTCATCCACCAGGAATAAATCGATCATACTTCTCTCATTCTCTCTTGTTCTAGTATACGTATGTATTTGCGTATGGATGTCACAAGAAGACCCTTTTCCTTGCATACAGCTAGTATAAGCCTGCCAGCATCGTTAAACCTTTTATCACCAAACATTCCAAGCACCGGCTCGTACCCTGGCCGAGCGGTACCAACCATCCATTCAAATCACCACATACAACAATTCTTTCGTTTCCTCTAACCAAGTCTAGAACTTCTCTTACATTCTCCCAAAACTCCTCCAGCTCAGCTCTGGACGACAGAAGCTACCGGCGCATAAACAGCCAAAAGGAATAACTTCGTCAGTCCCAATTTAAAACGAACACAGAGAAGTCTCGAGTTCACAACCTTATATTCAGTCGTAACATCGACCAACCGAGACGACAGGAGCACCCCACTCCTGGCAGGCGCTCTCGCTCTCCGGGACTCCGGACCATAGAGCTAACGCCCCGCCAGGGAGCTCTTCAGTACCGCTGCCCTTCCGCTTGGTCTCCGACAAACACACGACATCTAATTCTCTTTCTTTCCATTATTTCAATCAACTCATTCGTCTTATCTCTCATGCCTCCTCTAACATTTCACGTGCCAACTCCGTCCTCCACCTTCCACCGTGTCCGGGCTATGCGTGACGGGTGGCAGTCCCCATCGCCGCTTTGCGCGCTGCATTTCACACCAACGGGGACGAACTGGTGTGCGTCGCCTTGGGGGACGCCTAACCCTCGCTGGCATGGGTGCGCAGCTGTAGAATTGCAGCCCTGAAAGGGCTGGCAGGGGTCGTGACGAGCACGCTTCTACAATGAAGTAAATAATAATTTTGGAATATAAATGTGCACTTTACCACGAGGAAAAAATAACCTTTCTGTTTAAATCCTGTGATCTACAAATAAAAACCAGCATCTTGTGTGAAATAAGTTGACAAACGAGCAATCGTTGCACCTGATGACTACCAATGCCTATGTACACTTGCAACAACAGATCGCCTGCGGAGGTGTGGCTTACCTGCAACAAAGAAGTCTGGAAACGTGAAGGAGAAGAGGGAAAGGAAATAAAGGAAGGGAAAAGAAACGCAAGTTTCCAGTTTCCTCATTCACAGGATAAAGTACAGAAGCACATGATTTCTTAATCTTACCAACATTCTTCTGCAAAAATATTTGGAAGTATTCCTATGCGGTATTTTGATACTGTAAAGTATTATGTAGGCAAACCTTCCACGTCCTTCAAGTAATTTTTTAGTGCTGCTGATTTTTTTTATTTATAAGAGAGATAAGAGACTAAAGATATTCATTCCAATTAAAATGGATATATTATTAAATAACCATTGATAAAATCAAGAATTTTTGTTTTCACATATCAGCGCAATGCAGTAACGTTCTTCTGGCTACCCTCCAATTTTACACATTGTATAGAAAATTATACTGGTAGCTCTATGAACTTTGTTTTGACTAGATAACTCAAGTACAATTGTCGCAAATAAAACACGAGCACCTACTGGCGAAGCTTCTTAAGATAAGGTCTATATATAACTAAAACCGATTCTTATAAGAAAGGTAAAACTGTCTCAAAAAAGTGTAATATTTTCAGAGGACATGTTTGTATGCTCTGGTTGTAAAGGGAATAGCTGGAATTCTACTACATAATCTCATTTGACTCTGGTAATTTCGTTTAAAAAATTCAATTTGTGGCAATTTTACTCCTTAGTAAAATAAGGTCCTTAGTTTGTTTTCCGGCAGGACAAGTGTGGATTTTTTTATTCTTTTAATTTATAAAAATGTTTTTAGTTCAGATACATTCTTAAACGTAACAAGTTAATAAAATAAACAGATTGTTAAAGTTCCTTACAGTTGATTCACTTGCAAATCGTGTCAGCAGTTCAACCTGGTATTAAATTTATGGTAATGCATTCTATTAAATCAAAGCCAGTGCTTATCCTGAATCTTAGACAACTTACACAAAAAATATTTAAACATGGCTTTGGAAACTATATTTGAGGCTGGACATAAGATAAAAACTAAAACACGTTGCAGCCCATTGCGATGACGTAAACGGCAAATAATAACTACGAAATATTGCCTATATACGGTTATAAATTACATTAAATTGCATATATGTCCACATCAACATTACTCATAGGCATTATATCAACTTTGTCTTTTTAAGAATATTTATTAAAAGTATGTGTCTAGTATGTGTGGCTGACTGGGTTATCATAACCGAAGCATCTGTATGGGGCAGGAGATTTAGGGCCCTGTATCGTTTAACTTGTTTAATTTTATTGGATTTAAGCAATTTATCGTTTAACAGATAAAGATACCGTTCTATTTCAATTTTAACTTCATGTTCAGTGTTTGTTTAAAAGTAACAGAGAATAATTTTAAAATCTTTGCTTGATTTTTAAGAAAACCAGTGTCAGGCGATCGCGGCTAATTGATAACAGACAGGCAGCAGTGCGCCAAATGCACGTGACACAAAATCAATAAACCAGTGATGGATGGCGCAGAATTTTAATTAAGCTCACATCACCCTGTTAGCCAACAAAATGAGCTTATAATGGCGAACGTCGCATGCGCTATGTACATCCTTACTGATAGCACAAGAACTGTTATATAAGCAAATTACTAAGGAGCCTCGCGTTACAACTGCTACATATTTACTCATATCCGGGTGCCAATCATATATTTATTTACACAAGCACTCATGCATTTATTGCAGGCATAAAATGCCGTTTATTGTTTCGATTCTTTTTTCGATTTTTTTGCTATTGTAGTTATAGTACTATATAAAATGTTCTTACGACATCCTTATAATAATACATATATGTTTTCGTTAACACAGAATTAGATACTAACTTTAAACATTGATATGAGAGAAAATTACGACTAATTAACGTATTTCCCTTCTCTAGGACGGACAACAAATTCCCCTCGAATATGCTTCTTTTACTAATGCTAATAAACATAAAATGTCATTATTTTCACTGTAATCCCTTATTACGAGCATGGTAAGAGTCATGACAGAGCGAAAGCGACAAGATGGTGTGAGACGAATGTCCCTTAGCACCCTCAAAGCGCCCCCTGCCGCGACGAAATGAATAACCATGAAATTACTCGTAAAACTTGCATTAGTGAGGCAGTTAATAAAGCATGTCCATGTGGTCCACTCGTAAACCCGCCAACCCGTAACAACTCGTATGAAAAAATATTAAAACTCTCGTCTTAGTCTCTAGGCTGTAAAGTAAGTCTAAATTGGGATTATTAATAGCGACGTTAGTTTATTATTGTCATTAATTTTTACGATTTCAGCATCGACTTCTTGGTGAAGCTGAGCTTGGTATATCGTTGAACTTTATAAATATAACTTAGTAAAGGTTTTTCCTAAATATAAATTAAAAATCCTTTTTATTTTATGTAACTATCTGTGGCGAAATTTATCTTTTATTCAAATTCGGCATTTTTTTAATTCTAAATTTTTAATTAAATTCATAAATAAAAATAAATATGCCATGTGGATGTCATAATAAGCAACTAAGGGAAAGTCTTAAAATGCGACCGAAAGATTTAAATTAATGGGCGGTTTTGCCTTGATCGCCTGTTATCACACCAGCACACCTACTGGAAGAACTAAAGAGGTAGATTCTACGCCAATACCAAACCCACAAGCCCTTAGATTACATTACAAGGAAGCAATCACCTTCTATCATATTAAAGATATGTGAGACACACAAACAGACATATTCGTTTAAAACAAAGGTCGAACCAATAACAAATAATTTTTTTTTTGCGTATTAATTTTTTGCAAGAATGGTATCATGAAAAAATAATGACGGCCAAATTAATTACATGTACATTTATCATGATGGATTGATCACAAAATAATTGATGCGATTAAAATTTTACACTTCAGTGAGTGTGCGAAGTGACACAACATATTAAAATTTTAATAAAGTACTATAATAAATTAGCTTCGAAATCAATTATGAAAACACTTAAAGATTATATTTCTTTCAACCTCATCAAATTTCAATATTCGTAAAATATATTCGAATGACGCTACTCAAGTACAAAATTGGGCACATCAATTTCAATAAGCTCTCTTCTGAATGAATACGTTGTGTTGGCGTCAGAGGTCATCGCCCGGGAATACTTATTTTATCACTCACATTTTTGAAAAACCCGTAGAAAATTTTAACCATTTTCAAATTGTTATTTTCCCCTGACAACATAACGGTTCACCGTTTAGATCCCATTGAAATTCAAATTATTCCTTTTTTTTTAATAATGATCGATGACTGACCCGTCATAGTGTAGGACGCACATAATTGGACTGCTATTTTTCAATAGCCCAATAACACGTTTCGGCTTCTTCTCGCTAGCTGTCAGGCGTTTCACAGTCCAATAGCTCCACAAAGGGACCTGGACACCGTGACATGATGAAGTGTCACCTCCGGATGATAAACGACACGCTATCTCGAGCGTCAAATGAGAAATCTAATTTCCCGCTACCGTTAGCTGCTACAGCCGTAAGTCGGCGGAGTAACTTTTAACATTTGTAGTCTTTTGATAGATGTTCGTGCTGTAACAGGAAACCAAATACTTGATGAATTATCAGTTTATTCATACTATTTAAATATTTTTAAGTGTAAAAGCTTATGTAATTCCCGGGTGGACGGAGATAGCCTTTTAAACCATATTTAGAAGAAAATATTGTATAAGTATGTAATGCTTTCAACCACATTTTACTAGAACTTTCTTTTAACATGAGAGATAATAAACCTGTTAGTATCCAAACCATGGATTAAAATTCGTAATTTTAAGAAAATCACATAATTAAAGTCCTAAATATAGCAATCGATATACATTTTTCGAATTAAGTAGTAACTATAATTTCTTACAGAGAATAAACTACTTTGAATAAATTTT